>OZ005740.1:46944385-47129735 GCA_963930735.1 Dioctria linearis
GTGAAAACCTAAAATTCTTATGTACCTACCTATGACTCATTTTTAAATGTGGAAAACAAGTTGTAAATAAACTGAGCACCTTACCTACTCCCTTCTCAGATAAGTGGTTCAATAAGTCGTAGAAAGAGAAGGCCAACTAGAATGTTCTTTGAAATATTTTCAAGTGATGAAAGAATCACTTCTCAAAAGAAGTACAACTAAGAAGTCCGACTGGATAAGAATAATAAATAAGAAAATAAGAAAGTACATTCGTGTTAAATATTCGTATTCTTCATTATTTGTGATTTGTTATTTTCGAGGATGCTTGTCTCTTATACATACTCATTCAAGTTCTCAAAGCCCTTATTTCAGAAGTGAATTTTATGGTTTTGAACGTGTCGTTTCAATACAGATGTAGCTATAAATTGTCTCACTTTTTGATATTTTAAAATAGGCCATGCTCCAGTAATTTTGCCTTACTGATGCAGCAAAATTCAATTTTTTAAAATTTAAGATAATATTTTTTGTACTTTAGATGTATAGTTTTTCGCACAATTTTGTTCGGGGAGACGCGATTATTCCCTTTACAATTTTTTGAGGGCGATAATTCCCATAATATGGGAGAATTGCCTCGATTTACCAACACTGGTGTACACTCATAAGAATTATTCCGCCCGCCAAGCACTCATTGGGCGCGTTTAGGCGGAGATCAAACCGGTCAAAATTATCGATTTTTCCTCCTCATAATTACAAACCATACCGAAGTGGTTGGTACTTTTAAATGGTTGTGACCAAACGCTTCCAAACCAGTTTGGTACGTGCGCATAAACTGCACGCAACTTAAATTACTAAAATGTAACCTCAAAATACATCTCGAACACTTGACAGTAAGCATAAGAATTTGACATTTGATGGGTGAATACACAAAAAGGTAATATGAATCGTTGGGGCTTTGAAGAAACAGCAACATTACTGGACTTGTGTATTGACCAAAAAGGACAAGAACAAATGGATGGAAAGAAGTTTAGACCCCTAAATAAATATTTGTGTTGTTGTGTGTCGCTCTTTCTTCCGCTTCTTGTTTGTTTTGCTTTGGAATATGCAGAATTTTATTTTAGAATTTTGCAACATTCGCGGATTGGGGGCAAATCGTTTTTCGGTGTACTGCCACCTTCAATCAAAAAATCCGGCAATTCTTGCGCTAAGTGAAACCAAGGTCGTTTCTGATGCTGATTCTAATCAATATCACGTCCCTGGTTATAGCTTAGTGCCTCTTTTTTCTCCACATAGGGGGATCGCAATATATATTCGGAATAATGTGGCCTTTACCATTCTAAAAGATTTTCCACCTTCTGCCAATCCTGAGTTTAATTACATCTGGATTAGGTTCAAACTTCACAGGCACATCATCTACTTTTGCTTCCTTTATCGCAGCCCAAATATGTCTGGTGACGACACGGTATCCGCATTTGACAATATCTCCAACAGTATTGATCATTTGCTTTCTGTCTCCCCCTCTTCCGAAATCGTCCTGGCAGGCGATTTTAATGTCCATAACATACCGTAGCTCAGACATTCTTCTACCACAAGTCCTGCGGGCCGATTCGTTGAACTATTTTGTGAATCTTTCAATTTGCATCAGGTAGTGGACCGACGAGAATCCCTGATGCAGCTGGAGATAGGGCCAATTTACTAGATTTGTTTCTGTCATCTCACCCTGACAAATATTCCATCTCAGTCGGCTCCCCTCTTGGTAATTTAGACCACTGTCTAATCACGGCTCAATTTATCACCTCAACTCTGCGCCGCCCTACTTCTCCACCTACAAGTAGGCTTCTCTGGCACTATAAGAACGCTGATTGGGAAAGTCTCAGTCAGTATCTTAGAGATATAGATTGGTCGGTCTGTTTTGCTTCGAGGGATGCTGATGAATGCACATTAGAACTTAGTAACATACTAAGTCTAGGCATGCGTGAATATATTCCGTATTCTTACAGCAGATCTCAACAACAGCAAAATCGCTCTTGGTTTAACGATAAGTGCAACCAAGCTATAAAAGCGAAAGAGTCTGCTTTTCGCGCCTATCAAGTGCATCCTTGTCCAGAACTGAAAGAAATCTACAAGACTGCACGGAACACCTGCAAGTCCATTATCCAGAGAGAAAAATTTCTTTTTGACCAGAATGTTAGACAAAGAATCTTGGCAAGCCGCAAAGGTAGTAAAGGTTTCTGGTCCCTGGTCAAAACCATCAGGAACAACTTCAGCAGTTCCTCGATACCTTCACAACTTAATAATGGTGAAGTGGTTGTTGACTCCCTGGATAAAGCTAATATTTTGGATGCTAGATTCGCATCAAATTCTTTTCTTCCACCCACTTCACAGGCACCTGTCGTGTATCCCCATGCGGATGTGTACAAGAGCCAATACACATCGGTACGAGAGATGTGCTCAAGGTCCTTAATGGTATCAATGTCTCTAAAGCCGCAGGCCCTGATGGTTTCTCGCCCCTATTAATTGAAAGCTGTGCCTCATCCTTTGCTAAACCTCTGCGCAAACTATTCTACCTGTCCTATTCGACAGGAAAATTTCCAACTGCTTGGAAACTAGCTCACGTTCAGCCTATTCCAAAGAAAGGAGAGGGTAGCGATCCCTCAAATTATCGACCAATTGCAATCACTTCGATTCTTTCAAAGGTTTTTGAATCTATCATTAACTCCAAATTAATGAAGTATCTGGAAACCAATCAGCTCATCAACGATCGCCAATACGGCTTCCGGCACGGTCGCTCATCTGGAGACTTGCTGACTTTTCTTACGGAACGTTGGAATCGTAGTCTTAACAATTTTGATGAGTCCAAAATCGTTGCTCTAGATATTTCAAAGGCCTTTGATAGAGTCTGGCATCCAGCCCTTTTAGCCAAACTCAAAGCACTTGGTCTTTCCCCTCCTCTTCTATTATGGTTTGAAAGTTTTTTATCTAGTCGCCAAATACGTGTTGTATTAGATGGCGTTATATCTGAACCTCATCTTATTAATGCCGGTGTCCCCCATGGCTCTGTTATTTCTCCGACTCTATTTCTAATCTTCATTAATGATCTACTTTCCCTTACTTTCAATCCTATCCATAGCTTTGCTGATGACAGTACCCTTGATTTCGCATACTCCTTTGACACCCTTGCGGATTCCAGAGGGAACGCCACATGTGTTAAACGAGACTGCATGATTAGATCATTGAATAACGATCTTGACAATATTCTCGCTTGGGGCAAAGTGAATCGCGTCGAATTCAATGCATCTAAGACCCAAAGCTGTCTCATCTCATTAAAACAAGATCATCACTTAACCACTCCCGTTTCATTTGATGGTGCATTAATGTCTGATTCACCGTCACTAAGCATTCTTGGCATTAATATTTCCAGTAAGTTAAGCTGGACAGATCACATCTTCTCGGTTGCCAAAGAAGCATCAAAATGTCTTGGTTTTTTGAAAAGGTGTAAGAAATATTTCAGCCCATCAAATATAGCGCTCCTCTACAAGTCCTACATCAGACCTAGAATGGAATACAATTCCCATATCTGGGCCGGGGCTAGTCGCACAGCCTTAGCTTCATTGGATATTGTCCAAAAGAGAGCCTGCAAGCTCATTGGCGATGTGGCAATTACTCGTCATATCGACTCGCTCGAGCACCGTCGCAATGTTGGATGCCTTTCGCTCCTTTATCGCTATATGCATGGTCAATGTTCTGATGAAATATCTAGTCTGATCCCTTGTAGAATAGTTCCTGCACGCAATACTCGCGCTGCATCTCGCGCTCATCCTTTTATCCTTCAAATTACCTTCGGCCGTACACTAAAATTCCGTGATGCTTTCTTATCCCGAACTGTGCGAATGTGGAACAGTCTACCATCTTCTGTCTTTCCTCCGGCATACAACCTGCAAAAGTTTAAGGGCGACATACATCGGCACCTCCGCCGCTCTCCTCATATCCCTTAATCCTTTCCATATCTCCTTCCTGCCACGCTGTGCTTTGCATCATAGGGTATCCCCTGAGCTTGGCTTAATAATATAAAAAAAAGGATGTTTTTTGCAAGGTTACGGATGAGCTAAATTCAAACGGATATAACAGAGAAGTAAACAAAGTAATAATGAAATACAATAAAATGAAAGCGTGGTATTTCAATATAAAGCAAAAAATTCAAAAAGTGGTGCCAGGAAAAATGACTTTCCTTTCATGGAAAAGCTAGAAGTAATATTTTCTTGCCGTTCCAGAGTAGCCTACTCAATGTACTGTGGAGTTGAATCTACTGCTGGAAAAAATGTTACCCAAAATGAGTCAGAGGAAAATGATATATTATCATAAAATTTGCTCTCTAAAATAGTATTAATATTTTCAGATGATGTAAGAGATGTATCCAATTTAGATGAGGACGAACGTAATACTTTGATACAGCAAACAAAAGGTCGCGGTGGTACGTGAAATTTTTAACAATTTATGTTTTACTGCATCAAATAAAAATTTATTAATTTCAGGTCGGACTTCTTATGCGAAAGCCTTGGAAAACGCTGTTGAGGTTTGGGATGCTGAGCAGGCGAATCTTCAAGACAAATATATGAAAAAGCAAGAAAAATTAATACATCAACAACAGGCCTTTGAAGAGCGAATGCAAAAGCAAGAGCAAGACTTTCTACAAAATTTATTGTCGAATATAAGCATCTAACGAGAAGTTGGTGAACCACAATACTACATACTACTATTCAAACGAATAGCTCATAAAGGTTGCAGTAGCCGCCACTAAAACTAAAAATTAAAAAAAAATATTATAAGGATATTTTTGTTAATTTCTTTATTCAGAAGTGCGTTTATTTTTTTAGTATTGAATTCTTTCTGTTGTGCCTTAAATTCTCAGTTTTCGTGGCGAATACTGTAGTACAGTCACAAGCTATACCTACTGGATTATTTTGTGATATAAGAAACATTTCTTCTTGTTTTAAATACGTTTTTATTATTTATCCTTAAGATATTTTATTGATAATTCCACCTTTCTCGCCAATGGGGTAGCACGTTCTACATATATTTGTTCTCTTTCAGGTTGTTCATCGCAGACTAGTTCTTCATTTCTTTCTTCGCATGTATTTTATTGAGAATATTTAATTATATAATATTCTCCAACGATTCTTGAGGTCACCAAACGCTATCTCGACCTTAACTCTGGCTTTATTTAAGCAGACGTTGAAGTTTTCTTCATCCTGTGGTATGCTTCGGCCAACATAATCCTTCATTAGCCACGGCAATAACGGATACACTAGATCTTTGTATTCCAAAAAACAGTAATGAAAGTGTATTAATTCAGCAATTGAAAATACCTTCGGTATAAGCATGTCATTGTTGTTGTGTAGCGTAGAACCTTTAAAAACTGAGGCGTCATGGACACTTCCAGGATATTTACACGATATGTCACGGAAACTGGTAACATAAATTAAAATATATAATATATTTATTAGACAAAGCCTACCAAGTCCTATGATCGACTACGGCCTGCAATATAATGGACTACCCTCCTTTTCGATTAACGAAATCTTTTCTGTCATTTGAAGGTGGAATAATTGATACCTACATGTGTGCCATCAATGCAACTAGTAATTTGGGGAAGACCGCATTTAGCCATGAAATATAAACTAATCTCTGTTGCATCTTCTTTTTTAGGCATATATATTACTTTTGGCATAATAAATGAAACAATTACATTTACTATCTTATAGAGAATTTTCTTCACGGTCGATTTGTGGAACCCGAAGACTTCTCCAATTACTCGATATTCGGCACATGCAGCTAATTTAAATAGAGCTATTGCTACTTGCTTCTCTACTGACGCCGTTTTAGGGTTATCTTTGATGAAATTTATTTTCGGTTCTAAATATGAACGCAACGTATCACAAAGGCGTACGAACGTCGCTTTGGAAACCCGAAAGCCAGACATCCACTCGTCTTCTGAATACTTTTGGAGCATAATAAATCTCCATTTGGTATCATCCCTACTGAGCGTCTCACACGAACTGACAAAAGGTTGTAAAAAATTATTTTTTGTAGCATACTTGATGCAGCATATACATCTTTATGGAATTTTTTTCTTATTTCACTAAAATAAAAATAGATATAAGTCAATAAGGCATACAGAAAAAATGCATTAGAATTTCTCACCTTAGACATTTGAGAAATATATTTTTTTTCGATTCCTCAATTTAACGTGTTTAATTAAATAAAATTTTAAAAAGTTTTCAAGATTCATTCTACTTGAGGACAGTTGTTGCATTTACAATTTCAGGTTATGCTACTGGACCGCATAAACCGAAACCTTATGCAAACCAAACTAGTGTGCGAAAACTGGTTTGGTCTCCGCCTAAACGCGCCCGTTGTCGACTAAATCCATACAAATTCTGAAGAATATCCAATAAATTTCAACAAAAAATTAAGGCCTTCTCTACATCAGGTCAAGACATCGTTGATTTTATATTGCAGCGAGGCATTGCTGTCGGTCTCCAATACTGCATACAAATTCTAAAGAAAATATTTCCAGTAAATTTCTAAGAAAAAATTGAGTGCTTCTCTACATCAGGTCTACGCTGTGGTGCTCATGAGTAGTGGAAGCCGTGTACAATGCGAAGTCGAAATAATTTCTCAACAGAGGTGGAATCTATGTAGTAGATTTATCATTATTTTTCACTGAGGCCAAACTGCACAATGTTCTTGCAATATCTTTGTATTATAGAATCTTTAATTATACCTTTTATTAAGAATACAACAACTGTTCTTAATAAATTCATGAATTTACCTCTTAAAAATTTCAAATATCAATAATGATGTTATCTTTGAAAACACATTTAGTGCCACTTACAGATTACATCATTGACTTTTACCTAAAATTAATTAATTAGCTGTTGTTATTAAAGAAAAGCTTACCATTATTCCACTTTTAATGTTCTGCCCAGAAAGTTCAAGAGGTTCAAAATATTTTTCCACTCGCTTATTTTTGCTTCATGTGTTAAGGCATTGAAAATTTTCCGAAAAAATGTCCTTTTTATCTCTTATTATAGAAGCAAACACCACTTTATTTTGTTTATTCATTTTACTTTGAAATTGCTCCTTTTGCTTTGATATTCACAAATTTGTGAAAAACATTTGTAATTTACAACTCAACTACAAATCGTGTGAAACCGCACTTCTACAAAATTGGTACAAACAAAGTTATTGTTTTGTTTCTTATTACAAATTTGTAGAACAGTTATTTGCACTCTGTGAAAAAGATATTCGTATTTCAAATTTGTAATTGTGATCTACAAGTATATACAAATGTGTTGTAATTTGTATAGTTTTTTCAAATAGGCTTCCGAAAGTTGGTTCTTGTGTGAGGGTTTGCTGGGCGATTCTTGAACAAATTTGCACAGCTGTAGACTTGGCGGTGCGAGATTAGCTAATGCCCTCTTTCATGTATTTATTCATCTGTTTCTGGTTGTTTCAGACTGTGTTACGATAGACACAGAAGAACTACTCTTCCTAATCGGTATAACCAGAGATAGATTTAAACGACAATGAATTCTTGCTTAGTTATAGTTCATCAAATTTATTATTATATTACTTATTCTTTACTATCTTACGCTATCGTCCCTTATTATTCTATCGCCTTTAAAATAATCTCGAGATATTCTGTGTTGGTCCATAAGATCATTAACAGAAAAATAATGCCCTAAACAGAAGGGGCAAAAATCATTAAATGAATGCTTCTTCTCCATTATTCAAATTCAACGATAAATGCTAATGCAGATAACAAATAAAAATACAAATTTGCTTTATTTGCAACTTTTTATGGGCTTTTGTACAATACAAGCGAAAAATGCACAAGTGATTTTCAGTTATCGTCCGTTGATTCTTCTGTTTCCATTCGGTCTCTGTATATGATGAGATTACCATGATGCTAGCTAGACACTGCACCCTGCAATTCCATTCAACCATCAGGCAGAAGACTATAATTTCAGTATCATTTTTGGACAATAAAACATCACAGACGATTAATTTCATTACGGAATGCTTTTTACGCTTTACGGATGCTCAAAATTTATGGTAGAGCTTGTTACGAGTTGACAGATATCGAGACATAAAGGATAAAGCGAATGACACAAGTAAAATCATAAAAAAATAAAAACAAAAAAAAGGACAAAAAACAAAAACAAAAATAAAATTCCATTTCAACATTAACATTTCATATAAAACCATAACGATAATAAGTCAAGTTATCATAATAGGTCTGTCCCGGGTAAAAAATTTACAAAATGTTAACTGAAATGAGTTCATATTTAAGATAAAACGTTATAACCAGCACATGTATCTCAGACGATAGCCATTATTAGGTATAATTTATATGCAGACCTATCTGTGATAGTCCGTGTAATTTGACTTAGTGTGTATTGAGTTGGTTACATTGTAAAAAAGAAAATGTGTAATTTACTATCATAATTTTCCAAACGCTTTTTTGTAGTGTTTTTCCATGACGTATACACTTACATTCTACCTGTGTAAACTACGTTTAATGAAATTAATTTTACACCGATATTCTTTTTGGTCATGGAGTAGTGTCTACTGTTTTATATGATCCTGCTAAATTCGGCTGCGCAAATGGCCAAGGAAGAAAACGGAAGCTGAATGAACGCGACGAACAAATCATTTGTAGAGCGGCAAGCAACTCAACCAAGAGCTGCAGTCAACTTGCGACGATATCCTCAGTAAATGTTTGTCAGCAAACCGTGTGGAGAGCATTAAAACGTAATGCCAATATCCGGCGAGCTAAAATGAACCTGATTCCATGATTGTTGCAGCGTCAGAAAGACACCAGGATTAAACGACAACGCGGGCATTGATTCGACTTCGGTAGGGAATTTACACAAAAATTATTACGTCTATATTTTTCAAAGGAAATCTGTGTTCAGGTCATTTTTTCAAATGAAAAGAAATTCAATGTTGATGGTCCATAGATGGGTTTAATGGATATTGGCGGAACCCCAGGAAGGAACCACGATATTTTTCTCATCGTACCTAATTTTAAGGGGTGGAAATTTAATGGTTTGGGGAGCGATTTCAGCAGTTAAGCTGCTTGAGATTCAATTCACTTCTACTTGTATGAATAGTAAGGACTACATCACGGTTCTCCGAAGCAGATTAGTTAATTTTTTTGAGGAATATCGACACAAGCGCTGGGTGTTCCAGCAAAACAATGCTGCTTTTCAAACAAGTAGACAGACAATGGCATGGTTTCAAGCCAATTCGATAAATCTTTTAGGATGGCCAGCATGTTCTTCGGACCTAAATCCAATTTAACACATATGAAGAACTGAAACAGGCCATTGTTGAAGAATGGGGCAAGTTGGATAGCCAGTTGATAAAAAAACTAATTTTAAGTATGAACAGAAGAATTTTAGAAATAGTGAAGAAGTTCGTTTTCATGTGATTTTACTAGAAGATTTATAATTATGTAAGCAACAGCAGAAATTCCGCAATTCTCAGAAAATCTAAAAATCTTACCGTTAATGCAGTTTTGCCATAATGGTACTTTGTTCGATGGCGAGAATTTTTCGTAGGAGAAAATTTTTAAAATTTCTGGGTGGATTTATAATTTTGCACACTCTGTTGCCAAACTGTAATAATAGTACATAATATATAGGTACTTAAAACTAAAGTTGTAAAAAAATACTCGAATTTTTGAACTTTTTTTATTTATTTATGAAAATTTTAAAATAAAATCTAGTGTAGCGTCCTCAGCAATCTTAATTGCGGATAATTTTATGATATCTGAAAATAAGCCAAAAATAAAAACAATTGAAACTGTATTTATAAGAAGAATTAATAATATCAATTTACCTACATATATTATTGCCAGAGAATTTTATTTTCTTATGAAAGCTGGATTCAAACAGTCGGGTAATAACACAATGGACGGTGTTTTAAATACTTTTCAATTCGATTAATTTTCCACACAATCAATCGTTCTTCCAGCAAAATATTAATTATCATACAACGGAATTTTTTCACACTTTGTTTACAGTTTCTTGTGAAATTTTTGTCAATAAGAAATGGTGGTCAAACTATTGTGTGACATTGCGTTTTTCTACTTTTTTGTGACAAGTTTTCGACATCATTTTGTCATGATATTACTTAACTACCCGGGTCGTTTAAGTTACACTATCGCTCAAAAGTATTTACCCACCGGCATTTTTGGCTATTTAAGTATTTTAAACAAATATTTGATCGAAATAGTCTTGTCATCAAAATGACGAAAACTAAAGAATTAACTAATGAAATGCGTTCAATGATCATCAGTTTACATAAATTAAATAAGAGCAATCGCGAAATCGCCGCGGAATCGCGAAATCGCAGCTCAACAAATCCAATCCTTAACATAGTTAGTTCTTTATGCCATTTTAGCACATTTCTCCCACTATTAGCACAATTTTAAAGCAAATTATGACGACATTTTTTTCGAATATATATAATTATAAATGGCATAATTTTAGCACATTTTCTTTCTCATATTGTTTTTTTATCCGCCCCATTAATGCAGTGAACTTCTTGTAAAATTAACATTTTCAAATTCCATAAACTTAACGGCCGATATTTACCCAATGCCTTATGTTAGCTAGCGATTAAGAATAGTTTTTTTGAAATTTTAAATTAAATTCTTTTGTGGACCGGCTGGAATGGGATTGGTATTTCAGTCAAACTCATTAGATTGGTTTCCCCTTCATCTCCTCCCGGCGAGATTTCTCACTTAGTTTCTGTCCTGCTGCTGGTTCAGCTACTTTCTAACCCGCCCTTAACCCAAAAAAAGGACTTGACGGTTGGCACTGAAAAGTTTCCATTAAAGGTAGATATGTCTGGCCCAATTATCTTAAAATTTTGGGAGCGGTTGAAAACTTGGAAATTGTTAAATATTAGCACTTAAAAAGAACCAGAGAAAAACACAAGGAATATGTATTATTTTCATTTTTTAACACGGACTATGTGGTGGTATTGAGATTTTTTTTCCAGTTTAGGTGGGGATGCTCGGAAGTTCTCCGAATCAAATAACAAAAAATAAATGCTCGTATCATCAGGAATTTGTTTGAAGATTATTCAGAGATCTACAATAATAATGTTTACGATAAAATGTACTTTCGTTATACTAACAACAATAGGAATATTGTCAATTTTTGTGTGCAATAGTACGTTATTTTAGTTATGTTGGGGTCGACCCAATCGCGGGGCCCCGGTGCATAGCATACGCCAAACTCCTCCAGGTGGCCGGCCCAGTAATTTGTATAAGTAGTGCTTTTTCTCTGCTCACGAGATTACTTGGAATTGCTCTTAAATTATCACAGGATTGACCACTTTTAAGACCAGCTGATGGGGGAGCCTATTGGGAGAAAAATGAAACATAGTTTTCAATATATAATCAAAATGGTACTTCAGTATGTAAATGTATATGTCAGAGAGATAAAACGCTAAATCTATCATATAATTGGGGGTAGTCGAAGCATTCTTTTAACGTAATAGAGTTGTTTTTTTAACGGAATAGCGTTTCAATAGGGTCATATTGCTGAAAACCCCACACATGTGCTCCGTAATAAAGAACTGCGGTATACAGAACAACATTTTTAAATCCTTCTTTTTTCACAAAACTTTCCAAGTCAACATTAGTAGCTGTTTTTGCAGACTGTAGACGGTTTTTAAGGTGGGCGTTGAATGACAGCTTTGGTGTTACGGTAATACCGAGGTAGGTGTATTTTTGTATAGCGATGAATTATTTTGTTTGCCGCTTTCCTTCCTGCCTAGGTTCAATACCTATGCGAGTTTATTTGTTTATTGTTGCCTAGTTGTAATACCTATACAACGTGTCACTGGGTATCTGTTGCCCTACGAGTAAAAAACGAAACTGTATATACATCCAATAGCCTCTCCTTTAGTTTTTTACTCGTTATATACAAGTGTGCTATTTTTGCGTGGCGAACGTGATGATTTTTCTCACTTTCAACATATGGTTCCATCTCTGTCTACATGTACCCTAGATGTCACTTTTGTTTATGTTCTGTAAGGAAATGCAGTTTAGCACAAAAGACATAGGTAAGGTTATTCATTTTGTTATTATATTCACATTCTTTTATGTGAAAACTATTTAATATTGTATTTGTATCTCTTTTAATAATAAATTGGGAATTAGAATATTGGTAAATGCTTGTGATTTCGATAAAAGTAATTGTAGCACGCCACTGGATTTCTATTAGCTACTCAGGAAGAAAATCTTTTCCAGTCATCCCCGCCATACCAAATACATCAGACCATTTGTATAAAAGCAAGATACGCACTTTGAAAATTGTCAGATCGAGCAACAAGCTGTTAATAATGATCCGACATCGCGTAATCTAAAGTTAACAGTTATTCGAACAATCAAACTGCTAAATATATTAAAGACATTTGTGAATCTTAGGCCAAAATAAAAGCCTGTACGTAAAAACTTTTCAAATATCCCGGCCATTTTCGCCATAATTCGTTTGTTTCGTTAATAGCGTATGAAAGGCTTTAATTAATTGATTGATTGATTGAAAATTGTCAGATCTTTTTATAAATTGATGGCTGGAGAACAAAATAAAATTCGTACTCTAAAAGGTTTTCTTTAATAACTCTACATAATAAATTTTTAATATATTTTCTTGATATAGATTTACCAAAAATGAAATTTTAAGGCAAGTTATTGGGCAACCCAAGATGGAAATAGGCTTACTGCACGGTCCAAAATTTGCGAATATTTTTTAATCTTTCTTATGAATTAAAGCAATATTTTACACTGGCATATGTTAATTTTTAATCTTTCTTAAATATTACTAATATAATAAATAAATTTAGGATTAGAAATTAAGTTTTAGTTATTGAAACTATTTGATTTTAATACTTTTTACTTCCGTTCAATATTCCACTTCTTCAAATTTACATATTATTTTATTAACTTTCTTATTCTTCATAGATTAGAGATAATATTTTTTGTATTAAAAAGTATCCTTATGGATTAAAATCTAAACTACATTATATTAAGATTTACAACCCAATGTGTATGTGACAATAGAACAATATATTAATTAGCATTGGATTCAATTTTAATCGATTGGCTTTAATTGTAATACCTTTAGATTAAAATATAACACAAACATTCTTATTTATTACTCGTTGCATGTTGCGTTTTAATTTTATGAATCACTGTGTTCTAATAATTTAGTGTGAACGAGTGTCATTCTTTACTTTAAAAAGTATTTATTTTAAGTATTTTTTTACTGCATTAAAAGGAATTATGGAAAGTGAATGTGTACTGGGATTATTGGTCAAAATAACAGAATCAAATGTTACAAAATATGTCGAACTAAAAAAGTTTCCATTTTTTTATTTCAACTCAAATCTGGTAATTTATAGTTATTAAAATATTTCAAAGCAAAACTTCTTAACGTAAATACATTTTAAGGGTACTCTACGATGTTGAGCTCCGATACCAAGAAAATGCTTGCAACTTTCTTAACAATTGGAGTTATTATACAGACGTGGCAGAGATTATTCTAAATGAAAGCATACCATCTGCATTACAATCAGGAGATTTTGAAAGTACGTTTAGGTCTTATAAACAAGTAATATTTTCTAATGCAGCTTGTTTTTAGGTTGGAATTTACAAACAAAACCTTTCTTGTACATTTTAAAGTTACTTCATGGGACAGCTAGCTCTAAGTGCAAAAAGGAAAACGTGGAAATTTTAAAGCCTCTCTGCAAAAGTTAATTAAGTTTGAAAATGTAAAATTTGACGATACTTCGTATAATTTTTTTACGTTTTTTCCTCATATACATAGTATATGTTAAAAATATACCTACAAAAATAAAATTTTAATTATTAAAAATTAACTGTTATTTTTTTATGATTTACGTCCCACATTTTCCACCCTGAATTAATCTTTAATCCAAAGGTTGGATTTGAATATTTCCCACTTTGATGGATTACATTTCAATACATTATTAATTTTTAATAAAAATATGAGTTTAATTGTAATATTCGTAAATTAAACTTTTTTATCTCTCACGAATTGAATTTTAATACATTTTTGGTGTGGTCATATATATAATCCAAAAAAGTGTAGAGTTTACTCCATGATTTTTGACCGTGTGGGGAGTCAGGAATCTCAAAAAGTTGTTTTATATTACTAGCGCTTGCGATGTTTCCGCTGATATTCAATTTTGCCTCATACTTTCAAAAACCGCGCCAAAATCTCTTGCATAATTTTTTTTTTCTATCCGCTTGTAATGCGAATTTTTTATAGTATGCGTGTATTATTGTGTATACTTATACATCTTTGATATTGACACGACCATTCTTGATGATAGGCCTCTCTTTTAAATTCCAACTCGCAGCTGGTTGCCTAAATGTAATACCTATGCAACAGTGTATTTTTGGAGAATTGCCTAAAAGCAAAATCTATGCAATCAATTAATTACAATAAAATACTCTTGGCAGCAATGATTGTAACTAACAAGTTTATTTCGTAACAATTTGTATTATATATGTATATATAATTATCCGCCAACAAAAAAATTTACAATTTTCTACATTGGATTAAGAAAAGATAATAATTCACATGTCATTTTTCACGGCTAATTTTATTTTCGTGGGATTCTAATTTCATTAGTAGACTTTATACGATGCTATGATAAAAGTTTATGTGAAATGCAACATTTGCTTATGTATATACTTTATGTGAGAAAATTTACAACTTCTTATATGTCAACGATTATATAAACAAAATTGAATTTTAGGTACACTGTAAAAACTAATAGGACTATTCCCGAAATTTAAGACACTTTTTTTCCTAAAAATAAATGTAATTTTCTCTGAAAATCAGAAAATCAGTTTAATTTCCCCAAATCAATGAAACATTCAATAAATTTAGGTATTTGGCACCAGAAAGCCTATGAAGTACGTAAAATTTCCGACAAGTTAAGCTCTCTTGGATATAAGCAAGAGAACATTCAATAAATTAGGTATTATGCTATATTTTTTACGGATTTTCGTTTATATAATTCACACATTGTTTTTGAAAATAAGTCATATATTGTTTTTCAATAACTTCTGTACTACGTAGTAGTATGGGCCATAAGAAAGGAACTATTCAGCTCATTCTTATGTTTTTAAAGAGGGTGGTGTTTTATCACCTATGATGGAATGTGGAGCTATCACCTACTCCCTAGTTTTTAGGGAATATTCCTTAAATTTTAGGGAATATTCCCTACATTTTAGGAAAAAAAAAACTTAAAATTCCCTACATTTTAGGGAATATTCTCTGAATTTTACGGAAAATAAAAAACAAAAATTCCCTACCCTACCTACATTTGAGGGATAAAAACCTAATATACACTTCCAAGTTGGAGACTTCTCTAATCTTATCGACAAATACCTAACCTTCGTGGCACAAATTGTTGCCACTCACTTCAGGGAATTATTTTTTTACTGTGTAAATTGAAATTTATGAAAATTAAATATTACTACCTCAGTATCGCATATTGCGATTCAATACATAGTAAATCTTCTACTTGCACATTGTTATATTTCCAATTTTCATTACTCTTCCTCGGTCATGATCTGCGCTGGAAAATCATAATTTTGGATTTTTCTAAGTTGACAACCAGGTTCGCTAACTGATAGTATTCCTGAAGATTACTATGAATATAACGTTTAAGGCTTACGCTTGTCGTTTTTTTACCTTGACTGCTTTAAAAACTTCAAATCTGTATTTCAAGTTACTTTTCAAGTTCAACTTAATTTCTTGCATTTCATTTCTATTATCACAAGCAGAAATACTGTTATAATTCTTAGTGCAAATTAATATTTTAGACTCCACTTAATTATTTGAGTTTTCTTTCTAAGATTCTAATTTAAAAACTTAAACTTAATCCACTATCATTTCTGCCTCAGGGTGTGATGCAGACTTCTTTATTTTGTAAGTCTTATTCCCCCTTTCAGCTCTTCTGAATATGATTGCAATATGCTAATATCTTTTACATATAAATAACATTTAATATTTAGTTTTTTCGCAAATAAATTTACTTTTCTCTTCTAGACAATCTGACAACGCAACAGTAACAGAAAACAAATGTTGAGTTATTACCGTCACCTTAATTATGTTAACCGAAACATTTGACAGTTTATATTTTCATTATATAATTCAAACTCAAATTAAATTAATGTTGGTTACAGTAGGTACATACAAGCTTTACAATCTTTTTTAAGCACAATATTATAAATTGGTTCTAGAGATAATTGGAACTAAGAAAACAAGCAAGATTATATAAAATGAAGAAATCTAAATCAATTTAGTACATTTCTAGTTAATACATATAATCGTGCAGGTCCAACGAGAAGATAAATTTATTGTACAAATTATACATGTTTAATTAATTTAAAAAAATAATAATAATGCTGTCATTTGAAAAAAATGCCTACTTATGATAATAATAATGAATGAGAATAAAACGAGGAAAAAAACGCCGAAAAAATCACGTTTCTTGTATGGAGGTTCCAATTAATTTTTAATTTAATTTTTTTTTATTATTTGCTGTTAAAGCGGCAATAGAAGTACACACTCTGAGAAAATTTCAACTGTCTACATGAGATACAACCTGGTGACGCACGGACAGGGAAGTATACACCGACAGTGCGTGCTGTTTGGATAGCTACGGGTAAACTATTCCACAGGCGGATGATCTGAACAAGGTAAGAGCTAGCGAGTATTTATTTAAATTACAATTAAATCACTTTGTACCAAATTTCAGCTCTCTACGTCCATGTGTTCTTAGGCAGTACTCTAATATATAGCGGAAAATGAAATTTTTGTATGGCTACCCTACGAAGGAGTTGCCCGATTGGTAGCATTCTCGAAACCAAATTTACTTTTTTAAAAAGAAAAAGCCCGGTACAAGGTTTCTGCATTCTAAGTGGAAGCGTTCTCGAGTTATCGTGGTATGATGTAATTTATACAAATTTTCTTTGTAGCGTCTACCCTACTTTCCCGCCATCCAATGTATCCGCCATTTTACCATTGATCATGTAATATAATTCTCACCTGCCACACCAAAAATCAGCCTTTATGAAATCACGTAAGTTAACTGGTTTTCTAAAGGCCTTCGAAGTCATCTTGCAGCACCCTCCACCACTGGAAGCTAGGCAGACTTCCGAATAAGTTATCTACGATGATAAGAGAGTATGATAAGATGGAAATTTTGTTTATGAAATGACATAAGTATTTTGGTCTCTCTTCGTCTAGTACGAATTTTCCATGACCAGCTTTTGAAATCGTTGCATCACTATATTCCTATTCCGTTGGGATGTTGTAAACAAGAATAACTCTCTAATATACTCCGGATTATTTGACTGAGGTATGTTATCCAACAATATAAATGACCTGCGTTGTAGAAAATGCTTCAACGAATATCCTTGTAAACGCATTCGAAAAGGGGATACATGGTCAAACCTACGTAATCTAAAAATGAAACGAATACAATCATTAAATGCAATTTCTAATTGACGTCCATATAGTATACTATCCAACTTGGGAGAAACAATTGTACTTGAAGTAAAATGAGGCATTATTAGCGATTTCAGTAGCATTAAACGAATACTACAAGGTAAAATATTATCAGAAAGCCAAAGCTTTCGCAATCCAGAATATATTTTCTTCAATTGCATATTGACATTATCGCAACACTTCATTTTACTGTTCAAGGTTATACCTAAATTGGTGAACTTACTAAGCATTGGGAAGAGGGCACCCTTTAACATTACTGGTGGAATATCAAGCAAATCAAATGAATTTTTATAGAAGCTAATACACCGCGATTTACTAGGGTTTAATTGTAACTTGTTATATTTAGACCAAGCGTAGATTATGCCTAAATCAGAATTAATGTGTGCTAAACAATCTTCAATAAGCCCAATAGGTCGGATCAAGTACAATAGTACATCATCTGCGTAGAGGTGAATGCTGAATGGCAAGTCATTATATTTTCCAAACGAACAAAAAATTTTGAACAAGTTTTGTATAGGCGACTGTCTATCAAGAAGAAATGCGACTGAAAGATTGAATTTGAGATCTCTTTGAAGATTTTTAGAAATATCTCGCAAGATTTACGGTATGTATTTAAATTAGGGAAAATTTATCACGTCACTTGTTCGTATATTTCTATCCCTGAGGAACGTATATTTTTTTAAAAGGAATTTCCACAAGCTTTTGATTCCTTAAACATTCATGAAAATATTCCTGGAAAACGTACCACTAGCTCGAGTAAACTTCATACTTTTATATAATATGTAGGTACATATAATATATATATATGCGGGTATGTTTAATTCAGAGTAGTAAATACATATATATATATATACTACATTTATCCTTTTATCTAGATATTTAGAAGTACTAAATTAATATTGATAGAAATACAACATGGCACACACAACTTTCTTTGAATTGGAACACACGAACGCGCTTTCGATGATGCTAATGCTTATCACCTTAAATTAAGCAATTTCCGTGCTCCTTCTGGATGCCTGACTGCTTATTACACAGGATGACAGGCTCCTATAAAACAAGTGAAAGCGGCACCAGTTCCTATTTCTTTACTAAGTAATCTAATCAGCATGTTTAATTAAAGCAGAGTAAGCGATTTTAATTAGGGCGTTCAAATAAAACCTTGAAACGAAATTTTGAGGGCCTTTTGTTTAGCTTATATGGATGTATGTATGTGTACCTTATACGCTTCCTGCAAGATTATACATACTACAGTACAGTCATATAGGTACGCATTTTTGTAATTTATGCCGAAATGTGTTACCGCCGATTTTCATGTAAAATAACTACCCCATCCACCCCCTACTCTCATTTGTACGCACCAACATATGCAGAGGAGTTTGTATTTTATAGTAAAACACTTCCCTTTAATATTTACTTTTAATTCATTCCGTATAACTTCCGCCTACCATACATAGATTTAGGTATAGACAACAGTAAAGCAGAGGTAGGTACCTATACGTATGAGCTTTTAGTATTACAGCCCTTCACAGCGGCTAGACTAAACTATCAGTGCGAAAACTATAGAATAATGTTGAGGATGAAGCCGTCCTTCCCTCTTCATTCTTCTTTTCCTCCTTCTCCGCTACCTACCAGCACTACAAATATTATGTTTGTATGCAATTATTTACCTGGCTACGTGACTTTAACACCTAATTCACATTACTCTCTTCTCCAGCACTCTGTAGATACCTACGTGTGCCCTCATATGCGCCTACTATAAATGTAAATATGTACGAGTATACTCTACATATATGTTCACCTATTCTCGGCGACTTAAATTTGCAATCTCTGACTAGATGCACCCATGCAGTCCCATTGCATTGATAAATGGATGCCGTAGAGCAATTCCTTTTAAAGCTCTTGCAGGATTTTGGCAACAAATAAATTTCTCCAATACTTATGTAGTTTCTAACTTTTCCGGGTGTTTTCTGGCATAGTCATTATTTCATACATAATAAGTTCATAGCTTCTGCAAAACCTCTTTTTGTTTTTTAGTTAAAAACTTGTTTATTTGCCTTTGGCTTGGAAACTTTTGTAAAATTTACTTAAGTTTAATTCACATTTACACGCCCAGTGTTTAAGAACCAATCGTGCTTTACAACAAATTTTATATTATGAATATACATGAGAGATTTGCTTTTACTTAACGAAAGCTTGACGTTGAGAAAATATGTATATTGAAAGATTTTGGGAAACATATGCTGAGTCAGTCTGTACCAATACTTTATAAAGTAAAGATAAAGAGATAACAAAAAAAATTGGTGTCTTGAGACTAAAACAAAAAGTCTCTAGCCCCTTAACTAAAGACGGATATAAATGTCACATTAACACAGAGGAGAGGTCACAAGGACCGTGATTTAAGTTGACTTAAAAATAAATAATATAAACAAAATATTGAAATTTAGATTTGTTTTATTATCAAATGGAAGCTAAATTTTTCGGCTTTAATTTAGAAATTTTTCATATAAATCTATCATACCTCAAAATTTCATAAAAAGTATAAGGATTTAAATAAAAAAAATAAAGGAAATAAAATAACAAAAAATTTAGGAAAAATTCATTAAATTCATTGGATTAAGATCGATACCACAGGAAATTCAGAAAAGCACATTAAAAGTTGTCGACTATAGGAAACCTACAAGGTATGCTCATACTTTTGTGACATACAAAAATTCTAGACATCCTTGTTTTCAAAATCTGTATCACTTCTATATATTCTTCCCGTAAATTGACTTGAGCTAGATAGTTGATTCGTCCTGGCATTTCACTAAAAAGGTGAAGTCCTTATAAGGTACCTGCGGCAAATAAGGCCCACATAATTTGAAAATGCAATAAATCAAGTATTTGGTGATATATAGAACTACAAAAACAAGTTTTCCGTGAAGTTTATTTGTTTACACAACAACAAAAAAAAAAGAAAAACTATAACAGAAGTGAGTATTTGAAAAAATAATTCAGTTTTATAAAACATTTTCCAAGGGCCTTATTAAGCTACCACAGTATAATAAGGCCCAAAGCAAAAATTAACTTTTTCAAAATCTTAATCAACGGAGCGATTCTCTTTAAACTCGGTAACATGAAGAAAATCAACAAAATTCGGTTATTTTTAATAATTTCGAATAAAAATAAAAATGGGCCTTTTTATCCTCAGGGGGATAATAAGACCCCCAACAGCTTTAGTTACAAATTTCTTAACGTACAACAGACTCAATCTAAACAGTCTTCATTCTTTGGAACAAAAATAATGTCACAATCATAATCCTATACAGGGACATTAGTTTTATTGAGAATTTAGGTTAGGTAGGGTAATAAGGCCCACGGTCTACTCCAGTGGGCCTTATTAGACATATGACAAGATTTTACAAAATTACTCATTAATCAAATAAACACAATGGTGGGCAAAAATAAACACCGAAATCATAAACTACATTATCTAACGTTCAAACTAAACAAGTTACTACATGTGGAAATAGCAATTAAAAAACGGAGATTACGATTTTATCTAGATGAAAATTATAATTCCAAGCAACCGTACTCCTCTCGGTAACGTACAGTTCTCTACTGGCAAGATGGCGGCGCGAGCTGCCAGAAGTCCCCTTCGATGGTGTTCGTGTCGACTTAATGCATGTGCGTTTAAAGTATGAGGTTGCTTCGATTCATTTTAGTAGGACTTTTTAAATGTGGGCCTTATTACCCTCCGGGCTTTATTTGTCGCAGGTAGGTACGTTAAATAAAAATACAAACTTATTGACAGACGTGCGGTCGCGACGACCACTCCATACACATTCCTACAATAACAAAAGAAATAATCGTACTTACCGCTTCAGCATTGGGTAGGGAACTAAAAACTTAAGTGCCAAATAGGGTTGCCATGTTTTTAATATTGAAAATTCGTACGAACATAAATTTTGATCCTACAGGTAACATTTTGGTCGTACAATCCTAACAATAAATTTAATATTCATTAATTAGATACTTAGATTACACTGAAAGAAAAAACCTGAAATTTCCGCTATATAATTGATAAGATTTCTATACAAAATCTCTCCAATACGAATGTAGTATTAATATGATATGCAAAAGTATTAATTTTTGACAGCGTGTTATTTTTATAAAGAAGCCTATTGACTCTTATGAATTATTTTTATGATAGGAATCCATTAATTTTATATGTTTCAAATCTGGTTCTTTTTTCAACGATTTCCTTTAAAACTGATAAGAAAAATATAAATAAAAGTCCAATAATTTTTTATATATAGCATTCTCAGATTTATTTAAACCATTAACAAATGCGTTTAAACTTTAAGTAAATAAATTTAAACCTTGAACAAATGATTTTCAACCCTTAACAAATAAATTTAAACCTTGAACAAATGATTTTAAACCCTTAACAAATAAATTTAAACCTTGAACAAATGATTTTCAACCCTTAACAAATAAATTTAAACCTTGAACAAATGATTTTAAACCCTTATCAAATAAATTTAAACCTCGAACAAATGATTTTAAACCCTTAACAAATATATTTAAACCCTTAACGAATGAGTTTCAACTGTTAACAAAAAAACTTAAACTTTTAGCAAATATATTTAAACTCTTAACAAATTTATATTTAAAAAATTTTATTTCCCCTTAAGTAAGCATTTAATACAATTTCTTTTCTCAAATTTTGGGTGCATATATAATCTAAAATACTTCTGACTTTTCAGCGCAACGGTTGACCATCTACTGCCGTAGGAGTCCGTAAACCAAATCAATTATATATGTAGTTGGAACAGTCATTAGGTGTCATATTTTGCAGGCTATCTTCGATCACTGAGAAAAGATTATGTTCTCTACTCATGTCATCTAAAACTGAACGTGTATGTGCCTTCATTTTAGAAAACGATTTCGATAAGGATTAACATAGGCGAGAAAGGAGGCAAAAATTATAGTGTTAAGTTCTTCGTCTTATAAAATTTTAAGCCCGCTCAAGAAGGCACCCGTGCTCGAGTTATAGTTCCAGTAGTACGTGGCAGAAACGATAAACTTATTGCTGCGATAAGTAACCAAGGATTGGCAAATTGAACTTGCAATTCCGATAGGCTTTCTCTATTTCTGCGCGAACTTGTTAAAAAATTGGAAACAAATCCATCGATTAGAGACTCATTTTTTATTATGGATAATGCGAGAATACACGAAACCAAACAAGTTCGCGTTGTCTTATCTCAAAAGAATTTAACACTAAAAGTTTTGCCTACTTTTTCGCCTATGTTAAACCCTATCGAAAAATTGTTTTCTAAAATGAAGGCTAATGCACGTTCAGTTTTAGGTGACATGAGTAGAGAACATACATTATCTTCTCTCAGTGATCGATGGCTATTCCAACTATATTTTGGATTTGGTTTTACTTATTCCTGAGGCAGTGGATGGTCAACCGTTGCACTGAAAAGTCAGAAGTATTTCAGATTATTTATGCATGCAAAATTTGAGCAAAATTGTATGAAATGCTTACTTAAGTGGAAATAAAATATTTTAAATATAAAATTGTTAAGAGTTTAAATATATTTGCTAAAAGTTTAAGTTTTTTTGTTAACAGTTGAAACTCATTCGTTAAGGGGTTAAAAAAGTTTGTTAAGGGTTTAAAATCATTTGTTCAAGGTTTAAATTTATTTGCTTAAAGTTTAAACTCATTTGTTAATGGTTTAAATAAATCTGAGAAGCTATCCTTTTAATGCATATTTAATACATATGTTAGACCTAAACTTGCACAAATATATATTAGAAAACTTTATTTCTAATAAGTTTTTGGCCGCTGCACATATAATAAATGTGAATTAGAGGTACTGCAAAATCTTTTATATTCAAAACATTGTACATATAATTTTAGATTTCTTCCTATATAATATGATTGAAAATGTTCAGAAAATGTCCCCACTTCAATTTTTTCCACAAGTAAAACTTGGCCTTCAAAATCATTTAAAAGAGTATTCTCTTTATTTCAAAAACTTTTATATCGGCTCCAGTTTTTATTGTTACCACAAATCCTATTTTGTACTGGCTACCTTTAAATTCAATGCGTTTTAAAGACTTGCAATTATTAAAATTAATATTTGAAATCGTAGCTCTATTAATTATTGAGAGAAATAAATCTTCTGCAATTAAATTTAAAAGAACTGGGTTCTCCTAAATTAATTTTTCCGGAAAACCATTACAATATTCGTTTAAGAATTCGGAAAACTTCAAGGAAGCTTTCATACTTAAGGTGTAAGATATATTCTTTCCGCTGCAGATATTTCTACAATAAATTATTGCTTCTTTATTCTTCGCTTCATACCTGTAGGTCTAAAGACATTTAAGCGGACCACTTTGAGATATAGCGGTAGGATACTGCACCAGAAAGTGAAATTTAGGTTTTAATATTTGAAAAAATATATTGAGATACATCGAGTTATGCTGCTTGATTAGAATTTTAAGCTCATTCAATATAAAGTCATCAAATCTACTTCCTGATAATATATCTAAAATTTTTAATAAAGTGATGAAAAGTGTCCAAACTTCGGTACCTATCGGAATAAGATCTCCAATAATAAATGGTATAAAATGGACAAATGTGCCATTTTTAACTTTTTTTTACTTCATATGAGATAATTCAATAGGCGGAGATATATCGCCTATTTCACTTTCCCCAAAGTTTATCATTTGTTTTTTTTTATAATTCAAAACTTCTAGAGAAAGTAGTTTATTATTTAGAAAATTTAATAAAATTTCACTTAAATCATATCAGTATACTCCTTCAAATAAATCATGAAGGATATCTAAAGAAAAATTTCTGGTAACATGAAAATAAGATAAGTCGTTAAGCAAACAAAACTCTCTTATTCATGTTAAAGATATTCTGGTTAAATCAGTTTTGTAATTATCCTCATTTCTAACATTCTCTAGGTGCTCTTTGCAATCAATTAATAAATCTTGTTTATGCCTATGACAAAATCTGCCATAAAAATTTGAGTTGAAGCTTTGACAAAATCCTAATAATTCATTTTGAGCTTTATTATCTCCAATAACAGCGGCCAATATGAAATGAGCGTGATATGTGCCATTACTTGTTGACAGTTTTAGTCCTTCCGATCCAAGCTTTTGAAAAACTCTAGCTAAAACATGAAGAAACGGATCATTTCCATATCTCCTTTGTTTCTTGGCTTTAAAGTATTAATTTCGAAGTTCGGTGTGGACGGATCGACTGAAATGAATAATAAACTCCACAGAGAGAGTCAACACTAGCATGCCTCCCTATTGGATTATTTATTTCGAAATCATCAAAGTAAATATAATACGGGATTAGAATTTTTCCTTCTCTATAATTTTTTTATACTCTTAAATGTTTTCGAATTAACAAAATACTTGAATTTTGGCTTAATAGGTTTATATTGTCAGGACGTAATAAAAATTGTGGACTAATAACTTTGGATATTATATTGTAAATCAATTTTTTTTAAAAACAAAACTTCTTAATATTTATTTTAGCGCTCTACGTTTTTCTAAATTTTTTCTTCCTTTTCTTATGGGTTGACAGCTCGGCCATCCACATCTGAATCCATCTCAAATTCTTCATCTGCATCTCGATGTCGATATCGTCCAATTCTGGCGATGTAGCCAGCCATGCTTTCATTCGTTCTGCAGTGTACACTGATTTGAACGGCTTCTGAGTTTTCTGAAAATCCGGTGGATCAGTGATTACGTATCTGTCACGGTCCAGAATGTCAGCTATATAAAACAGTCCTCGATACTTAGGTGCCAGTTTCTTGCTTTCTCCTGTTACTGGGGAAATATGTTCAATTACGACCAGATCTCCTTTTTTATATCTGTCGTGTAATTTACTGTTTCGTCGATATTATCCTGTAAGGCGTTCAGTATCCTATTTGAAATAAGGTCCATCAATGGAAAGTCGAATACTACTTTAATTATTGCGTTCGGAATGATAATATCATCCATATATGCCAAGGCTTTCTCCTGGTTCCATTTGTGAGATTATATTATTATTTACAATCTGCTGAAATTTCATGTAGTTATATTCTAAATGTTCATCTATCAAAGAAAATGCTGTGTATTGTTTAGACGTCTCCTCTATTGGAATTTTAGGATATCCTGACAGCAAATCCAATGACGTAAAGAACTCATTTCCTGATAACAAAGCCAAATGTTCATCGATAACCGGCATTGAGAATGGCTGTTTCTTAGTGATTGCGTTTAATGCACGGTAATCAATGCAAAGACGATCATCCTTACCTTCTCTGGTCACAACCACAATTGGTGTTGCATCTCATTACTTCGCCTTATTATGCCATGGTTCAGTAATTTTTGTGTAATCGCATTAACTTTCTCTTTTTTCGCAAAAGGAATGTGATAAGGTAAATTTTTTACCAGCTCGTCCTTAATTAATTGAATTTTCAATTCGGCCACGATACGCTTTCCTAATTCCGACCAGTCTTCGGTGAATCGATCACTGTAAGCATTCAGCAAATCTCGCAACTGAACTCGTTCTTTTGCATTAATAGGACCGTTATTGAGGTCAATGTCCTCTATTCACTCCATGCAACATTCTTGGGACTCAATAATTAATCGATTTCCTTTAGAAGAAAGTACGTCAGCTCCCAATAGTACATCTAGTGATAACACCTCGTCTGGCACAAGATCCAGTCGACAGTTCGTAGTACATTCGTCCATTGTCATAGGTACTTCAATATGCTGAGTCGCCACGAATGTACTTCCAGCAAATCCCTTTAACATCACAGGTTTATCTGTAGAGATTATTCCCAATTTATTTCCCAACGTTTGATAATTTAGTGACTTCTCACTTCCAATGTCAATGTGAGCTTGAACAACTTGTCCTTTCAATAATATGTCTTTAGTAACCACCGCTGGAATATTCTCACCATCTGCAGCCACGGCCAGCACAGTTAAATTTTGATCTTCGGTCCTCCCTGGACATTGATCAGTCCTGTGCGAAGTTCGGTTGCATTTCAAGCATCTCTCCTTCCTAGATTCCTTTGGACAATTTCTCGATATGTGACCCTTTCTCGGCAATTGAAACACATCGGCCCTTTTCCGTCATTATTCGCTCGAAAGTCATTATTTGTAATAAAATTCGGAATGTTGAGCAGTTTTCCTCTCATTTCGGATTTTCTATTTCTTGTTTCAATGAGTTTCGTCTTATTTGAACGTGCTGTAAATCTTCGGACATAGCAACCAGTAAATCATTTGTTGTTGGAAACGGCATTCCTACTAAAGCATTTACCAATGTTCACGCATTCCTCTTAGACAATATTTTATTATTTCTTCTTCAGCTAGCCCACCTTTCCAGCCTTCACTGTATATTCTATGAAAAAACTTTTCTGGGCCCTCATTACGTCGTCGTTTCATTTTCATAGGAATCATATGAACGTCGGCAACAGTTTCTGTTGTCGGAAAATCACTCAGTAACCTAGAAACGAAATTTGACCAGATCAGATATATCGGTAAGGTGTCCTTCCAACATTTTGCAGCGCGCACAGCATGTATTAACAGGCGATCATCCCAACGATATGCAGATCTCAACAACGTTACACGGTCGGTGAATTGTTTAGATGTCAATGATTCCTTGTCATATGGGTCAAACTCTGGAACAATTTCCATAATATTTTGTATCTGATAGGCCGATTCACACATGAAGCGATATTCGATTGTCTAGGAGCTTACGTCACACAAGGTGATGGTATAAGATTAAGATTCATCGAAGTTACGCAGGATGTATTTTCATATCCTATCGGCGCATCGGTCTGCGGAACATCGAAACTAGGCTCTACTTCAATGCACTTATTACAAACTGCCAGCTCTAAAGATGAAGATGAACTGGCCACAGATTTTTTATCATGCGAATCCGTGGTTATGTCCATCAGAATCGTCGGTGACTCATTCGTTCAATCAACCCCGTTTTTCGTTTCCATAAATTCTTTTAATGCTTTTTCCAGAATTTCCTTGAGTACATTCACCTCCTGCGTCAGTTTTCCGATTCTATCGTCGACATCTCTATTCTTTTCGCTATCGTCCAGTTCAACCTCATCGCCGCCAATCACAGAAGCCAAACGTAAAACCAACTCGTCCTTATTTTCTCCTGTTTCTTGACCAAGCTCCGCCAATCGTCGCTTAATCTCCGTATTCGTTAGCGTCTTAATCTGCACCTTGTCGATTTTATTTTATACAATATATATGTATCTGGTATCCAGTTATATCCCACTTTTGATTTGTCAGAAGTAATAAAAATTGTGGACTAATAACTTTGGATATTATATTGTAAAACAATTTGACAAGTCTTTTCTTTTTCTAAAAACAATCCTAAGAACATCCTTCGTACTAAAATTATTTTTCCTGTGTAAACTAAGTATAAATTTTAAGCAACCTTGAAATAGTTCATTTGTTAAGTTTAAGATGTCCGAAGCCGAAGATTGTATTTCGCTAAATCTATTAAGAGTAGAGTTCAAAGATTGCAGCGAATCTAGGGCTTCAATATTTAATGGCTCTTGGATTTCCTCATTTTGTGAGGTACCTTGAGCGTCTGCATTTAAAAGACTATTATTATTGATAACTGAGTGTAAACCTGAATAATTTATTAAATGTTTTTGAGTGTGTTTTTTAAAAGAGGATAATATTGAAAATGTCTGACCATAATAATTATAATTGCATTCGTAAGTACTAAGTCTGTGTAAGTAATGAATCTTTCTAAAATGCATGCGTAGATCTGAAACATCTTTGCTTATTTTTTTGCAAATGAAACAACTTAGCATTTTTAATTGATAGAAGAAATGAGTTCTGATGCAATGGAGCTGTTTGGATTTCCAGAATTGAAAATTTTATGCACATGCTTTTGGAAAAAATTCCATACCGGAATCTACCGGATTCTATTGGATATACCTATTAAGTTAAAGACAAAAAAGGACATAAAGCAAGCATCGAGCGCTTTTAAAAATGTCATAAATATTAAGGTTACATAAATTTAGATAAAATTCTGTATTTGTATTAATAGTTGGCCCAACTACAACTATATATATGGTTGTATAGTCTTTTTGGTCATGAAGCTTGATACCGTTTTTTCTTTTCTATTTTTTTCCAAATCACAACGATGCTTAAATATGGATTTTGGTGTCTCAAGGTACCCACTATAAATTGTAAATCACGCGAAAATGGTCAATTTGGTCGTCTTCCAGTATAGAAGTGTAGCTATAAAAATTTTAAATATGCTTTTTAAGGCTTGTATGTAGGATTAAATCGCATCTAAATGTTGTAACTCTAACAAGATATGTAATTAGATTTTGAGTCCGATAAATGGTTTTGGAGATAACTGCAAAGGAAGTGAATCAGCCCTTTTTATGCTGGAAAAATGACCATTTTTTGGTACTAAAATGGACATATTTTCAACTCATCAATATGAAGACCACGTTAAGCCGAGGAAATTCCTTTCCCATAATAATAATATAAATGTGCACAACAGAGCACTAATGGATGTGAAAATATATGCAAAATTTAGGAACTGGGGTGTATATGACTTAAGTGAAAAAATACGGAATTTCACCGGCAAGACCGATAAAAAATTACTCTCTCCTCCCTGTTTAATTTGATACCAAAAATCACAACTTTTGGCAAGCCCCCTCTATAAGATACGATTCACATCCCCAAAAACGCCACTGCCCAGAAATTGTTCACCTATATTTCTGTACTCTAGACCCAAAGTCCGTCAGGAAAACCACAGTTCTCTACAGCCCTCCCACATAAAGTTAGGAGTCCATCAATATTGAGACAATGAAATTTACCGCCGAGGCTCCCCAAATCTACAAAACTGTTAATCGAAACAAAATATAGCACCTACGCATACATAATTACCAAAGTAATTTCTCAGTTTTTTTTATTGATCTTACAGATCCTGAGCTTATCCTTGCGATTTATTGCAACTGCCGAATTTTTTTCATTTTAAATTTCCATTAATTCGTTTCTATTTTTATCTCCGCTCCATTTATCCCCGTATCTTATTCGCCCTAAGCTCCTATTTTTTAATACTACATGCATTCGTCTTCTTCTCTCCATTTTCCTGTTATACCGGAAGAACTCCAAAAAATCTACCCTCACCCCTGCATCCCCCAAAAACTATCCTTATAAAAAAAAATCATTTTATCTCGACGTTAGGTGGTAATAATCACATGCACTTCGAATATAAAGGAAAAGTTCAACCCTCTCTGGGATGAAAACCAATACCCTTTACGGCAATACGCTTGTAATTCTTATCCTACTTATTGGTTGCAAATCGGTGGCAAAAATGAATGCGATTTTGTGCATTATGAATAAAAGAACCGACTAAACAGTTAGTTACGATTTAGAGACGTTCTGGTGGATGTTATGAATTCTCAAGGTTGAAAAATTATATTTTTCGTTATGAATCTGAGATGGTGAAAAATTTTCAAGTTCATCAGAAGTCTAGGGAGCAGCTTAATAGCCAATTTTATGTAATTTGGAGAACACCATCAAAAAATTAAGAAAAGTCATCTTTCGTTCAATTTTTCAACCGGCGTGTTACAATCCACCACCTAAAAACTATCATTAGTAGAAAAAAGCTTTTTGCATGAATTATAGAGTGTAACTAGCTTAATCGCATACAAAAGCCATTTCGGGATCGGATATATTTTTATGATTATGCGAATGTCTGCGTCCTGTACCACCTAAATTAACTTGCAGTACAAGCTAAATTACTTTGAAAATTATTCTCACCATAAGTCGGTAATCTTTTTTTAATTGGCTTTAAATTATTTTGATTAGTTTTGTACAGGTTTTTTTAAATAGAGTTGAGCATTAAATTCATTAAAGTAGCATTACCAAGTAAAAAATATTATTTCATTATTTCGAGTTTAAGCACCTGCTGATGAGCGAAAAAAAACTCTTTAAAAAAGAAATTTATCCAAAAAAGGAGGCGTTTCGCATCATCAGAAATCATATGCTCTTCAGTACGACTTAATTACTGCCTTCGGTAGACCCGAAAGAAAAACTATAAGATTGCCCCATAACTATTTAGTATATACATACATTTAGAAAAATTTTCAACTACGAATCATAATATCAGGCGAAATACTAAGTAGTATTTTATTCTTTTGTTTGCTTGTTTGTTTTCGTTTGGGGTTCAGCAGGTTTTTCTTATTTTTCTTTTTGTCTCTTTTTCTTTTTTCCTCTTTTTTTGTTATATTTTCTAGTTATTTAAACAAAACATTTTCATTTTTTATCATACTAATATTTCTTTACATAGCAAATGAATACTTAATTTTATTTTCTTTCGGAAACTGAACAATTATTATTCCTTTGTTTTTATTTTCAAATAATTTTTATTGTATTTTTTCTTTTATTTTCAGACGAGGTTGGATATTTTAATTTTTCAGATAAACTTCCCACACGCTTCTGGCTATCTTAAGTTTTTTCATCTTTTTTTAAAGATTGCATCATCATATCCGTCAAACAGGACATCCTCCTCTTTAAACCTGACAACACCCATGTATATGAGGTGAAACGCGCATTTCATTATTTCTATTACATTAGCCGATAGCCGACACAGGTTAATTCTAGTGTCAAGTTCGACTATGGAGTACGATTCCGTGAACGACGTTTTGTTAAAACGCACATAGAAATCGAATGACAAAAGCAAGTTTAAATTGTTGTTTATCAAAAAGAAAGCCATTTTCCCAATAAAGTAAACTTAATCTCAACTATTACACCCCGGCCAAAATGTATAAACAGCGAATATAAATGAAAATCATTCTACTTAAATCTGGGAAAAATTCAGGTGGATTCAGAGCCATTGGAGAACCGAAAGAAGCGAGGACAGATTGCAACTAAATCGTTTTGGGCCGAGAAAAAGAACGACACGGATTGAAACAGATTCATTCTGAACGAGAAAAGGAACACAGCTGAAATGTCAAAATATGTAACAAAAAGTACGACAAAGATTACAATCAGCAGTCAGCACCCGTCAGGACCCATGTTTGAGATCATCAAAAATTTCCCTCTCTGCAAAAATATTGTAGACCGAGAAGATCTTACTTGGTAGTTATGATACCTTTACTTTTCGAAAATTTTCATTTTACAGAGAAATACGAGCTTAGAACAACTTCCTAAGGGTTGAGGACAAAATTCCAAGTGTTGAGGATACAATAAATCTCTAAAAAATTATACTTTCAATTGCATTTTTTTCTTGTTCTATCTTTATTTTTTTCTCTGTCCAATTAAAAAGCTCAAAAACTGAATCCGCACTAAATTTCTCATCAATAACATGCCTTTGAATCACAACTGTCGCCTTTTTCATCAATTTCATTTAGAGGGTGTGAATGAAAAGCATCTGCACGGGATTTCAGTGATTTGGCGTTGGAGTGTATCGTGGTTAAGCATTTTAGCAGGGACATTGACATAAATTTATCCTGTTTTTGTGGTTTACGTTTACAATCCGCTGCTCTATTGCTGGATCCCGTCACTAAATACATACATTGGATCTGGGTGTCTGGTCCAGGACACTTGGTTTGGTCGCAAAAACTGTAGTGCATTAACAAGTTGCAAAATGAGATTAACACGTTAGAACAACGGGGAGCACATTATCTTTCGTACACGTAACTACTATAGATATATATGTATGTATGATTGTACGTATGTATGTATGCAGTCAGTCGTTTCGACGATGAGATGTAATAAACTATAAGCGGCACATTGAATATCCCTAGGGTGTAGAGATGCTGGATGGACATGGACCTAGAATTCAGTCCATTTTGCTCGTGCAGGCAAAACCGGCCTGCTTACAGGACAAACCAGAGACGATAGAGAGTGACTGGATCCGACAATGTCGTTGCTCCAAATTGATCCATTTATCTTGTCGATAACATCGTTTTATGTTAAATTATAAAATTACTCGTGTTTTATGATAAAATCTAATTAGGATTTAATTTTATGGATAGGTCCCCGGAAAGTACTCTCACCTAGGCGGCGAGTTATTGTGTTGACATGTCGTTAAGGCTTATCGGAACTTTGTTGTTGTTGTGTTGTCAGGGGGGATGATGTTAAGATTTCGGCAATTTATCGTTGACTTGAGTAATATTGTATGAGTGTGTGTGTCTTTGTGTATTATGTGGGTGGCAGCGTCGAAGTTGCGGTGGGCACGGAGTCTGAAAGAGGGTGTAAAGAGGTCGGCTTTGTTTAAAATTTCCATAGATGAACGGTACCAGATGGGATCGACTTATGGATATACAACAAAACTAAAGAGGCAAAAGGTGTGGGGAATAACGCAATTATCGTGTAATGTCTGTTCGGTGAAAGTTTAATGTCTTCGAATAATTAGGAGTTTTGGTTTAGCTATATATAGTCGAGCTTTATCCATCAGTACAGTTCATACATATACATACATACAGGGTGTATATGCGGTAACTGTGCTGAAACGTTGAATGAAATTGGTTAACTGTCAGTTACTTTCGGTTATTGCTGGTATTGAAACCCAAAAGGCTATTAAAACTTGTAATGACGTTTATCGAATGGAATTACTCCGTTTACCAGTACCACGAAATTTGATGTAAATTCAGTCTGATAAGAATATTTACACGTTTTGTTTGCTATGCAAGTGTTTGTGTGTTTACATTTTATATTATCATTAACATTATTAATGAGTAATCATTTTCTAGGCAATTTTGTACAGGAAAAAGTAGAAATGTATGTTGGTACATATCTATTTATATATGTATGTAAGCATGCATGTATTTGATATGACTAAAATTTGTGGTCCACAGGTAAACATTTTTGGCAAACTGAATAAATTAGTATGTTCAGAATTCAGAAGAAACCTGATATTGTTAAAACCAGAAAACCTTGCATGTGAACACATAAGAGAGAAAAAAAAATTTTCCTTGAATTTGCAAGTAGTACTGTAGTGATAACAGTTAAGGAGCGTTTACAATGTCAGAGTAGAGTGGAGTCACCAGATTGCATTTGCTCTCATCATCTTACCAACGTGATATTAGGAAATTTTCATATCTGACGCTACACTGTGAAATCCACACTGCGCGAAGAACTTATATTAAAGTGCAAGCTTGAGACAAAGAGAGACAATGCAATCTGGTGACTCCACTCTACTCTGCCATTGTAAACCCTCCTTCATGCATGCCTAATCCACAATGCATGGTAAAGTGACGTCATCAAAACGATATTAGTTTGTTGAAGAATGCATATAAAAACACGAAATAGTGGTAAAGTGCCAAATTAAACAGCTGTTGATCTGTCAATTATCATAAATGTAATTGCTTTCTCGATTTCATTGCAGAATGACATCGAAAGAAGTATTTGTTCTCAATAATTTATATTATAGTATAGTAAACAAAGAAATTGTCGAATAATATAAAATATTGCTTTGAAGACTGAAAGTACAGGTTCCAGTTTACAGCTGTTTTGTTCTAAATTCCCCTACATTCTAAATTATGTTGAATACACATGAGGTATTACCCTTGTGTATAGAACTATATCAAAGTTCACCTAATGACAAGTTAGGAAGCTGGCGAGATTTCCGAGTGTTTTACATTTAAAATGCACACGGCAAGAAAGGAAGAAAGAAAGAAAAAAAAATCAAACTCTCTTTAAAACTTTTATGAATAAAGATAAAAAATGTGAAAGCGCAAATTGCATGCAACGAAACAGAATGGCAATTGTTTCATTTTCGTAAATAAATGAGAAGGGGCGGAGTTTTCACGTTTTTTTGCTGAAAAATTGAGAGAATCGGCCAATGTTTTTTATAGCATGGCCAATGTTTGTTAGTGTAATTTCTATGCTAATTGAGTAGCACGTGCTTCTGTTTACATTCGTTTTGCTGTGAAGAGATTAAGTGGGAGAAATTATTGCTGGATTCTTTGATATTTTCGGGAAAAATGAGAATTTTATTTTTTCAGCATCTGGGCCAAAGTGAAAATTTATCTTTTTCTTAAAAGTGGGAGGTAGTGTGACCTGATGTACATTATTATCAATATCTTTAAAGGATTTTGAAGGTATTCAAGAAGATTTTATCATTCTGGTAATCCTACGCTCTCTCGACTTTTATGATTAACTTGTTGTCTCAGTCGCACTGCAGTAATGCATATCCAAGTTCTTTTCCCCCATTCATGCAAAGGACGAAAGTATATTACATTACCAGCAGTGATGGGACTTCCCTGGCAAATTATGCTAGCAAAGTTGAGAATAAAGGGTAGCAAAATCGCCAGAAAGGTAGCAAATATGTATGTAATTATAGAATGTCATGTTTTATTTTATTATAATAATGTTTATACCATTAATTGTGAGAACTTCTCTTATTTCTTTATAAAAACTCCATCGAAAAATTTATACAGACTGCTGTAGGTACTTAATTAGTTCATTTGACGGTGTAAAAATCTTTTCATATTCTATCAGTTCTCTACAAAGAAGTACAGCCGAAACTATTTCAATATTCAACGTTTACGTTTTTTATTTTTTAAGTTATTAAAATCTAAAAATTCTTATTCAGCAGCAGCCGTACTGTGGGGAAGGACAAATAAATTAATTATGTAGTTGTAAGGATTCTCGAAAATTGGTTGTTCAAAAAGATTTTTCTGTTTTGATAAATTTAGCCAAGCTTTAGCAATATTGTTACAATCAACAAGAATTAAGTTTTTCAATATATATTTCATTATGAGAAGGAAAGGTGTCAACTAAAGGAGGTATTGAAGTCATTTCGCCTGTTCTAATTTTCCTTGGATCCAGAGCTGGGCAATACTTAAGTAAAAAAAGACTTAAGTACTACTTAAAGTACATTTTCGTTACTTAAGACTTATTACTCAATACTTTTGAGATGCCCTACTTAGTACTTGAAACATCAGTACTTACTATTATTTATTTGTACTTAAGACTTAAGACCTTGTACTTAATTACCAAGATTTTTACTTAAGTATTTCTGAGTCTATTAAGTACCTACAAATATCTAACTTTTCGTAGAAGAAAAAACACAATCTCTAGTGCAGCTCCTTTTTTGCTGTATTTTAAAGCATGTAAAGAACTGTCACAGCATGTGCGGCACTCGTGCGTCAAGGAAGAACCTTAGACAAACTAATAACACACAAACAAGATTGGACAAGTAGAATAAAAACCAGAAACGTCTCGCTCGAATATAAAGTCGACGGTGTCTCTACTTGATGACATCACCTAGGGTAAGCAAACAATGCCTCGCTCCAATATAAGATCAACGATGCCTCGACCTGATGTAGGGAAGATTTCAATTTTTTCTTAGAAATTTACTGGAAATTTTTTCCTTAGAAATTTTATGAATTATTGGAGGCGACAATTGGTGATTGAGTGGACTTCTAATAGTATATGAGTGTAGAAATGAGAAGTGAAAGTTTTACTCTACGAGCATCGTCGAAAACTATAAAAACTATAAATAGTAGCCACTGATTACTATACATATTTAGTTTTCAAAAGGTATTTATTAATTAATATCTATTAACTGAGATCTATAAACTTCATTGTATTACTGCCAACGTACAAAGATTCTAAAAAAGTACTTTAAAAAGTACTTCAAAAATTACTCCGTACTTTTTATAGACTTAGTATTTAGCTACAAGTACTTTTCATATATGCGGTACTTGTACTTACGCTGAAGTACTCAGGCCTTCGGTACTTGTACTTAAGTACTTTTTCGTTGATACTTGCCCAGCTCTGCTTGGATCCATATATTCTAATAGTCTCAATTTGTGATCATTAAGATCAAAACATTTTTCAATTTGTTGGTACAATTCTATGTAAAATGATAATAGATTATCTTTCATATTTCTTATATTTTCACTAGCATTTGAAGATTGAAACTGTGCAAAATTTAATTCCAAAAAACATTCTTGATTTTTCGAGATGAAATGAACCGTCATTAAATTTAGCAGTCAACTGAATGTGTTCTTGCTTTATACAATTTGTTAAAATATTGTTGAAGTTATTTTCAATTAAATGTCTTTGTGTATTAAAATTTTTTTAGACTGGAAGGTTTTATTGAGATTATTAAGCTCACCTAAAATATAGCACAAATATAATAAATACAATTTTATCTCCGAACTATTCAGACAATCAAGAATTGAATATGCATCAAAATTATTAGGACTTTCAATAGTAAAGAGAGTGAAGTAATGAAGAAAAGCTGACCACTGATTTGCTCCAGCTCCAACCAGCGTGTACCGCTTGATTTTAGAATCTTATTTAAATTTAAATTAAAACGATCTTGAAATCCTGCCAACTAACTTTGCGTCTTAACATAATGGCAAAATGATTATATACGCAAGAAAGGACGTTTTCAACTTTCCGAGGAATTTTTTTCATAGCAGGGCACAAGTGGAGGGAGTGGCAAGTGCAAGTAAAATAAATGTTTATTCGATTTCTCTAATCTCTAAAATTTCTTACTTGCTTATCCTGTTTGTTGTAGGTATAAACATAATCTCAACAACAAACAGCAGCAATAAATACGTACTTAATTTATATAGCAATTTTTAAACACAGCAATCAGCAGCAGCTCACCAAACAATGACATTGACAATTACAATGATCAAACAAAGCAAAACGTGCTGCAAAGTGCAAATGCATTTGAAGTGAAATAGAAATACAATTCCTTAATGGCTGAAAGAAACACGCCACGCCAACTTGCTATCACTCCGTACGTTTACAAGAATACTTGAAGATAGTCTAAGTAGGTTCAAGTAATCAAAATATCATGTAAACACACATTGACTTCAAGTATACTTGAGTCAAGTAAATCAAAAAATTTTATTCGATTTACTTGAAAAAAAAAAATTCATGTAAACGCAACTTCAGTACTTGAACGTTTTTCATTTGTGCGAATTTTGAAAACGGCAAAGAGGAACAAGAAGAAGAGTATTGTTGATATTCATGTAGTGCCTTTTAGCACTTTGCTCAATATATTTGTCTAAAAATCCGCACCTATGTAGAACCTAATGCAGAGTTGTCAAAGGTAAAATGTCATTTCAAGTAAACTTTTAAGAAAATCTCAAGTCAAGTAATTGGAATTAATTCAACCAAAAACTCTTCTTGAGTCTGAAGTGGATTTTAAGTCCAGTACTCAAGTATTCATGTAATTATACTGAATGACGGTTTGTCTTATCCAGCACAGCAACAGCAAGGCAAAGGCATCGGCTTCGGCGCCATTCTCGCAAACAAGATGCAAACGCATGCAACGTACGAAATTAGAATCGGCGTGTTCTTTTCCACAATTCCTTTCTTTTCCTCGTATTAGTAGTTTTCTTTAATTGAATAAAAAATCCCAGAAAATCTAAAACATCAACTTTCACATTAAATTTTTTTTAAATAAATTTTTGTTTTGTTACGATTAATGGGAAAAAGCGAAAAAGTAGCAAATTTGGATTTAAAGTAGCAAGGTAGCAAACATGCTTAAAAGGTAGCAATATACTATTGTAGCAAAGTCCCATCATAGATTACCAGCTTCGGTCTAAAACATACGAAAAATTTCCAATTTTGTTCGGCTGTGTCCTATCTTCTTAATCCTCAATTAAAAGTGAAATAATTACAAGTTTAATATCACTAATGTTTTCCATATTTTATAACACCCCTAAAAATTACTGGACTGACTTCACTGACTTGTATCCACAAAATAATCCAGAATAACCGTCTCGTATGTCGTGTAATCACGGCGACGGTAAAATCCGTAGACGGCCAGCCGGACGGGAAAACCTAATCGTATGTCGCTGCCAAGGCATTAAATTTGATGCCGGGACGGAACTGTGCCTGGCAAGTTTAATTTTCGACCCGTACATACGTAAGTTTTGATTTCGAACTTTTATAGCAGGCTAATTATTTAAAAAAAATACATATTTTTTTTAACGATATTCAGTTGTTTTCCACCAATAGTTTAATAGCTTTCAAAAAGGAAATTAAATCGCACATGAATTTAATATTGTTACGTGCAATAGAAAAACAGGTATCTACTATTGGAAATGGATACTTCGCATGAAATGACTAAAAAGAGCGGACATAAACAATTTTCGGAGAATCGGCAAGCAACATCAATAAAGTACGGGACATAAACAACTTTGGCTTCGGAGAATGGAATATTCGGGAAGGGTCTAAGACAATTTATAGAGTATAAGCATTGTGCATAAAATATATAGTGATTGCGAAAAGAAGTTTGACTTAGTTACTTGTTGTATTGTAGAGGCGCTCGCCTCGCTCCAATATAAAATCAACGGAGCCTCAACCTGATGTAGGGAAGACTTCAACCTTTTCTTAGAAATTTATTGGAAACTTTTTCCTTAAAATTGTTATGCATTATTGGAGGCTGATAACGGATGCTGGAGGCACTAGCAATTTTTATGAGCGTGGACGCGCTGATGAGCAATAAGTGTTCATTTCTTGTTAGAAATTTACAGAAAATGTTTCACAGAAATTTTATTCAGTCTAGTGGCCGACTGCAGTTATTTTCAGATATACAATACGTTCATGTGTGCCATTGTCGGCCTCCCCTAATGCATAAAAATTCTATGAAAAAGTTTCCAGTAAATTTCTAAGAAAAAATATATAGCTTCCCTATATCAGGTCGAGATCGTTGATTTTATATTGGAGCGAGGCAGTGTTGTCGGCCTCGGCCAATGCATAAAAATTCGATGGAAGAAATTTCCACAAAATTTCTAACAGAAAATTCTGGCCTTCCCTACATCGGGTCGGGACATCGTCGATTTGATATTCCCATGTATATGCTCTTACGGCTTGTCCTTTGAAAACTGTTCAAAATGGTACAAGTGGAGCCATCTGAAAATATAACAACGAAGCATTTTCCCAATCACTATATATTTTAAACATAAAAGTATAAGTAAGTACGACGCTTGTCACCGCCAGAAGGCAATCTTATCTCAGTCAGTAAAGTGGACGTAGTAAACTATTTTGATTGTGATAATTTGAAGTACAGTACTAGCGAGAATTAAAGTAGAGTCGTTGTGATTGTTTCAGAATTTATAAATGTTAACAGTATAGTTAAATAAAACAAGAGCTTGTGAGTTATGTATATTTGAAATATTGTGTTTAAGTATCGAACTAAGGCCACGCTCGTAACAATATTATAAATAAATTTAATATTATAAAAAATAAAAGTTACAAATAATTATAATACATATAGGGTAACTGCGCTAGTATCCGGACAGATTCAGTATTCGGACACTTTTCATTTTCTTTAACAAAAATAAGAAGAGAACACGCATTAGCCTTAGCACTCCGTTAGAATTTATTTATTTGATCTTTTTAGATGCACATCCAAAAATTTGGGTAACTCTCGTGTCGTTTTTGACAAAATACTTATCAGTCTGTATATGTACTTCATGTCAGTAAGTTCTACACATGTTTTATGTAAAGTGCAGTTAGTGCACTGCACATCAGCGAAAGTGAGATAAAATTATTAAGTATTGCTTTATTTAGTTTAACTGCCTTTGTATTGGTGGAATATTGCATGTTATTAGTATTAAATCAAAAATATGAAATATTTTTTATTAAATTCATACAATTTTTGGATGTCCGATAACTAAAACAGAATAAAATAATTAAAAAAAGGAGTTTTCAAACAAAACTGAGGTCAAGCCGCATGAAAAAGTAGAAAATAAACTTTTCTTCACACACAGAGGTAGACTCAGATTTTTGATTGGGACATTTCTCTTGAATATTCTTTCCCTTCATGAATCAAATCACTTATTACCTCTGATAGATCATACTGAAATATATCGGTGATTGTCAGCGAATAAAATCTGAGTCCACCTCTGTGTGTGAAGAAAAGTTTATTTTCATGTGGCTTGGCCTCAATTTTATTTGAAAACTCGTTTTTTACTTATTTTATTTTCTGCCTTTTTCACGTTAACTAAATTGTTATTACGTGCTGCATGGAGATATTTTAAAACAACTTTATGACGGCTGAAAAGACACTGATTTACCAGTTTTTCAAAAAATTTATTCGAGTATCAAATCGTTGAAGTACTGCAACGGTTTTCTGAAATTCAAATTATATTTTAAACAGCGCTTTTTAGCTGTATTCCAACTTGATCCCATATAACATGAATTTTTCCGATTTTTCAGGTTTTCCAAAGACTTTTCCTATTTCTATAAAATTTATTAAAAAATTTTAATGAATTTTCCTCGATATTTCATGCAAGTTTTCATGATTGTTGAAGAGAAGGTATTGATGCCAGCAAACGGAAAAAACATGATTCCGCATAGCTTATAAAACTTTTTTGTCGGAAAATATTCCGGAAAAGTCGGAAAATTCCGGAAATTTTCGGAAAACTTTCTAGAAAAAGTGGAAAATTCTGCATTTTTCCTGAAACAGATTTATCACTAATAATATCGATGAAAATTTTTCCGATGATTTTCCTGTTTTTCCGGGTTTTCCATTGAGTTTTCCACAAAAGCAACTTTATGCAACTCATTTCGCTCTACAACTTTGTCTTAGGTTGCTAAACGCTCAAGCGCTTCTTTGGTCGGAAAAAATCTGGAAAAGCGTTTTACATGAATTTTCGTGGATTTTTTCTGGAAGTTTTCTGAAAGTCGGAAAATTCCGGAGAATTTTTCGGAAAAATCGGAAAACTCTGCATTTTCCTGAAACGGATTTATCACTAATCAAATTTGTACCAATTTTTCAAATGATTTTTCCCGATTTTCCGGGGTTTCCATGGAAATTTCCGATTCAAATTTTGATAGGTTCAATTGTCACGCGACATGAAAAGTGGGTCTACGAGAGTGTCGAAAATAGTAAAAAAGAAATATAAATAAATATACAGACGGGCTTGCCTCAAAAAAACAATTTTGTTTAGTTTCCGGACATACTGACAGTATGCTTCAAAATAGATTGTTTCCTGCTTACTCTCTAATACAATTATAAAATATGTTTTTTATAGTACAGAAAAAATTAAACATGTTTTTTTATTAAGCCTTTAGTATTCGGACGCATTTTAAGAAATTCCATTTCTGCTGTCCGACTACTAAAATGGCAGTTTCATTGTCCGGACAAAAATATTTAATACGTAATCGTTTAATTAAAAATAAAAGATACCTGGGTAGTAAATAATCATAATAGCTTTCAAAATAATGGATGACAGTACGCATACAAACCGAAAAAACGTATAAAACGATCCGCTAATGACGCAAAGATGACTTAAGCTATATTACAGCGAAAATAAATTGAGCATTATGAAGTGTGCTGGAAAATAATTATGGAATGTTGTTGGCAAGTCGGGAATTTCACTTAAACAAGATAACTTGGTCAACACTGTGCAACATATTAAGAAGATGGTCGGCGAGGAAGAACAGGGCTGTATTACTAAAGGCAGAGCTGTGATTACTGTTTTTGAAATGGTTTGAGAACTGGACCAATATTTAAAAAGTAACGGATAGGACGACATATTAAACGATCCTGTCCGAATACTAAATGGGGATAAAACAAGTTTTTTCTTTGTTCGAATACCAGTAAAGTAACTACATGTCGGAGATTCAAAAACGTTAATCAAATTTAGACCAGAGAAGGAAAAGAATTTTATTTTCTGCAGGCAGAAAAATGTTCCCCAATGGTAACCTTTTCATATTTGTCTCACTGAAGGATATTGTAAATATCATCTCAGCGAAACTGTTTTTGGGAACAGAAAAAGGAGTAAGAAAATACCGGATGGCAGGGACACTTTTCATAGACGGCCACAAGTCACACTTGATGTTAGAGCTGAGTTAAAATTACAAGAAAATAGTATAATTTTATATTCATTGCCACCAAACACCACTCATATGATGCAGTCAGCTGACGTCAGTTAGAAAATAACATTCGAGAATGGCAGTCAAGAATGTTAGCCAACTTATAACAACAACAAAATTTCTGCCCTTTGCTGGAAACTGCGATTTTGCGAAATCTACAAATTCGGAAACACCATAAAAAATACTTCAGGAAATGTGGGCCTTAAACTTACGATCCGAAATCAGTTGTATTCAGAGAATGTGGTTGAATATATTGCAGCTACTCGTAATGCTGATATACCAACTACAATACAAGAATCAATTCCAGTACAGAAGTTTCACACTGCTATTGAGGTTTTTGAGTTAATAGATCATAAATGAAGAATGAGAAATATTCACGAAAATGTCCAACATCAAGGAAGACGGAGCAGAAGTTTCGAGAGAAGCGTTACCAGAACTAGATCTTACATTCAATGATCTGTATGTGCCTCCCATATGATTTGAATGACGGCAGAAAGTTGCAAGTGGTAAGAGTTAAATAAATTAAAAAAATTACTATTTCTCCAGAGCCTAGTCCTTCTTTTGTGTTGCAGACGACTGCTCCCTCTCGTATTGCGATAGGAACTCCACTTTCGATCTTGAGTAGAAGATCGTGCACCAGCTCAATTATTAGTAAGCACCTTCTTTAACCTAAGCTAGTTTATTATAGGATAAAACCCGAATTAATAAAAATGGTAGTGATAGATCACCCAGTGCTATATCATCAGAGGGATGGCGAAAAATATGCACTCTAAAAGAAATAAACCAAGGGGATAAATTCGATCCCGTATAGAGTAGACTAATGAAAAAGGAACAACGTCTAAAAAAAAATGCAAAAAGAAGAACAAGCAATATTTTAATTGAATTACAAAGCGATGTTGAAGATGGCGATTTGAATACATTGGTTGGGATTCTTGTACCAGGTGGTTGATGGTACTGCCCCAAGTGCACTCCAATGCTTTCATTATGTTACGAGGAACAAGCAAAGACTTCGTGTGCTCGTAGTATTGTTATGAATCACTAAATAAATCTTACATATTACCAAAGATCATATAACTTAACATGAAGCTTCATCTGGCCTCGAAAAATGCACAAGTTGTATGGGTATTTGAAGATGCGGTCGGGAGGTAATAGACGGGAAGAAGCAAAGATTTGAGACTGAGAGAATATTTCTGTTCTCTCTGTTCTCCGCCACCCCACAGCTGTACCTGTACACACGCCGACGCCAGCAGTCATGCACAGTTTTGTTTCACTATGCTGCCGCTGCCTAGTTGAAGTGGCGAACCGGTTTTTCTATTAATTTATGTCCACGAAAATTTTTCATATGAACTTTTTCACAGATTTTTGTGGCCGAGGATACTTTAAAAGATCAATAACCTTAATTTAACCCTTTATGATAAACAAGTAAATGTATTTACTGGTCGCGGAAAATTCTTGTTTTTAAGAAAAATATAGAACTTTCGACAATTTGTGTGCGATCCAACGAGCTTTATTGCAACAGTGAAAGGCTTTTCAGAAGAGTAAAGGATTGAAATACGAGAGACAATTAGCGCAGAAATCACTCAAGGTTTGGGTGGACCATTTAATCAGTATTTTCAAAATGGACAGCACGGTTATATATATCAAAATCGATATCGAGTGAGGTTTTACTTATTTTTTCTATAGTTTTATATAGAGAACTCCTACAAACATGTGATCAAGGTTCGTCTAATAGGAAATGCCTTTCTAATTTAGGTGTTTCTCCAGCTAATCCTTTTATTTATGATAATGGCAAGAAAATATACTGCATGTTTGATTTCCCACATTTAATAAAATCGCTCAGAAATGGTCTTTTGAATTGCGATTTAAAAACTCCTGACGGAATTGTAAGTTTCATGGTAATATCGGAATTGCGGGAACTTGAAGTAAATGGAAAAACCAAAATGTGTACTAAGTTGACAAAGAAACATATATTTCCCAACACATTTGAGAAGATGAGGGTCAAATTAGCTACTCAGATTTTCAGCAGAACAGTACAAGCTGCCATTAAAGCAGTTGCTGGCACATTAGGTTTTCAAAAAACCAACAAGGAAACTGCTTTGTCAACTGAGAATTTCATTGAGAAAATCGAGAGACTTTTTGACTTCCTAAATATGGCTCTTTACATTCTGTCAACTTTTATAGATCCGCCATTCAGTTAAATAACCAGGCACATGATTTTATAAAATCTTTTGTTGAATACTTAGAAGAAGTTTCATTTGTTGATAAAAAGAAAACTGTATGCTTTTTAGAAGGAATGAAACTTACTTTGCATTCTTTACTACAGTTGGTTGATGAGATTTTGCATGGAAACACGGAAGTATTTCGGAAGTTCTTCGAAACATTTTCATAATGACGATTCAATACAGCATTATTTCGGCGCTACTTATGTTTATATTCAACTGTTTAAAATAAAAAAACAAACAAACACCAGGAAAGGGTTGTCCAATTAAGTTAATTTTTGAGATGTTATTTACTATTTTTATGAAAACGCTATGTACAAAATTTCAGCTCTCTACATCTACGCGTACTCAGGCAATGTCCAAATGTGAAAAACGAAATTTTTGTATAGCAACCCTACAGTTATCCGATTTGTCCCATTTCCGAACTAACAATATTTTATTGTACTAAAAACTTTTTTAGAATACGAAATCCTATATATACAGGGTGTCCCGTAAGTCGACGTCAAGCCGGAATCGGCTGATAGACCAAATCATAACAGTTACCAGAAAAATATAAAAAAAAATCTAAGTCATGTATTTTTCAAATTATAGACATTTCTTTTGTTTTCGAGAAAATGTACACCTTGTACACCTTTTTAGCTCCTGTTGCTACAAATCTTTACTTTTTTTCAATTTTATTTTTCTTATGTAATTCCGAATAGTGCTTATGTAACCTGCTGCTTTAAATTCTAAGCCTACTCTTCCAGATTGGAAGAAAATGTCACATTTTGCCGAACCAAGAATAGAAAATTAATATTTCACCCAACTTTAACTGACTGTAATGAAAAAAAAATGTACTACGCCAGTTTGGCAAGTAACTTTAAAAGTTGACGCATTTAATAAGGATTCTAAAATGGTATAAGACTTGCTACAACATTTCCTAAATTACGTAAAAAAAAAATTTTCTTCAAGAAACCAGTTTCGAAAAATTTCTTTTCACCTACTAAAAATGATTCTAGTGTACCCAAAGCTTGCCGTAAGACCGTTGCTTTAAGCTGATATATCTCAACATCAAGTCTAACAAGCACAGTGACGGCATAACAACCATGTCTAAAAGGAACCCGTCAAAAATCATTTATCCGCAGCACCTAAGGAACACTTCTGTGATATTAAAATAAATTGGTTCACTCCTACACCTGGACCACAGAAATTTTGTGTGGCTTGCTCCTATGATTAAGATAATATTAATTATCTTCATCATGATGTACATATGTATGTGTACTGTTTTTTGTGCCTACGGGATAGAGGCGGGTGAAAAAAGAACACAACAGAGCTGATATAAAAAAAGTAATATTTTTTGCAAGCGTAAGAAGTTACAGAAATTTTAATTAGTGAATTCAAGTGTAATGTTTCGTTCATGATTGCTGAAATCAATATAAATACTTATAAAATACAAAATTAATTAAAATAAAATGTTGTTACGTGCAATAGTAAAAGAGACATCTGTTGGAAATGGATACTTCGCGTGAAATGACGGACATAAATATCTTTCGGAGAATCGAATTTCGTGCAATAGAAAAGGTCAAGCGACATCTATAAAGCACGGGTGTAAACAATTTTAGGTTCAGAGAATCGATGTTTCTAGAATGGAGTCTTCTAGAAGTTTCTGGCCAAATTTGTAGAATATAAATACGGCACTTGTCAGTGGCCAGGATGGAGTCTTTTCTCAGACAGTCAAGTGAACGTAGTAAACAGGCGAATGGATTGCGATAATTTGAAGTACAGTACTAGCGATAATTTAAGTAGAGTTGATTGATAATATGTTTGTGAATTGTATAAAAGTAAAGAGTAAAATGTAAATAAAAGAACTTGTGAGTTATATCTGAAATATTGTATTTTAAATAATAAAGCCACACTCGAAACAACTGGTGTCAGAAGTGAAAAAATTCGTGAAATAAAGTAGTGGCTATTGACTTAAAACAAAGTGTGATTATTTTGTGAAATTATGTGAAATTTTGTGCTTTACGTTCTGGAAGATAATCTATGCACAGTCGAGAGTAAATTACTAAGGAAATGGGACGAAAACTGAAGATGTTTCGAGTACAGTATTTGAAAGTGGAATTGCGCAAGCGGTCATTACAAACGTCAGGCACAAAGAACGTTCTAGTCCAGCGACTTAAACAAGCTTTTTAGAACGAAAGGAATGAATCCTGAGACATTTATTGTCGAAGATAGTTCGTAAGAACCTAAGGCAGAAGAAGAGCATGGAACAACATTTGGGTACTTTATAGAGTTTTCATTAGCTCTGCATGCTTATGAGGCACAAAAAGAGTCTCACTCTGACAAATTTATTTGGACAAATTCATAGAAAATTAACCAGGTCTTCATCTGTGTTGCACATTGAGCACATTGGAATGCCATTTCTTCTAAAAGGAGACACATTCAACCAGATTAAGTCACCTCTATATTTAAAGATTCTTCTAATCATCTGTATTGGATACTTATCCAGGAAATATGAGCGCTCACGAATGCCGTATTTTAAACTATTATAAAGTTTGTGTCGAATACCATGTTTTGTTTTTTCAATTTCTTGACACCAAATTGAAACCTTTACTCTCTCCAAGATGTACTATGTATATGTTGTAGATTTATAGTAGTGCTCATAGCAAGCTCTTTCCATCTTTCATACATGAAAATTTTCCTGCGTGTAATCCTACGTATTATAATTTGGGGTAATCTGTTCTCATGCATTTACAATCCTCTAAAAGTATGATTGAAGTGATGCCGTTTCAATATGCGTCCTTTTTCGTCCCTCCGTTTGAGAATACCTACTATAGCTTTGCACTTGTTTATTATTTAAATTATTTAGCATTGTTTAGTTGGACTGTCTGCTACTAACACCAGGTCATCCGAAAACGTGAGTTCCCCCTACTATCAGTCCCTTGTCTACATGCTCATACAGATTATATATAAATAGAGCAAATATTGATGGATTAACTGGGCAGCCCTGCCTCAGTCCTTTCTCTGTCGAGAACCAATTAGAGAGACCCAACCAATTCAAAAACACAGCATGACTATCTGTATATAAACTTCTAAAGATATTCATAAACTTAGAAGTCACCTATAAAGAATATGATTTCCACTGTTAATAGTATCAAATGCTGCTTTCAAATCAATTAAAGTACAATATACCCATTACCCATATACCATTCTAGGATAAATGAATAAGTCTAAATAAATTATATAAATTGTCAACAGTTGAGAAGGCCCGCCTAAGCACCACCCGTTACTCAAGCAATACTTCCAAACTCTGTTCCTATTTGACAAGTCTATCCATAAGGTGCAAATGAAAATCTTTACCACCACCTCTAGAAAAGAGATTCCGCTATAATTTTGGACATAAGTTCTTCAATAAGCCTTCTTATGTAAAGGAAATACCATACTATCACGAAAACTACCTGGAACTTGCGCTTGCTATAAATTTCATTGAATGTTGCAGTGAGCCTCTCCAAAACAACAATAGGCACATTTTTATAAAACTCGGCTCGAACTCTACCATATCCTGGCGCCTTATTCAGCTTAAGCTCTGCGATAACACTAAGCACCTCATCCAATGTAAAAAGATCATCTAGGATCGAAACACTATCCGACTGTATTAAAATGTTAATCACATAATTCCTTAGCCATTGCGCATCACTGATGCTTACGTTCGTTTAGGTTAGGTAAGAGGGGAGCTGCTAGAAGTGGCTAACCTGTTTAACTTAAACTTCCGGTGGGTCGATTGTCCCCCTTTATTTCATGATATAACCTGTAAGACCACTCTAGATCCGTCCTGTTTTCTTTGGGAATCTGAGGATACATCTGAACTCTTCACTTAGAAGTTCTACCGAATTTAAAATGAAGTAGCTACTTAATAGCTTATCTGTTTTGATCATCAGAGCGGGGCAATCGCAAAGTATGAGTTGTACGGAGTCGATTGCTCCGAATCCTTACAGCTTCTGCAGAAAATGTTCGCTGTTATTTCCAGTCTTCGAGCATGGTGTCCTATGGCCCAGTAACCTAGAATGAGCCCTACTAGATTTGTGCTACTGCTCATAAAGAGTTTTCTTGTCCTGTTTCTGTCATATGCAGGCCACAATTGCCTCAGAATACATACGACAGGTTTCCCAGTTGATCCGCCGGAAACTTGCCTTTTTATAAGGGCTCCTGATGATCACCTCAGCCATCTCATTGCCTCGGATATCCCTGTGGCCACTTACCCAGCATAGGATCACCTTGTATCTTATAGTAAATTTCTCAAGGCTGGTCTTGCATAACTGAGCCAATTTTGATTTTACCAGCATAGAATCCAGCGCCTTAAAGGCTGCCTGGCTATCGGTGGATAAGGAGATGTACAGTGTGGACTCTCTCCACATCTATAGTACCCGTGTCACTGGCAGTCTCTGGAGTACACTCCAGCCCCTGTGTTCGCACTTGTCTTGAATCCATACGTAAGATACAAATATCGGATACTACCACCATCTCCATCTCATCCCAATCACTCCTGGGGCCGGATTCACTAAGATTGAGAGTTGTAGAGTTGTGAAAATGAGAGTTCTTTTCACACTTAACTCTCCACTTGGAATTCTGTAACTCGGGGAAATTATATTGAGAATTACCAAACTCTCTAATCCACTTGACAAAACTCCCGGCTGTTTTAGGTGTGGAGAAGTAAAAAAGAATATTTCTCTGTTTTTGTTGTGTCTTGTGAAGGTATCTACTTTCAAATTAAATTAAGGATTGACAGTATATCCTCCATATATTTACAAAATCAAATTATGGATGTCCTTACTTACAGAGAAATATGGATTCATGTGTCTCAAGGTACCTGATAAAAATTATAAATCACGCGAAAATAATCATTTTGGTCGTCTTTCAGTACAGAAGAGACGTTTTAAATATTTTAAATATGCACAATAAAGCTTCTATGTAGAATAAAATCGCATCTACATTTTGCGCCCAATTAGACATGTAATAAGTCCTTGAGTTCGATAAATGGTTTTGGATTTTACTGCAAAAGAGATGAGTGTATCAGTCCGTCTTAAGATGAAAATATGGCGGTTTTTTGGTACAAAATGGACATATTTTCAACTCATAATTACGAAGAACTGGTAAGTCGTGGATATTCGCTTTCTCTGAGAAAAAATTTTCATAACAGAGTACTAATGGATGTGAAACAAAGAACGGAAGAAATATATGCAAAATATATGAAATGGGGTGTATATGACCCGAGTGAAAAAAATTCGTCTTTCGGCGTAAAAAGGATGAAAAACAAACTACACCACATGATTAATCGTACCTCCCTCTTTAATTTGATACCAAACATGGCGTATTTTGGACAACCCCCCAATGAGTGGTGGTACCAGCCCCACCCCCAAAAGCCCTTCCCCCAGAAATTGTTCACTTATATTTTTGTACTCTACACCCTAAATCCGTAACTTCCAAGTATGTTAGAGAGTCGCGAATGGAGAGTTAGGGAGTTTTAATCGGAGAAAACGCAAACGTTCATCTCCCAAACCCTCAAACTCTCCATGTTACAGTATCCAGCCCCTAGTGGGCAACAGGATTTTTTGGAGAAGCTTCTTTTCACAAGATGATTCAAAAGTACCACTTATAACTAAAAAACCTTTTACTCAGAAACAGATGGCTTTCAAGGTAATCCAATCGAAGGTCACCAAATGATTTACTAATGATTTTCTCGATTTTCTTGTTTTATATGAACATTAAAAAATACTTTTAATCAAATAAGTATGTACCTCGCAATCTACAATTTAACAACAAAAAAGTTAATTGTAGCTTGTTCAAATTAGAAACTTTAGCCAGGCCTTCTCAAATTTTTGCCAGAATTGCATTACTTTGGTTCTATGAAGCGAAATTTTCCGTTCTACACATACTAATTAGTGAAAAATCATGACATCTTCACAATAAATAAATATACCACCCCCACCCTAAACACAACACAGTGTGTAGATATATAAAATCGCGCAAAATAAAAGCTTGTTTACCACCCACGTGCTTTTCCACACATTCACAAGTAAACAAATTAATGTTTCTCCCGTTCGTCTCCTTCCTAAAACAGATAGAAGTAATTAGGGTCAGAGAAGTGACACGATTGCCACGACTACCGCAAATACCCCTGTTTGCCGGGAATATTGCACAGATGTAGAGCAATAAACCTAATCACTGTGTCGTGGATTTCCGTTTAGTGTACAGTCTATAATATAACTTACATGGTTTCTCGGAGTCCTTTAAAGTTTCTGATTTCAATTAAGGATAATCCAACATAGCGTAGCATAATAAGATACAAGTTCTAAACTTTATCGACCATTTCCGACGACCTTTTCCACTTAAGAATTCATTTATCCTAGAGCCAGCAATAAATTCCGGGCAATTGGTTTCACGCAGCATTAAAACGATGTCCTTAGTGCTCTAAGGGTTTAATTTGGGTCATTCCTGTCGGGAATCAAAGTTTTCTCGGGTCAAATATTAGGGTTCTTACAGACTTGCCAAAATAATTATTCTTTGTGAAAGTTTACTCTATGTTGCCTTCCGCTCCAATTAACCCATTTAAGTCTCTCTGTCTGACTGAATGATTTTTCCACTCATCTCCTGTGATAAGATGATGGGCCTACAAACTCCTTCCTTACACTTCTTGGGAAAATGAGTGGTTGGCTTCTTTATGTTGTTAATTGCACTCGAGTTTTTGTTTTGGCGCTCCGTGCTTTTATTAAAAACTCTACTCGACGAATTATTTGATTATCCCAGTGATTAGAAGAAGAGTCTTGGTAAGTTTTTGTTATTTTTTTTTTTGTTATTTTGCTTCTTAAGCGTTTCTATGTGTATAGTTTGAAGTTCTTGGAAGAGATAATTAAATGCTTTCTCGCATCTCCCTGTGGCTTGGAATGAAATACAAAAGTTCACGTGATCTCTCTATATTAAGAAAGTTTACGATTAATATAAACCCAATTTGGAAGTTTAGAGAAGTGGAAAGATTTTTCCAGGATTTTCCAGCTGTTTGTGCACAATATTACTTTTATAGGATAGTGCAGAGGTAAGAAAAGCTTGCTTTTAATTATATGTATGGTTGCCAGAGTTTCGCAAATTTGTACTTTTAGATGGGGGAGAAATATATTACATGTGGGTGGTTTTGTATTATTACGTTGGAAAATATGGTTTACCCTAAGGATGGATTAGATATCAAAATGCCAAGCTCAGGAAATAGGTACACAACAGGAGCAATAGAATTGAAGATTTTTGTATATAAGGTGTAACCGTGGAAATAATAAGGGCGGAAATGAAAACGGCAGGCAAACTTGCTTATCTTAGATAAATTTTGGAGATTGTCTTCTTCACAATCGGGATTGCGCTAAAATATGTTACCTAAAAGTATATGCTTAGGCAAGGCGTAGATTTTCACTATTTCGTTGCTTGTGAAACATGTGATATTTCCCCTGGATGGAGTTAAGAAATCCAGATAGAATACTTTAAACACTTGCGCTGTGTTTAGAATTATATGGCTCTGCTATACAAAAAAAATAAACAAACTGCGGAGCAGTTCATTATGGAGGTAAATATAGAGCTATTAGCTTGGGGTGCAGATATGCTGGAAGTTCGTTTTAATGCAAAATGTTACCGCTGCGAAAAATTCAAAGAAAAGGAAACTCTCATCTACTTCCTCTGAAAATTTCCGGTACTATCCAGGGCCATGAGCTCTAAATATCGAAAATCTTAAGGATATTTCGAGATAAACGATCTTGTATACTTTTCTAACTGGACGACAGATTGGATTTAAATTAGCTAAGGCCTCTGATTTCTCAATAGGCCGACTGACAACCTGGTTACATATACGAGATGCTGTGTTTAAATTGCAGTAAAAGCGCTACTTGGAGTTCTTGTGCGATAGTTTGGGCTCAGCACTTGTGTGCCAGGGCCATGTGTGGGTGACTTTCTTAATATTGAGGAGTTTATTACAGTTGCAATTGTTGTAATTCAAAAATCTAATATAACGAAATCTACTGTAGATGGCCAGATACTAGACAGAGGGCTCTAGTTCCCGCAATGGGCCCAAGTCTGATATACTGACGGATTCCGAAAGGATGGTAAAACAGGCGCAGGGTTCGAGAAGTGAAACTATCCATTCCGCTTGGCGCCTCACTTTCCATTTTTCAGGCGGAAGTCTATGCTCAGAAAAGCTTAAAAAACGGCAGCAAGAACTCCAACATCTACATCTGTTCAGACAGCCAAGTGCGCCCCTAGGGCTTTCCTTTCAAGCCTTTGAGTAGAAACTAGTCTCTAGCTGCTACCCGAAACTTCAGCTACTGTCTAGGAACTACCAAGTAACCTTGGTTTGGGTTCCTGAACACGAATGAGTGGACGACAATGGAAAAGCGGACAAGCTGACTAAAACTAGAGCTGAATGTCCGTATATTGGTCCCTACCCGACATTTGGCCTACCAAAAAGCCACTTTAGGGGGGAACTGTTGAAGTGGGAAAACAGGCGGTGCGAGGCACCGAAGAAATTCTTCAACTCCTCTCATCACTAGACGCGCCAACTTATTGGACTTATCAGACAGTCGCTCAGATTTTTTGCTAATGTAGTCACTGGTCATGGCCCCTTCCGTCACTTCTTGAAGAAGATAGGCAAATCCAACAGTGAACTTTGTCGACTGTGCGAAGTAACAGATTAAACCTCGATGCATGTTATATGTGAGTGCCCAGCACTTGCAGGTCTAAGGCTGCAAATCACTGGAAGAACACTTATCTCTCCAGATAATGTCTGCATTCTAACCACAAAAGCAATAATCGAGCTCGTTAAAAGACTCGATTTTGCATATTCATTTTAGGGGAAGGCACAATTGATCAACTATGGTTGCGGTGTCAATAAGGTCCTGCCCTAGTTGTCCCTACTTTTAACATTAACATTAAAGGGGTAGGGTCTTACACATATAAATACACATATAATATGAATGGGTTAACTAATTACTGAAAAGCTAGCTGATACATTTAAACTTAGGCAATTGTCAGGTTGGTTGGATTTGCAAAAAAAAAGACAAACTTCACAAAGAGGGTTTTCATTATTGCTTTAAAAAATATTCGAATACTTGGAATCTTAGAATAGTTGATCTTTTGAATATAAGTTCTTCGAAACTTCGAAGTTTCGAAGATTCGAGTTTTCTTAAGCGCTGAACGTTCAAGTTCTTCAAAAATTCGGATTCATCGAAGCTTTGAAAACTCAAATTTTTCGAAGGTTCGAATATTCAAATCCATTGAAGTCTCGAATTTACGAATAGTCAGAATATTCAAATCTTCGAAATTTCGAATATTTGGAAGCAATACTATTATGAATATATGATTGTTGTCAATGGTAGGTAGACTGCCATTCACTTATTCGGATTCGCAATTTTTTACCGATTATTAGCAATATTGATGTTGTAAATATACGCCAAAAACCATTTTAGCTCCAGAAATATATTTGTATAGCAATCAAAAAAGTTGTAAAAGCTCCTCCTCCTGTAAATTATTTTCAAATACAGTAAAAAAATCGCAGAAACCACTTTACCAGCAAACATTTTAGTTCGTAAGATACTCTCATATACTACATTTTGAATAAAATATTAATACAATTTTATAAACTGGTTAGGCACATTTAGCCACCATACATATACAGTCAGGGAAATTACGTATTCGTGAATTCGAGTCAAGTGAAAGGCAGTGCTTTAGATCCCCGGTTTTGATCTTACTGAGAAGAAATAAAAGTGGTAGCCTATAACTTCGGAAAACTTAGTTAGATTCAAATATATTTCAAAAGTATTACAAATGGGCAAATAACTCTAGTGTAGGGTTAAACATAGCAAAACTGATTTAGTCCTCTTCACTAAGATAAGAGCTTTCAGCATTTAGAATCTCCTTAGGCTGGTTGGGCAACAGTAGCCTTCAACTAAAAGTTCATACATTGTATTGTATAGTATTGAGTTCTTGTAGGTGTACAAAACTGTTTCTTGATGGGCCCAATGGGAATATCTCCGATTTTCACATGGGGCTCGAAAGGAAACAATGTAGAACTGTGATTGGCATCATCACCGGCCACAGCATACACCACGCTCATCTAACAAGGATGGAAGCTGTTGACAGCCCTGAGTGTCTATCCTGCCTGGAGGGAGAGCCTGAGACAACCGAACACTTTTTGTGTGAGTGTCCGGCCTTCGCCCGGAGCAGACTGGATACTCTAGGGTCTGCCCTTCTATCTGTGGATGAGCTGGAAAACCTTCCTCACCAAGACCTGATGCGCTTCATTAAGAGGACACAAAGGTTTTGGCGAATGTGTACAATGCGATAGTACAATGGGCCGCTATGGCCTCCGTGCTTGGGATGGGTTTCTCCTGTTCCCCCTGTTTTTAAAACAAAAAAAAATTTCCCAGGAGACCATCAATAGCGTTCTTTACCTGTGCGAGAAATTTTGTGAAAAATTGAAGTACACACACACTGTATACTGGCTGTATACCACCATAGTACGGCGAATCCTTACTTATAGTATTATAGTTGAGATAAGTGGCATTTTCAAAAGCATGCTACATTACAAAAAACCTGTAAAGAGGCTTTGCCCTTACGCGATGTTTCCACCTAGGTGGTCCATAGAGCGGGAGATGATAGTACTCACCTAGACAAGCAACAAGGTATGCGGAACTTCATGGTCTTTCCAACGGCTTCCCAACCAGCCCCATACTCATCTCTTCTCAGGAGTTATAGTGGTCTAAACTAAAAATTTTGGATTTTTTTACCTTTTTTTTTTGGAATTTGACAACTTTTTCAAAAACTGTAAACTGTGGACCTATTACACCTATATGCTATCTATAGCCGTTAAAGAGTTGTTAGCTCTTAGCATATTCTCAAAGTCATCCTCAAACTTATTCTCAAAGATGATTTGAGCTTTTGAGAATGGCCGTACACCGTGCTCTTTTTGGGATACAGGGTTTTTTGTGACATACTTAAATTTTTGTTAGTTACCCTTTAACTCTCAAATTATTGATATGGCCCCCTCTGCGATACGGTTTTTTTTTTGGCTAGGTAAGGCTATCACTTCCTGTTCTATAGGGGGTCTACGGTGTATTCATAGACTAAACAAGAGGCATATTGTCTACTGAAATCATGCAGTCTATTTCAAACGAAAGCCTTGGCTATTATCAACACAGTAATATTGGACATTGGACCATCACGTCCTCTTCACCGACAATTTGATGGCATCAAAATATACTCCGAAAGTTTTCCTGATGGTGATTGTCGTTATGTGATGTGACGGTGATGGAGATAGTGCGAATGGTTCAATTCAACTGCATTGCAGAATATTTAGATGATCGGCTGAGTGCCGAAAGCATGATGGATAGTGTGAATAGGCCATAAACCAAATTGAAGCTAGAATTTAAGATATCGCATCACTCTTCAGTGTTCTATACATAGAAAGTAACCTTGTGCTGGATCCAGACCCATAGAATAGTATCGGGTAATAAGGTACACATGGCAGAAAATAAAGCTCTCGATTCCAAGCTTTTAAAAATTTAACTATGTAGTAGTAGCGTGAGCTTTCATTCTAATCAAATTAGCAATGCCTAACCATATATTACGTATAAAGTACTATTCAAAATTACATTCATGTATTCGAAACCGAGTATTTTCTCAGACTACCGGATCGTGTCCTCACCACGAGAAGCTTGTGAGAATTAAAATGAATAAATCATTCACCCTTTATCAAGATAGAAGTTTACAAATTGATTTTTATAAAATAAAATAGATATGGAATTTGTCAGGTTTTTGAATTCCTGAATAAAGCTACCTCAATCTTCATTCTTGTGTTAAAATAAACTTGTAGCAATAAGTTTTATTCAAGGTACAGGAGTCTCAATTTTACTGTTATAAATTATAAAAGAAATTTTAACATCAAAAATATTTTGATATAAAAAAAATAAACGCAGTACCATTTTCAAAAATCTAAGTTTGGCAACATTTGAACTGAAAAGTTACTGATATTTTGCCGAAGGTTTCAAATCAATATTATAAAAATTGTAGCCTTAAGCAGGCCTATCAAGCAGACAGTTCGATAAGTAGATGTCTAGGAAATAAGCTGGGAAAGGAATGGAATTAATGGCTGTTCAGTTCGCCAACTACAGTTATGGCTAGATTTTAGACATTTTTCTTGAGTATACCCATTTTTGGCGTATATAACCTCACATTTTATGAACTGTCAAAAACAGATTTTGACATTTGGATTCGATATTCCGGCTTAAATTCCCAATTCGTCATTTTACAAAATTATTGGGGAAAACTGGACTTTTGTGGTAACAAAATGGGTTTCTGTTTTAAACCTTAGATAAAATCATAGGGTGTACTAAGCTTCTCATTCCGTTTGTCAAGCACAGAAAGAATGCTGGTAGAGAAAATCGGATTGAACACTCACGCATAATATTAAAAGTTACTTCTATTTTTGATTGACCGTCCGTCTGTCTGTCCTCACGATAAGTCGAGAACGCATTCACTTAGAAAGCTAATACATATTTTTTAAGAAAAGTGAACTTAAGCGTGAAAATGGGATCAATCGGGTAGCTCCATCGCCATACCAATATTTCGTTTTTCACTATATATTTTTGGACACTGCCTGAAAATACGTTGACATGGAGAGCTGAAATTTTCTAAACGACGCGAAGTTTTCATAAAAATTGCAATTACAATATCAGAAATGGACAAAATCGGGCAACCTTTTCTTTGTGTTGCCATACAAAACTTGGGTGTTTCACTATATATTTGGACAATGCCTCAGAATGCATCGACGTAGTGAGCTGAAATTTTTTGCACAGTGTTTCCATAAAAAAAATATTTTTTTTTTTCAAAAATGAACTAAATCGAGTGTCCCCTTCTTGTTGTTGTCATACAAAACTTTTGGCTTTCACTTTATTTAACTTTCATTTTTATCTAGGACAGGGGTGGGCTCAAATGAGGTCAATGAGAGCCGCATGACGGTTTCCCATATATTGCGAAGAGCCGCACTATAGTATTTAAGCTCAAAAATTGAAATTATACAACATCTTTTAGCGTAAATATTGTGATTCTGGTATGAGTTTAATTCAATTAGAGAAGTCGATTTGTGCTACATTTGCAATGCCTGAACCTATTTCATCTCTAATAACTCCACTTCCCAAACCGCTTTTTCAAAAAAAAATTCAGAAATTGGAAATTTATCTTTAATAATATTACAAATAAATGGGTTTATAAAATATGCAAATGTAGATTTAAAACGTTTCAAATCTTCAAACTTAAGTTTGAAATATGCTTGCAATGCTTCAAATTTTTCCTTATCTTTGTTTAATTTTTCTTCTTTTATTCATCGATAGTGATTATTTAGTTTGCACTTAAAGTCATACACAAATCGCCGAAGTTCATCTTCAAAACCAAAAGCAGTTTTTGATAATCCGTTGAAATGTTCCATAATGTCTTTAAGGAACATGAAGTCAAGTTCCATTTCCTAAACTTTGTTATGAGTTGCTCGCAATGAATTATGCAGTGAAGAGGTAAAAAATGTGGAATTTCAGGATTGTTGCTTAAAAGAACAATGGGACCCTTCTCATAATTTCGGCATAATACTTACGAATTTATCGCGAGGCATTTCAAAGCTGTACCTTATTTCATCAAGTGTATACATACTTCTGACATAGACGCCGCGAGTTGCATCGATAAGATCTACTAAGTCTAACTTTCCTTCACATTTACGTCTGCAGATCCATATCGGGTAAAAACGGTGAATTATGGAACCTCGTCGAGAGCTAAAAACTGAATGTTGTAAAATGTTTACTAATTTCACCAATACAACGTTCAATTATACGAAGTGACATAGTTAGGAACCTGAGCGATCAATTTATACAGTTTTGTACTATCGGGATCCAAAATTTTAAGCACTTGTTTTAAGTTTCTTATAATAAACTCTCCTTCTCCATATGAACGTCTTGCACAGGCAATATGCTAAGCTATCAAAAAATTAGCTTCATTAGCATTGTCTTCGCGACTAAAAGAAGACAAGAGTCCTTAATTCTTACGAAGCCCTGATTGCAAGCACTTACATAAGTTTCTTTGCTCGCAATTTTGAATTGAGTGGATATTGTGTTTAAAATTGGCGATGACTTACTTCGTAATGTCGTGTAGTGTGCAATTGCCACTATACCAATCAGACACAACGGCTTTCAATTATCGTCAATAAAAGCTATTTTTTATTTTGTAGCTTGTATTTTCGTTTTTGATGTTTTCTGAGGTTGCGTTAATAAATTTATATCCAAACTTTGAGACTGAAACAAAAAAATTAATAAAAATACACCGCAGAAAAATTACATATTGTAAACAAGCTTAGATTGCTTGATAAAAAAGTTTACCAGATTTTTTAACAAAATTAAAAGGACATTTAGCTGATAGGAAAACTATCACGAAAATATGGTTCCACCTACAACAAAACAAAATTAAGAAAATTCGTATTAAAAACAAAGTATACTTCTCTCTCTTGTACAAGTGCGCTCACCACAAGATAATAAAACAGGATTAAGCAAACGCAAGCTAAGTGCGCACTCGAAATTTCTCATTGATCATTCCCAACTTTATTGGCAATTTCATTTATTTGCACCTGTGACTGACATACGAATGTGCTTGAAGAGTTTAATGAGGGAGTTTTTCATAATATATTTTTACGTTTCTTAGAAAATTTTTTGATATTGTCGCCTAACAAATTTTTTTGTTGATTATCTGTAGAATATCTGAAATAATTTTTACGTAATGATTGCCACCTAACAAATCCATTTGGCGGTTCTCAGTAAGAATAACGAGCGATAAGGTACGCACGCGAGTTTGCGTTCCCGTAGGTACCCAGCAGGAAAATGATCATGTATGAAAGTAGATATGCAGGAACTCGTCGAGAAAATCAGTATAGATGAAAAATATGTGTACATGTCATGCAGAAAAGATCCGAAGCAAGTTCAAATCAAGTTAGGACCGGGGTGCCTGTATGTACACGATATTTTTACTCTTTTGTTTGATATTTCTTTGCGTAAACGTCAGTGCAGGTCAAAATTTCAGGTGTTTAGTTCAAGTTGGATTTAGTACGAGTGAAAATTAAAAAGTGCGTGTGATAAAAAATTGATTTTCTTTAGTAATAGGAATATTTGGTTACTGGTTCGTGCGCAGTGCTCGCTATGTATTTTGTTTGTTTGTTTGTTTTTGCAATAAAGTACTACACCAAATATTAGATAATAAATTTGTTGCATTATCTCCTTAATTTTTTCGTAAATTATCCTCAGATCATGTGAAATATACCTACGTTTAATTGTTTGAAAGAAATTGTTTTATTTTCCAAATACTATTTTGCTGGTATAGTAATAACCAATTAAAAATCCTTTTCTATCTAAAATCCATTCTTTTCTGCTGTGGCGCTACTATATCACTTGAATCAAATAAAGTCGAAACGACTTCTACATACAAAAAAAAATTTTATTAGATATATTTTAAATTTAGCTATAGTCGTTTCAACTTTACTCGATTCAAGTTACAATATTTTCATCGGATATTATTGAGGTTTTCTTCGAAGATTATTCATTGACGTTTTCAACAATTTTCAATTTTTCTTTGACTTTCTCATCGATCGTTACTCTTTCAAGTTTTCGTCGAGGACATTTCATTGACGTTTTCATCGAAGATTATTCACCGACGCTTTCATCGACACTTACTCCTGCAGAAAGGCATCGCACCCTCCCTAGGACATTGTGCGTAAAGTTCATCGAAGTTTCGGTGCAGAAATGGGTCGATGATGCATGCCAGTGGTGCAGTACGGCTTCGATGCGGTGTTGCATCCACTTCCCGCTGGGTAGGTACTCTGTTTTAACGAGATTGAAAAATATAAACGAAACAATGTTTCGTTTTTTTTTCGCAAAGCGAGAATTGGCTACTCTTATGAATATGCAACATTAAAAAAAAAATATCAATTAATATCATTGCTCATTCAAATTATTATTGCAAAAAAACTACAAAATATCTAGACACAAAAACTAAAATAAATACAACATAAATTCCGTATAACAAAATACATCCATAGTTACTTATTTAATTTAAAAAGATTATGGGCAAAAAGTTCTGAAATTATAAAAAAACATGAGAGCCGCAGTTAACTCAATGAAGAGCCGCATGCGGCTTTGAGATTCACATTTGCCCACCGTTGAACTAGGGTATAATATTATTGGTCTCAGACCAAACATTTTCTCGTGTTAATTTTTAATTTTGATAACTTTTTCATCAATTTATATTTGTCAAACTATATATCTACGTATTGGGCTCTCTATTTTGCTGATAGAAAATCGGTGTGATGTAAGAACAATAGCGTTTTCATTATCGATACTGTTTCTTTGGAAATCATTTCTAGCATTTATCTGGTGCCATTTGCAGACAGAGAATAAATGCATTAGGTATAAACTCTTCTTATTCAACTTTCCCGGCTCAACAGAAAATGCTTTTAGTGAATTTTAGGTGTTTTTCAATTTTTATTGTATGAAAAGTTGATCGCTGAAGTTTAAACTTGTTTAAGTCTTGTGCATATACCTCGTCTGTCTTTAATTCGAAAATTTCTTAAAATCATAAAATTCGGAAGTGCCATTAGGTAATATCTGTAGTAGCATAAAATACTTAAATTTATCTGCGAATGGTTATATCACCTGCACTATATTCAAATGTGTATCTCAATTATCATTAAATATGGAGTCTGGACCGACCTTCTTAATGAGGAAATAACCCACTAACAATATCACCACATTATAGAGTGGGTGCCTATTTGTAATCCGTAGAACTTCAGAGCCCATAGCATTAATCCGATTATTACATCCTTAGTCCCCACTTCATTGATTCATTAAAGATCCGTTCTGTGACCTGATAACTATTATTGATTGCATCTAACCTTCCATTTGCTGGCACCTACAATTCACGTGCCATTGTTCTGTCTTCCATTGAGGAAATTCATCCTATATATGTACATATTATGCCATCTAGGAACGGTAGCGACTATTAAAACATTCCCAGCATAGCTAGCAGCGAGTATATAATTTACGTTGATTACCTCTTAAGATGGCTATATGAATGGTGACTGTGACTCTTTCATCGTTTTTGTCGGCGCCTCTGAAGATTGATTTGATTAACTACCACAAACATATGTACACATAGGTATATAATATGTGCACATGAATAGTAGCTCAACACAAACTCAAATCATATCGAGTTTTGATTTTTGGCATTTGCCATGGATTATGAGACCTGCGTAAGCTTTATACTCCATACCTACATGCCTACATACAAAATCACTTTAAATTATCACATTAACCTAATTGCGCAAACATTATGCCTTTCCTTTTTGGCTATAAGAAGAGGCTTCGGATTTAAAGGTGCGCTCCCCTTCTCGATCTGGTTTATCTGGCATCGGATTCCTACACGGCCGAAGTTGGTGAGGCTTTACCAAATCATTCATCATTAAGATTTCTGTTGAACCATTTTGTCCTGCCTTTTGCGTCAATAATGATTGATGGAGATATTGACACATTAAATCGTTATGCGTTCAATCGGCAGCTAATTTATGTTGTAAAGTGAAATAATCGGAGACCTTTCCACAATTCTGAAGCATACATACATAAATATAGGGTGCGATAGGGGTAGATAAAAATTTCATTAAGGCCCCCCCTAACTTAATATTCCTCCGAGAGCTTTCTGTTAACAATGGGAGCTTTGTGTAGAGAAGTTTGAATTTTTATTTAATGATGAACGTAGAAAAGTATATGCCTGTCGCAATTACTAAGAGGATTAAAGAAATGTAATTATATCTGTATTGGTTTGCATTAAAAAATTTAATGGAAATTATTTCTATTTCTGATTTTGTAATTGTTATAAAAGGTACCTGGAGCGGGGAAAAGTAGGAAAAGTAATCGTAATCATCCTTTGGATGTAAAAAAAAATGATAAATATAATTTCTGCGACACCTGGATTCTGATTCTTGAAGTTGGTTTTATCTTAATGATTCAATATAAAACATAAAGGGTTCCGTTCCGGGTACTCGGTCCTTCTTGTATCTATCTTGCTTTTACTGACTTCCTGACTTGTCTCCACTGAAAAGGGAGAAATAAAGGCAAGGTGAGTCATTAAAATTCAGTGAGTACCATTCAGGTGCATTCAAACTTTACATTAACAGTCTGCCGTGGGAGAATATCCGAATATCAGATACCTATGACCGCAGCGAATTGATAAGGGATTTTCCAGGCCGATAATTATCGCCATATTGAAGGCATCATCGCAATATCTTGAGGATATTAGAGAATGTATTACGTCATGTCAAACATCGCTGCGCATTACCCCGCTAGAAGTTTAGCCTGTATCACTTGGACCTCCAGTTGGTTCTTTGTGCTCCTTGACCTCATGGAATAACCTTCAAAACCGTCATAGATCGATTCCGTTAGAAACCTCAGGATATATCTGAACTCTTTACTTTGCAGCTTCCCCAGACGTGAAAAGAAGTAGCTACCCAATAGCCTATATCTTTTATTCATCAGAGCAGGGCACTGGCAAAGAACCTGTTGGACGGACTCGATTTTTTTGCTCCGATTCCTTCTTACAGCTTCAGCAGAAATTGTTTGCCGCTATACCCAGCCTTCTGGTATCATCTCCTATGGCCCAGGGATTCGTAATGACCGCTACTATCTTGCTGGCATTTGTTGTACTGCCATTTGTACTTTTTCTGTCACATGCAGGAGGTGACAATTGCCTCGCAATACGGCAGGTTTCCCAGCTGATAGCCGCCCCTTGATGATAAGGGAACTGTACATCAACAAAATTTATAATTTAATCATCAATTTTATCATTCAATACAAATTAACGTTTTTACATAGCAAGTTAATGTAGGTCAAATTTTTCTTACCTGTGTTTGTAAAATGTAAATTTAATGTTAACGTAAGCAATTTGCACTTTAAGAAATTTAATGTTAATGTAAGCAATCCCACTATATAAAGGCAATAACATTTTATAATAGACAAACACCGTTTGTACCTATATATAAACGGAGTCTGATTTTAAACTGAATATTATGTATAGGTTTTGTACCGCTGCACCTTTTCTACAAGTACATGTATTTGAACCTGGTCTTTGCCATAGTCTGAAAAGTATACGTGCAGTTTGTAGCAAGGCGGCAAAATAGTTTTCGTCGCGGTACAAAGCACCCCTGATGATCTCCTCTTTTAAAGCTCCGATTGGGATCCACACATAAGCCACCTCTGCTGAGCTATCCACTTCAGAGCCCCTTTTAGCCAACGAGTCATCTTGGTGTGTGGGATATCCTTGTGGCAAAGTACCCAGCATAGAGTCTCCTTGTGCCATACATTCATTTCCTTACGGCTGATCTTGCATAACTGCACCAATGTTGATTATACCTGCAAAGCATTAAATGTATTCATGGCTGCTTGGGTGTCTCAGCCTGACAGTACTAATTGCCGCTACACTTCTGCAGTAGAGGTCAAGTGGAAATAAATCAAGCATATCCTCCAGTGGCGCAATAGGCGCGGTGCGCAGACACCTAACTATTACCACACAAGCGGCCCTCTGTGTTTTTGACAGCCTACCCAGGTTACATTTCCTCGTCAGTGTCGTCCACCAGACCATGGAGACGTAGCAGGAGATCGGTCGAACTATGGCTGTGTACATTTAACGTAACATCCTGGGTTTTAATCCCCAGTTGCTACCAAATATTCTCTTGTACGTATAGAAGGCCACACTGGCCTTCTTTTCTAAATTAGCCTTCCAGCTTAGCTTGGAATCGAGTGTTACTCCCAAATACTTTGTTTCGCTGGAGAGAGTAAGATCCCCTGCATGCAGCATTGGAAGTCTAAAACTTTAAACCTTCCCTTTCTTGTAAAAAGAATTAGCTTTGTCTTTGAGGGGCTTACCCTCAATCCACTATTATTAGCTCAGTTATCTAGCTTAAGCAGGACATACTCGAGCCTTTCACTGATAGTAGAGATAAATTTGCATGTTGCCAGGATGCATATGTTATCCCCATAAGCAACTGCTTTGAAGACCCCTTCTCTAACTTGACAAGGATAGCAGCCCCCTGCTGTAAATCTCTATAGACTGCTCTTCTCACATCTACGTGATATTTCTGCTGAGAAGCATTGAGTTGATCCATTTACATAAACCCTTAAAAGCTCCCACCCTTTCAGTATATAATATAACGTCTCCGTCGTCACGTTATTGTACTCCTTATATTCTAGGGATTTCTGGGCTCATCCGTTTATGGCTCTTTTAGCCAATATGTACTTGCATTTTTCTATGGTAACTACCCCGGCTTGAAATATCGTAGGGGTAGCGTCCAGAGCCTTTGAGCCATTATGCTGCAAATGTAGGGGTGGAAGGTTTAATAATAGGTCTATGGCTGCTCCTGGCACCAATTATTCCTGGACAAGCAACCCGCGGGGTTTTTTGAACAGAGCCTCAGGTATCTTTTGATTAGTTTTTGCCCACCATGCAAAGGCCGCATTGGTGACCATGAGTCTAACAACCGTGGTGTACATCCAGTAAATCATTTTTGGCTTTAGAGAGAGAGAGATTCTTATCTAGAGTTACCTCCAGATATTTGACTTCGTCTGAAATTCTGTGTTATCAAGAAGAGGAGTCGTTAGTGTAAGTTTTGATCTTCTCGTGAACGGAACGATAACCGATTGTTCGGATTTTGTTTTAACACCACGTGCGGCCTTTGGAAAGGGCTTTTTGCATGAGGTTGGCTATGACTTGATAATGTTTGCCCCATAATTACTAAATTATCCGCAGGAGATCATCAATCATGATCGACCATAAGAATGAAGAATGAATGATTGAGAAAGAATCGTTTAGCTCGAGCTCGTGTTTTTCGTTACATTACTCTAAATGCACGTATTTTAGGGAGCTTTAGTAAGTTCCTGCGTACAAAGAGTGTTAAAGCCGTACCTGAAAATTAAATTAGCTTGCCAATCTCCGTAATTTCTTTGTCCTCAGATATTCCTCGTAGAGATACAATATTATAAATAGAGAGATACTCATTGCTTTCTTGCAGTTTCTCAAGAGCAGTTTTGGGAATATTCGAGGGCCGTAGATTTCGTTAGAACGACCTGGTTATATGTATAAGATAATGGGGATTTACTGCTACTGTAAAACGAGAACCTCAGCATCGAAGACATTGCCATGCATTTCAATTGGGTATAGTCGTATAGCATTGAAAAAAAAAACTTAAAAAATGTAACATCAATGACGACTTTTTTTTGTGTGATGGACATGGAGCCAACCATGAAGACTTGCCGATTTACCGAGAGCTGACCGAAGACCCTCGTTGCTCCGATCACCCACCTATCACTGGCTATAGATGATACTGAAAGCTCGCCACACAACTGTACATAGATCTCTTGCAATTTGTAGTCTGAGAAGTGAGTCAGTCGACATTAGGAGCTTGAAGGTCTCCTCCCTTGGATTCATGCAGTCATTCTCGGACTGAATCAACATTTGCAGTCTAGCAGTCTCTGGCCTATCTGCAGTACGCTGAGTACTGGTTCGAGATAATCTCAAATTCCTCACAGAAGGCTGATTTTGATGCGCCAGTGCTTCTCCGTTCAAGTCCTCTTGCACATTTTGAACAGATCTTTAGAATTTTAGTGAAGTTTTCTAAGATTAAAACGCTGTGAGTGACATAGTGCATCTAGAATATCCCTCAAACCCCGTTTACATGGTATTCTTTTGTATGGTTATTTTTAGAATAACGTATTTACTTTTTTTTACTTTTATACCTGTTGTATGTTTCTGACCAGGGTACCCCCCCCCCCCCCCAATTTTCAACATAAGTAAAATTGGAAAATATTTACAGCATTGATTAGACTCACATTTGACTTTCTCCCACCTTGTTAGGATCATAGTAATTTCTTTATATTATATTATAAATAATTCATGTGATGACTAAGACGACAATCAAACAAATTCTTCGACGTGACATCATTACAACTGTCATCCATGCCGACATGAGATCTTTAGATAAGAAGATAGAGGCAGCTGGATAGATTAGTCTAGATTGTAAGTACGTACAGATAGCTGCCACGATGCACTCCTTTTTAGAATAAGTAGATAAAATCAAGCTGCAAATGTGTTCTGTCTCTAGACTGTAGCAACATAAGATGCAAGGTCATTAATTTCAAGAGAAGTCAATAGAAACTTTTTAGCAGTGTAAAATTCTTCAGCCGATATCAAAGTCAAGAATGTGTCGATTGGCATCAATCAATCAGCCCAAAATCAAAATTGCAGGATTAAGATAAGAATTACGATATGAGTTTATAAATCATTAGAGTTACGTAAAGTGAGGTTAGTGGTGAACATCACTTTTGATTTGAGTAACAGAACCTCTTTATAGTTAGTTTTATATATAAAATTTCGTTTTTCAATCCTCTTGTTCCTGAACAAACTATTATAGCACGGTTGGCAAGGGGAGTTGCAGTCTGGCTGTAGCCTCATTAGTTTAGAAATTACAATACCTCGGTTTAATTATTAAAGTTCAAACAACTCTTGCTTCCCCTCTATAATCAAGCCACAATTGAAGCAGTAGAAAATCTTAACCCACTTCAAATCCCGGGATTTTGTGCAAGAGACGGTAGCCGTCAGATGAGATATTCATTAAGAATCCAGCGGCAGGCAACCTTATTGAATAAACATGAAACTGCACCGGAGCGTACAATGGCGACTCATTAAGTTTGTTTTTATTTTTTCATTTTTGTCCAGGTGATTTCAATTGCAAACTTTAACGGTTTTTGATTGTTTTCACCAATTAAGCTAAAATTTGCAAAATAATTACGGAATAAATGGAAATGTGCGTGGACTTAATTCCTTCAAGTGGTATTTTGTCACGACACAATGACGTTATTAAAATTTTTAATCCACCCTTTCGAGTACCTACTATTAACAGTTGAGAGTATAGATGGAGGGATGATGATATAGGAGGTGGAGAGAAGAGCAGAGTCCAGGCATCCATCCCAGTACAAGAGTGGTAGATTGGTTTTGATTTTAGCTGTGATACTCTACATCAAAATGTATGAGCTTGACCTGAACATATCCAGGATATGATGCAATTCTGCACGCTCGGCCGGATGTTTCGGTAATTGTGGCGGTCAGCCCCAAATTGAAAGCCGTTAATTGTTTGATCGATATTTTCGGCTGTTATGTACACATTAATGACCATCAATTCCACAATTTAAATTCATTCCCAGATATTATGTGGTTTTGACTTAAATGCTTTTATGCTTTCGATATATCGGTGTATCCATATCCTCTGTTCCCCTCCCACCGATCTCGCTCTGTTCAACATTTTGATTTCAAAATAATATTCGGAGACTCAATCACAGTGAATTTGTCAATGTTGCATTGAAGATAGGAAGCATTCCCGGCAATCAGTTCAATAAGCTGATGTTGTTATTCGGGATTTACGACATAATTTTATGGGATTCCATGCAAACAGTGGAAAAATTGTTTTACTGTTGGCATGAAAAATGTGGTTAGGCGGATAGGGGTGTTATTGGGTAGGTACGTAGGTACTAGGTAGGTAGGTAGGTAGGTTGGTAGGAAGATAGGTATATATTTTTTACAGAAAAATATTATTATTTATATGCACAACGTACATACATATACATATATGGATTACTCATTTTGTACAATTTGTAGTTGATTATATTATTCAAGGATATGAGTTGTATTGTGTCTTGCTTTACGAATGTATGATAATAGCCATCCTTGAGTCGATGTACACTTGAAATACATGTGACACATTTTTCCTGAAAATTATTGAACTAAATTTTCTTTGTCTATTACTGATATCAGATACGATCTTCTTCTGTGATTTTGATGCCAATCCCACTTCTGACACCATGTCTGGGGATTTGTTTTCCTTATATGGATGTTGCTGCATTTAAAATATAAAGTTGCTTTTGTGCGAGTATATTCTTTAATAACAAAGAATTGGTTTCCACATATATATAGTCTCTGAAGATTTAATTACACAAAAAAAAATATATATAAATAATAATAAGATATATATAAAATAACCTATGCAAATACTACGATAATTTTTGAAAATGTTGCTTTAGAACCCCGGCAATAATAATAATAAAAATATAAAATTATATATTATTATTTTAAATTATAGACATTTTGAACAAACATTTGTTCCCAATTTATTCAGACATGATTATGTTTTGTTTTTATAAAACTATGAAGTCAAACCAATAAATGATAGATAAGCCATCTTTATTTCTCTTGAATTCATGCTCGTTAACCATAATTTTCTTTGGCGAATGAAGCTGCACGCGTGCAATATGGGACTACGTCTTCTCACTGAGATGTTAGTTACCTCTTAAGTCCTACCATTACATCGTGCATTAGTGGTGGCTCCGAATAATTAGCTATGAGAAGAGCGTAACGAGGGGCTCGGAGAGGGAGAATAATATATAAATAATAATAATATATATTTCATGTAAAGAGTACACAAGATCTACAATCTTATAATAGTACTTCAAGATAACGAGACTAGTTACAGAATCTATTGGGCAAAATAATATGAATGAATGAGTATTTTAAAGGGGAGGGGGGGGGGGGTGAAATAAAACAGTATAATACATTAAAATATAAAATTACAAAGTACACGATGGAATGAATACCAAGTATAATTATAACTAAAAAGAAACAAAAGAAAAAGATGAAAGCATACAACAAAACATAAAATCTAAATTTATATGCAAAATTGTTGCTAATAAACACACTCATTGTAAGGAGGGTGAAACCGAGAAAAATCCCCTGAGTATGCTCTTGAACATACGCAGGGAACTACCGTTTTATATGTTAGTTGGTAAATTATTCCATAAACGGATTGCCTGGACAAAGTAAAAACCTTCATATATAATTGTGCGAAAGCGAGGAAGTAGGATAATGAGGTTTCTAGTTGAACGTAAGTTCTGTAAATTGCATTCGATGAAATAGCTTGGTATTTCCGTTTTGATCAGGTTGTATAAAAAAAATAACAAATTCATTTCCAGGTATTAAGTGAGCAACCCATCAGTTCGGAGATAGGGAGAGATTTCGTGGAATCTCCTAAGCCCAGAAATAAATCGAATACAATCATTATAAGCAACATTAAGCTTGTGGTAGCAAGTGCTGTCTAGTGTTGGATAGATTATGTTGCCAGATGTGAAGTAAGGTACTAATAGACTCTTTATCAACCGCGACCACATCTACCTCGACAAAATATCAGCAGTAAGCCATAGTTGTCTAAGTCCACCATAGATCTTACGAAGAGTAAATTTGATGTGATCACAGCATTTTAAATTTGAGTTGATGGCTATTCCTAGACTTATTGTGCAGAGTTGACTAAGGTCAAAGGAAAATTGTCAAGCAAAATACTGGGAAAGTCATTTGCGCATAGCTTGCTGTTATATATAATCATGTAATATGATTTAATCGGATTCAGACTTAATGATGCCCATTTGCTTATTTCGATGAGGTCACTGGACATCACCTGTGTACATGTGAATATCAACATCATGAACCACATCAGGAAGATCATTTATAAAGATGCTAAAAAGTAGTGGGCCAAGTATTGAGCCCTGAGGAACACCGAAAATTACTGGCAAGAATCCTGACAGGGATTCGAAAATCTTAACTTGTTGATATCTGCCCATCAAGATGCTTCGAATGAGTCGAGCAACGGAAGAGGAGAACGCAAAAGAGGTTAGTAGTTTCTGCAGAAGAATGTTATGATTGACTTTATCAAAAGCTTTGGAAAAATTAAGCAGAGCCAATACACTAATAAATCCTCTATTGAGTGATGTCCGCAAGTCATCTGTCATGTAATGAAGTCGGTAATTGTATTTTTGTGATTGGTGAGCCATCGAAAAAATTAGAAAGCAATTTCATCAATTATAAAAAACAGTATTTCGTAATGTTTGATTCTACAAGTCTTCAAAATAAAATGAAGTTTTAAGGCTGTTGAACAAAATTTTAGTCCAATTTCAAATGAACAATCTTGAAAATTTTCAAGACATAAGGAAACGGAATGGGTTCATAAACTCTAGCAAAAAAAAAGCGCTTTAACGAAAATTGAGAAATTCAAGAGATCTCATGAAGATTAAAAAAAAAAATCTAAACGTTGAAAAAACTCATCGACATTAAGAGAATATTTTGTGTTAAAGCTCTTCAACACCGTGCAAATTAATACAAAAAATAATAGTTCTAAATAAACATCAATAAAGCAATGTCGTTTTAATCTTTCGATGTATGGCGTTCTACTTCGAGAAAAACAGGGTGAAAAGTGCAATTTATTTAATGAAGTCTTATTATTCTAAAATAGCATTTGTTAATCAACAAGATCAGCGATTAAAAACGTTTTTAAATGGTGAGCATGAAAAATTTCATCACAAATGGATTAAAAAGAAAAGACGTTTGGACTTATTTAAGAAAACTTATGGAAAGTGGTTAGAAGATGAAATAAATTTTGAGATAAGAGTAACGCCTGCTGACGATAACGCAAAGACAACATCTACGGATCACATTCAAGGTACTAGTTCTGGTGTTTGTCTGCCAGAAAAAGCATTTCAAGAACGTTCAGTTAGGTAAAAAAGAAGAAAAGCGAGAAAATTGATAGAAACTTTTGAAGAACATCATTTGTCCCTAGCTATTGAAATTAACTTAAGAGCCAGTGGTAAGCGTGACGCTGCTAATTTAATAAAAGAACCTTGCTACATCTTCACCTAAACGAGCAACTGCATATATGTAAAAAGGCAAAGCAACGAACGCGAACAGATTCTGGAAAAACGTCTATACACATCTGACGAGGCTCTGGCATTATTTGTATTGAACAATATGACCGTACAGCAGTAAAAAAAATTACAGCAAGATCAGATTTTCCTTATATATAAACTACTGTCTGACATGTAAATGGGGTTATGATGGTTCATCTGAATATAGTTTATATACACAGACATTTAATAATCCTGAAAAGTACAGACGGATAAATGTTTATAATTTCTTTAAAAAACTAATGTGACAAAATCTATTACCCTCATCCCCACGTTTCTGTCGAATTATTAGATTTCTTTATAAAAAAGAATCTAATGAAGTAATAAACGAAGAGTGTGATCGTGTGAAAAAATATATTTTAAGTTTGAGAGCAACCCAAATAAACATAAAAGAAAAAACCGTGTATATATCCCATAATTTCATTTTGTCGGATAATAAATCAGCAGAAAAGTGCTTTATTTGTAAAGCCAGTGAAAAGGATTTAAATTCCTTGGAACCAAAAAATGAGCCTGATACACAAATGTACCGGCTCGATATATCATCCTTACACGCAAAACTTCGAATCATGGAATATTTACTTAATATCGGTTATCGTATGGATTTTAAAGAATGGCAAGTAAGAAGGATTGACAAGAAAAATGCTGTAAAAAACAGAAAAGAAGAAATGCAAAAGAAATTCAAAGATATACAATTAATGACAACTAGGGATTTTGCATTTGCGAAGTGGAAGCGATTTGGGATTTCTGAATTTTGGGAGGACTATCGAATCCTTCGTAACAGGGCAAGTTGTGCTATACGCCTTGCTAAGAAGAAGTACTATTCATCAATGCTTAAAGTTAGGTTGCCGTCTAAAGTTCTATGGAAGAATCTTAAAGCCTTTGGTATCAAAGCTAAAAATGTTTCTAATACCATACCAGATCCGGATGAGCTTAATGAGATGTTTACATCGTTTACTAATTCCTCCAATTCTTCCACTTTTTCTCCTTTGAACTATTCCTTAATTCAATCCATCCACAGTTTCTCATCTTTTAGTTTTTCTAGGGTATATCCTGATGAAGTGCTTGATACCTTTTTCGTGTAAAATCTATGGCCACAGGAATTGGTGAAATATCTCCTAGATTCATAAAAATTTCTTTACCTTACATTCTCACTCATATCTTCAACCTATGTCTCACGACTTCTCGTTTCCCTAATTCCTGGAAAAAATCAAAGATCATCCCTCTACGTAAAACTACAGGTGTTAATTCCTGTGAGTGTCGTCCAATTAGTATATTGCCAATCCTATCAAAAGTCTTTGAGAAGTTAATTTCGGTCCAAATCTCTAAATATTTACATGAACACCGTCTTGTTCATGAACACCATCTTGTTCATGAACATCATGGACTTTTCCAAGGCATTTGATGTAGTCGATCACAATCTTCTTTATAAGAAGTTAATTACAAAATTTAATTTTTCGGCGTCTGCAACACATTTGATTTTCAATTATCTTACTGATAGATTTCAGAGTGTTTTCTGCAATGGTTCCTCTTTGTATCTTCTGCAAGTTGGTTCGGGTGTGCCCCAAGGATCGATTCTTGGTCTTTTATTTTTCTCGTTGTTCATTAATGATATCTTCGAGTGTGTTTCACATAGCAGGCTTCATTTATATGCTGATGATGCTCAGCTATACCTGTCAAGACTGCTTGGTCTTATTGAAGATGGCACTAGTTGCATTAATAACGACTTACTAAGCATTCTTCGTTGGACTGTGGTCCATGCCCTGAAGCTTAATGCCAGTAAATATAACTGTTTGTTAATTAGCAGAACCAATACTGACACTACTGGCCTCTCTCCTGTCATGATCGGAGAGGAAATTATTCCTTTTGCAGAGACTGCTCGCAATCTTGGAGTTAAATTTAACAATACCCTAACCTGGGATAATCATATCTCGGCTGTAATTCGTAAATTCTATGGTTCTTTACGCTCTCTGTGGGCCATCTTAGGTCTTCAGAATTACGCGCATTTTAATTATGTGATTTTGTTTATGTTCGGTCAAGTCACTCAGCAGTTCAACTGAGATTTAATGGTGTAGTATGGATTAGTAATGTTATGCACTATTTTGTAAACACTTTATCTGAATCTGAATTATGTACTTAACTCTAGTTGTATGTTTTTCCTTTGTATTACACAGCCCAATGCAATGTATTTAAAGTAGCTTTGAACCTCTCTATTATATAGGGACTTGTATTATTTTATTTCTTCTAAACAACCTACTAAAAGATCTTGTATCTTACTGGTGCATTGCCATGAATATAAATGTATAGTGTTGTAGTTATATATATATAAAAAATTGAATTGAATTGAAATTGAATTGAATATTGGCCTTATAATTGACAAAGTGAAGCTCGGATTCGGCACGAGTAATGCTCGTAAGAATATCTTGGGTCTAGACGAAAATTTGATTTAACGTCTCAGCATTTTCCTAAAAGCACTTTCAGGAATATTGCAATGAAACGAGAAAGTTATATTTGAAATTATACAATTGGTACAATATGCCTGTAATACTCCGCAAAGTTTTAGTACATGGAGGAGAAATAATCAATCAATAATCATTGTATAATACCTATTGGTCAAATGTGCGAAGAAGTATCGGCGGCCAGAAACAAAGAAATAAGAAAAATTAGATTGGGCCATACCTGCAAAAAATCAAGAATACGTAGAAATTTTGACCTAATAAAAAACTGATTGGTCTCATCGGACTCGCTTTTAAGAAAAAATAATAAAACAGATGTTTCAATAACACTAAAATGTTTTTAATTTGCAGTAGTATACTTTATTAAAATTATTTTAACATCTCAGACGCGACAATCCAACATAATAATATTGAACCTGTAGATCTGTCAAAGCCCTAGTAACCATTTCCAAGGAATTTACAAAGAAATTCTAAAGAAATTATCCCGTCCAGACTTATTATTCCTTGGAATTGTCTGAGGATAAGCTTAGGACTTTCAATGGAATGTCCTATGGGAAATGCAACGCTGTCCAAGGAATATAACTACTGGGACAAAACCACGGGATATTCTGTGGATATCACGAGGATATTTTCAGCGAATTTTAAGTTAAACACAAATAAAAATATATTTACCAGACAACGTCATTTTTCAGTGATCCAATAACTGAGTAAGCGTTCCTTGCGATAAAAATTTATAGAAATCCGATTTATATCCAATGTTTATCTCAAATTAGGATTTTTAGAGGACAAAGTGTGGACAAAGTTGAGAAGAATCCAATGTCTCATCTATTTCGGACAAAACTTGGATCCAAATTATTCAAAATAATCGGACAAAGAAAGTACATCGGTCCAATGTTTTTACTATAAATATTGGACAAAGATAGGACATTGGACTCATCGTTACTAGATAGTGCATACTGTGCGTCGTTTTAATTTTTCAAGAAATTTTCTAGCTCTATAAATTCCAGAATTATAAGAGACTTTTCCTAAGTGGAAAGAAGTAGTGGAGCATGAGATCACAACAATCCAAGTCTTTATTCATCGAATGTCGAAAAAATAAAACTGCAATTTTGCTCTTTTAATTTGCTTAGTAAAGTTGCTTCAATGTGCAAATTTCATACTTAAAGCAATTTATGTACCTGCCTGAAATGTTTTAAGGAAACCACATCAGTTTTTTAATTATTAATACAAAATCAATGACAATATTGTATAGGTAAAATCATCATTTCTCCTAAGACTTAAGAGCTTCTCAAATGTCCATCTCTTAGGAGTATATTACTAGCTATCTATCCATAAGGACTATCAGTACAACTTTTTAGACATGTTATCATCACATACACGTTCGATTTACATCTCATTTGCTATGCCATTAAATTTCCATATTGCCAGGCTCTTCACATTACCGTTATGAATTGCTTTTTATTATTGAGAGAACAGGGCTTGCTATGGTATAGAAAACAACCTAAGGTAGAACATCAAAGTTCAATAAGAAAATGGGCATATCTAATACCATCTTTGAGACTTCTTAAGTGATTATGATACATGACATTAATGTCTTCTGATTTATTCAAGCACAGAGACATTTTTTATCTTAATTTTACCATTACCATCTCTGGCTAGACTATGTAGACCCATTTACAAAATCTTATATCTAGAATGCCTGTACAATATTGATTCTCCATCGTTTTTACGTTTCGAGGACAATTTCCTTTCAATCAATCAATTCATGAGTTTTTCTAAGATATTTGCATTTAATCATTGTGAGAATTTTGCTGCTGTTTATCGTGGGAATATGCTTAAGTTATATTTGATGCTACCTACTATGAAATTATTTTAAAATTCTTCTTAAATCATTCTTTGACTACAGTCAATATTTATATATGTATCGGATTCATATATGAATATACATAAATATGTGTGGGAATTAAAAAAAAAATGTTAGTCATCGTCGAAATTCGAACCTCTATACTTATATAGCGAATTTTGTAAGCTACCAACTAAACCATAAGTGGCTTGTCTGATTCTCCTTTTGAATTCATTATTTTTGAACACACTAGTTGACGTCTCTGAAATGACATCTTGTTCTTAGATGTTAAATTTTTTCTGTCTATTTAATATTTCCGGTTTACAACTAACATTATTTAAGGACTTCTCCCTCTCGATTGCGCTCCCATTTGTACTACATACCTAAATATGTAGTAGTTGAACCCTCTGCTCTAATGCATGATCGTGTATAAAATCACTTTGGGTTTGGTTTTGTTCTAAGTTTTAGAATAGAGTTTTTTAGAGAATAGATATTTTGATCCTGAAATAGAGGCAGATGTAGAAGCGATATAAGAGATTGTTCGAGGCGGTGGTTGTTCTGAAAGGGGAATGCCCATTTTAGGCCTTGCATGAACACTCATGAGAGATGTTTTAAACGATGCATTATAATACTTTTTTTATTAACAATGTTTATTTCCATTAAGTAGAGGAAAGCTTGGGGGAGGGGTGTCAAAGTTTGATCTAGTATATTTTGATAAGCCTAGTACAAAATCGAAATCCTTAGGTTCAGAGATGAAATTCGAGTACCCACACTCTTATACTCGGAGATTTAAATAGCGATCCACATACTCAATTTTTTAGTATTTCTATTTTTTTTATTTAAACTGAGCTACACGATTTTTCTTACTTTAGATCGGCTCTAACTCGTTAGGTTTATATTCGATTGGAAATCGAATTTCACTATTCATCTCAGCTTATTACCAGCTACAATTCGTGGAAGAAATTTTCCTCTGGATACTTTAAGGGTCGGTGTAGGAACCCTTGGCGAGCGATTGGTTCCAGTTCCGCATGTTTCATATCAAATGAAAGTTTTCGACGAGTACTATCGGCTGGTGTAAATTTTTCCCGTTTCAGAAAATTTTCTCGGGACGTTGTTGTTTCCGGAATCCGAATTTCATGCACTTGGGTCACATACACCCCAGTTACTACATTTCATGAATTTTTTTTAGTTCTTTCTTTTCACTCAAGAAAGTTGCTCAAGCTAGACTCGATCGCCAAAGCTTTCTCCCGCTTAATTGAAATAAATATTGTTAATAAAATATGTACAGGATATCATAATTCATCGTTTAAGACATCTCTGATGTCTGTTCATGTTGGGCCAAAGGTAGTATGAAAAGGGTGTATTCCTCTTGTATACGAAATTTATATTATCGAAAATAGAATACATATATGAAGCAGCAATTATTGATGAATTGAATATTTTTGAAAGTGGTGTTCGAGAAGAAGACGAAAATTCTCAATGCGAGGACAACACTGACGAAATACTTAAAATTCAAGATTTTAATACCACTTCCGTACTTCTACCAATATACTGTTTTCGTATTCGTATTTAATGAATTACCTACTGATTGATACTGTAAAAAAATATTTATCGGACGTTTTCTTTTACGTATTTGAGAAAATTGTAGCATTATAGGAAAATATATGCCTAACAAAATGGAGAAACCTCATTTTCACCCATCAATTCAAATTAATTAAAGATGTTTTTCGAAGTTCATATTTACTAAGAATTATATTGTATTAGGAGAAAGCATATGTACGAGTACCTACTGCCCGTAGACAGAGCGTACATGGAATAAATGAAGAGTGTGGGGAAAATTATGCCACTGGTTTAAAGTTAGTAAGTCTACGCTTTGATTTCACCCTAATTTAAAGTTCAGTAAATATTATTATTTACTAGATATATGTGCAAGCTATAATAATACGAATATAATACTAAATCAAAATACAACAAAGATAAGTTTAAAATTAATTAAGATTATAGATAAAATGTTGTTGAAATTGACTTGAACTCACCTGATAAATATATGGCAGCTGATTTACTTGACTTTTTATTTGATTTAGGTTTGGAATTAGGATACTCTTTATTGTAGTTGATACCCGTAATAAAGTGGCTTTGTTAGAAATTGATTGATTTATTACAGTCGATACGCGCAATAAAGTGCTTAGTGTTGTAATCTTCTTACTACAGTCGAGACCCGCAATAAGAATCTTTATTACAGTCGAGACCCGCAATAAAGTGCTTTGTGTTAAACAATTTTTTTATTACAGTCGATACCCGCAATATGAATCTTTATTACAGTCAAGACCCGTAATAAAGTGGTTGGTTAGTAAATTTCTTATTACAGTCAAGACCCGCAATAAAGTGGTTGATTAGTAAATTTATTATTACAGTCGAGACCCACAATAATATCTTTTGTTAGTAATATTTTTACTGCAGTCGATACCCACAATAAGAACCGTTAGTTTAGTCGCTATCTAAACCAAAGTCCTTAATTCAGTCGATACCCAGAATAAAGATATTTTATTTTAGCTGTTAATTAAATAAAGTATTTAATTTGTTAATAAAATATAAAACAATACGAAAAAACACTAGGAAATAACTTTAAGAAATAAATCGCCAAGTTAATCACTGCACTGCCAAATCACAAAGAGATCGAGTCAAGCCAAAATGTTGTTTACAAGTATATAACCATGGATTGCGCACGGCACTAAAGAACGGCATTCAAAGGCGCATGACAACAATAATTGGCATAGCAGCTGCACTTTGAAATATAACCGTATATATATAAAAAAAAGGTAAGTTCGGATGCAGTATACTACCCGTGTAAAGTTGTTTCTGTCTGGCTCACTTCTCTGCACCGTTGATAATTTTAATTTTTGTCGCATTTTATCTTTACCTTAACAAAAAAAAACCATGTACATGTCGCTTCTACTACAAGCTTGTTACAATTTAGACATGATTTTTTTTTTGTTAGGTCAGTATATACATGTGCTGACATGTAATCTTGCTGTTTGAATGATATAATAATATCAGGATTCTTATGAATCTTGAACAGCATACAGCTGGCCGAAAAAAGAAAATTTGTTATTGCAACATAAAGCTGATTGACATAGGTAGGTAAGGTACCCAATGGTGAGCCCCCAACCAGTAATGAGCCCCCTGCATACACGTGTTAAAATAACTAAGCTCATAAAGGTATTTCCCAGTATTTCTCAGTCATATGATTTTCTTAGAATGTTTTGCATATTTGGTAAATACACTCCAATGACTCAACTCTACATTATTAGCGTGCATATTGACATGAACGGACGTGTTCTAGAAATCGTGTCAGTTCTTATGATTATGCGAAGGAAGTGGTAATTTTTGAAGTGTGTTTATTAAAGTTTGTATTGTGTAATTCTTCGGTTGGTATTATTTATACTTTTTATGCGTTCATTAGTTGTTTTTAACATATATTTTATGGTTTTTTACTAAAATATAAAGAACAAATTGGGGGGGGGGGGGGGGGGGGCTCATCACTGGACATGAATTTTCACGATTTTTCAAATAAGAGCCCCCCCCCCCCCCCCCCCGGCTCACGACTGGTACTTTATTTATATTTTTGTTCTGCCAGATATGAGCCCCCACAAAAATTTTTAACTGAAATTTAATTGAATTGTAATTTTTCTTAAAAATTAAAAACAATAAAGACTTTTAGTTTGATTGTCGCACTTAGCACGAAGACAAAAATAATAATGGGTAAAACAAAACAAAATAAGAAATATACTGAGGACGATTTATTGCTTGCTATGCGTGATATAAAAAGCGGACTTTCGATTCATGCGGCATCAAGAAAGTATGAAATTCCACGTCCTGCCTTGCAAAATCGCCTTCATAATAGGGCCAAAAAGGCAAGTCTAGGTCCCCAACCCGTTCTATCCTCAGATGAAGAGGAAAAACTTGTTGTATGGATCATAAGTAATTACGCTAAGGGCTTTCCAAGAAGAAAGCAAAATATACAAGGTGTAGTGAAAGAATACTTAGATTCAGCTCCAAGGGAGAACCCATTCAAGGATAATTATCCAGGGGAAAAGTGGTACAATGGGTTTCTAAAAAGGCATCCCAATTTAGCTATCCGAACACCAGAGGCGATTACAGACGCAAGCTCAAAGGTAGCTGAGAAAGATATTCGAGGATGGTTTAGCAGAATACAGGGTTATCTCAGAAGTAAAATTTTTTTCGAAATATTGAGCAATCCAGATCGGGTTTACAACAGCGACGAAACCAACTTTTTGTTTTGTCCGAGTAGCGGAAAGGTGATTGCGCCAAAAGGTAATATAAAACTTCTATTTAGATTATTTATTTAAATTAAAATATATTGGTTATGTTTGTTTCCTTAAAGGCGCCAAAAATGTTTACGAGATTGATAGAGGGCAGGCAAAAGAAAATCTTACGAAAGAACTTTTAATCTAATTTCTTCTAAATATTCTTCTTGTTAAGTCCGCAAAGTCAAAACTTGTCTTAAGGGGGCTCATCACTGGGTGTTTTACCCTATTCTAGTAGAATGAACCTATCTAAATACGAAAATGGAAAAAATAAGTTGTTACAAGTTCTTGTTACATTAAACAAACCACATTTAGAACGCTACCATTTAATATTTATTGAAAAAGTGATTTTACAAGTTTAACCCTGTATTTCGACTATATTTATAATTTATATTCAGTTGAAATCTAAGAAAAAAGCAAACATCAAAAATATTTATTTGAAACACATTATAATTCTATTTTTCCTTTTATGAGAGTCACAGTCACATTTTCTCTCTTCATAAACCAACAGTAATCATCCATCATGGCTGAATCTCATCGTCCTTGGTATCGAAATTCCATTGTCCTTATATCCTGATGAAATTTTTCACTCTGCGCGTCACTGATTGCGCCCAAATTCATAGGGATAAATGATAAATGAGAATGGAGAAAAACAAATTTTAATGACATTGAGCAACCAAGCGTATTTTAGGAGTCTTAAAGTTCATTAACTAGTTTTTAATAAAAATCCCCTTATTAGGTATATTTAAAAATGAGTTCTAAGATCTGAGTTCTTACGTGGTGAGCTTTTCTATAAATTTATCATGGTCCAGTAATTTGCGGCTCAATAAAAATGCCTTACTTTAATGTGGCGTCACTCAACTGCGGGGAAAAAATTGTCTCAGGTATTTAAATCCTAAACCCACTTTATTCATGACAACATTTTTCATCAGTTTAATGTGAAGAGGAGGCAAAAGGACATTTTTGGGCTCTATGGTATGTTCCCACTTAACATTTTGAGATCCCGCTTGAAATTGGACAAATTTCAGTTATGTAATGTTCATGCACTGCACGAGTGTTCCACGGAAAAAGCAATATTTTGTAAATTCTCCTTGAAAATTGCTATAGTTTTGATTTCACCACATATCTGCCCTTTGTACCGGTTATAGTTTATTACATCATTTTCATAGGCTTCTTTCATTATTACTGAATGAGCAGCTGGTATAGATAATTTCAAATTTCCATTATGTAACAAAACAGCTTTTAAATTATATTTCAGTGAGTCCATTGACGAGCGCTACTCATGGGGAGAATGCTCCATATTGAGTTCCTGTATTAAACCATCGATATCAGTACATGCACATACCGAATTTTCCATTTTGTATAATGCAGAAAACGAAGCATTTCTTTTTCTAAAAGTCGTAATTTTTTTTTCTTTGTCTAGTAAACTCTTAAGACGGGAACCAAGAAGTTCTGACTGTTGTTTTGACAACCCGATATCACGTACTAAATCATTTAACTTACTTTAAAGAATCAATGTGGCTCGTCGGAACTGGGACCTGGATATAAAGTGACGTCAGTACACTGTTATTCGGAGCTGCGTAATGATGCGATACTGCGTTACTATCTCCATTATCTCTCAAAACAATATCTTGCTAATTTAACGGCGCAGTCGGTATTGGTAAGTCTGCATTGTGAGGAACCGATCTTCTGGCCCAAGGCAAATTCGGATATTCGATCTTGGGTTTTTCTTTTTTGTAATAACCGTCAGTCTTTGCCATGCAAAAATAGCAATCATCCACTGCATGAATGACACGCTACAGCTGTCAGATCACACATTGGGAGCTTACTGTTTGCTTTGATATCCAACTGAAGCGTTTTTCCCATTTTCAGAAAATTCTCTGGATTGAGACTTAACCAGAAATTCTCCACAAATATAACATAACTTGCCAGGAGAAATTTTGCAACCATGGCGTGTTTTACTTGACATTTTTGTCGTTCAAAAAACCTTTCTTAAATACACCGAACCAATCAATTTGAAACTCAAAAGAATACTTCTGTTTTAAAAATGCCCTCCGTTTTAAAAGACCCGTTATAAAATTCATCAAGGTATATAGAATACATATCGTGAAAATGTATATGAAAGTAAAGTACAGAGAACATAATACTCTCTCTCTTCTCTCTGTCTTTCCTATAAAACTGTATATACATTAGTCACAGAATTACACCACAGGTTATCAGCTGCAACGAGTAAAAATTTTAATGGGAATACCTTGCCTTCTATATACCTTGAAAATTCACTACCTGTCAATATAAAAGGGTCTACTAAGCCCATGGCATAAAGAGTAAAAAGCTACATATGTTCCATCTCAGAGAGAAACACTTTTTCCTTTTTCATTGTGTCATCGTTGCCAAAATTTTGACAACTGGGAAGAAATCATGAGCGAAAAATCGAGTTGAGTTTGCAAGCAGTAGTAGTAGTAGAAATTAAGCAAAAGGAAATCTTTTAAAATGGTTAAATGTGCAGTAAAAACCTAAAATCGGTCATTATTTTATACTCAGGTCATACGAGTCTTTTGGTATAAGTGACTCATGGGTTGTTTGAGTCAGTTGGGAATAATCATCTAATATGTATACCAAAATTACCTACCTCAATGAATCGTTCATGTCACTGCGTGTTAAGCAATTACAATTAAAATTGTTGCTTTGTAACTGCTGGAATGCGGCATGGAAAGACAGAACCGGGTTGCCTCAAAACAAGAATGTAGCAAAAGAAATATTCCTGCATTCTCTCAATGATTAAATCAGACTACAGTGCTGTAGAAATTCGTATGTGTTTAAACTTATATCATTATTTAGTCATAGAAATTACTTTTTTTAACCCTTTATTACTACCCGGGGTCGTAAACGACCCCAAAAATAATTCATTTACGTTTTTCTCTAAAAAAATTTGAACATTCTCATTGTTCATTGTTTTAAAAGCTCACTAAGGATAACTGAAATTTATTTGGCGCTAATATAAAAACAAATCGGTGCTTTTTTCTGAAATATATAAAGGGTCTGGGGTCTTAGGGTAGGAATATCGTAAATGAAAAATTCCAGAAATTTTTTCAGAGAACATTAAGAAAACCCAATACGTTTCTCGCAATTTTTACATATATGTAGTACCTAGTAGTATCTATTCCAAAGGTGGTGTAGACACTTTTGACCAATTGTGTCACAAATATAGTGTGTGTCAAGAGAGACACATCGGTGACCAGTGTGTGTATTTTACGGCCTCTTAAATCCTGTAGGCATAAGCGCATTAATACATTTTACGTCTATCAAACTCAAGCAATAAAGGATCTGATGAAATAAGACGCGTTTTTTAAAAAAAATGTAGCATTAAGTCTTCTCAAAACATATTTAGAGGAACATTTTGAACGCCACACTTTGACCAAAGTTAACCTAATAAAGTCATTAGGTTAACTTTGACTTTGACCACCTGACTTAAGGACAGAATTGAACAGAATAATTTAAAGGGAAAGACATGTTGAAGAGTTGGAAGTTCCGTGTAGAAAGAGAGTAAGGTGCGCTTCCTTTCCACAATCAAAACATAGAAAGATCAACTCGTAAAGCGACAGCTACTAGCGATACATCTGCTCAATACATTATACAAAATTGTGTTTTAAATGTCTTTATAAGTAAAGTAAAATAAAATAAATAATTAGATGGAATATGTACAATAATATTATTCCTAAATTAATAAAACTTTCATACTGTTACAAGTTGACTTCGTATAAATCGAGAGGGAAAATTTTTCCTTTTGATGGCGATCCGTTGCAACAATGTCGCAGCAGCAACAGCTTGGTAAGAGGTCTTGTAGCTAACAGCTGGGCTGTGGTCAAGGTATATAGAAGACAAGGTATTCCTATTAAAATTTTGACAGATTGCGGCTGATAGCCTGTGACCTAAATCTGTGACTTATGTACATTCATTTATACGGGAAAGACAGAGAGAGGATAGAGAGTATTGTGATCTCTGTACCGTATTTTCCTATACATTACACGATATTACGTCACCTAATGGTGGAACATGGTTCGTAATGAGAATAGCTTGCATTCTATATACCTTGGGCTGTGGTGAAGGATAGGAATTTCTTCCGACAGCCGTTTGTGGACCGAATAGATCTTTGCACTATAGTTTCAACAATGAGCGTACGCAGTTCTTTAGCTTGAGTGAGTGAAGTGTATGGAGCTTGCGTTGCGAAAGTTGATTAAATGGTTAGTGCGGACTGAGTCTGCCACCGCCGCGAAGTGTGTTGTTTATCAGTGTCGTTTGAGAAACATTGACAATGATTAATTCGAGACGCAGATGCATTTTGTTTTGTAATTCCTCTAATGAGGAAAGTTGAGGATTTTTAGTGTAGTGTATTAAGTCGTGCAAAAGTTATAATGACTCGTTTTGACGCCAGCCGTTTGCCAAAAGGCACCGGGCTGGGATGGCGTTATCTTAATTTTCCATCATGCTGGGTGATTTCCAGCAAGCCAATAATTCGACGTGGGATGACATATTGCAGACACCAATACAGGGAAACGCTTCTCGGGATTCTAAAGATGGCGGATCCAGGTTGGGTAAGTACCACTTACTACCACAGATATAAAAATAAATTAGAAAAGTATTTGTGATGTCAGTGTGCACGTTGGTATAATATGTGCTCTGTCGAATTTCTGTCAGCAAAGCTTTCGTACTTGACAGGGGAAGCGACTTCCTCAAGAGGTTTGGGGCTCCTCGATAAGACACCAGACTAGCCTAGATGAATGCAAATTTGTTCAATTTAAGTCATTAGTTTGATACATTTAAAGGCTGATCAATCTCCTGTGTCCTCCAACTGCCAAATACGCGCAGAAGTTTTATGTAGACTCAAACTTTGTGATCCTCGATTTCAGTAGCAGCGACCTATTTTTAGAGTTCTCCACAAGGAGGTATTCCTTCGGCTTTTCAGGGTAGCCAAGTTTTGATGGGTCTAGTCTGAAGATGCTTGACACTGCTATTTCAGAATAATTATTTGACAAATTACTCACCACTGCCAGCCTAGAGCTAAAAGCTTTTGCGAAAAATAAATAAATATCAGCTGAACAAAATTGACAAATAAAAAACTCCGCGATTTTCAAGTCGTTGGATTTCTATTTATTGACAGAAATTCGAATTTTTTTATACTAACAGAAATTCGCTCTTTTTTTCGTTTTATACAAAAACTTAACTGATTTTTCGCCCGCACTTGCTTTTCTTCTTGGAAACAACGGAAGAAACGAGTCCGTATTTTTCTCTCCGTTTCTGTGTGTCATTGAAGGGGAATAAAGTGGCTTTCCAGGGGGCCCTGTCGTTACGCATCAGGATATCCCGCATTCACCTTCTTATTCCCGATTTTTACCTTTTCAGTATCTGTGGAAGCTGCACTGCAGAAGTCGACATGATCCTTTTAATTTCCAGGTTACGTCACTGGTGACGGTTTCTGCGGGATATTTGTTGTGGTTGTCTTTTGTGTACATTTTTGGATTGTTTTGACTGATTACACCTAACCATTTTAGGGAATTTGTCACAATACCTACAAAAACTTTTGAATTTCCTTGTAAAATCGGCTAATTTCAGAGGTGGGGTCATTCTCGACCACAGAATAGGAAAATCATGGCTCAAACTATGGGTAGTAATAAAGCGTTAAGAAAAATCCTTCTAAGGAAATGAAAATTAAAAATCTACAGCACAAATCCAAATTAGTTGGCTTTAAGTATGCGTGCGTGTATGACCGAACCTAAAGTCTCAAGTTCCAGGTAGAGCAAGAAAATATATAATAATATTGTAAACTGTAAGGATTATCCATAATGTTTCTTAAATACTTGCATTGGCTTGGCACCTCCTTGCACAATTGTAATTGTGCATTTGCAGAAGGGTGGTAAATACCAAAACTACGATTTGGCGAGAGAGTAGGTAGTTGAGGGACTAGTAGGAATAACAATTTATTCAGAAAGGATACCTTTTTGAATGCCTAGTAGCAACTTTTGATGTTTCTTAAGCTGGAAAAAACTCTTTATGCAAACGAAAAATCTTTGAAAAAAGAAATTTCATTGCAAAAAGAGGGCGTTTCATAACAGTAGGCAGGAACCAAGCCGTACTGACGATTATAGGGTTCCTTCTTATATGAAACGCCCTCTTTTTGCAATGAAATTTCTTTTTTCAAAGATTTTTCGTTTGTATTAAGAGTTTTTTCCACTCAATTCTCTTTGTTTCTTAAGCTGTCGAAACAGAGTTGTGGGCGGAATATATTTAATGCGAACTAGATGCAAAAGTTTTATTTCAACGTGACAATTATTAGCTAAAGATCTAGCTGCCTTGTAAATAAAAAGTTTAAGATCGGTTAAAAATATGGCTTTCACAAATAAGTCAAGAAAAACAGTTTCTTTTCTCCTTGAGTCTAAGTGACCGATTGACCGATATGATTTTGAAACAGTGACTCAGGTCTTTTAGTCAGTGTATACTGACCCGGTCAAAACGACCGAATCGTTCTCGACCAGCCCATCACTACTGCATATGACTTTGTAATATTTCAGTGAAAAAAAACAACAATACAGTTATGTAGATGCAGAAAATGTGAAAAAATTGGATCAGGGTCCGGCAGTCGTTTTGAATACCTTTGAATGAGAAACATTCCCGAGTGTTCGTCTGCAATTATTTTTGTTCGTATAATTTGATAGAACCTTCTACTACAAAGAAAGTATATTATGCAATATCGCATTTCCACCTCTTTTTTCGGATAAAGAAATTATGAGAAAAAGCTAGAGGAACAAGTGACGAAGTTTATAGCCAAGACGAGTTCTAGATGAATCGAAGAACGACTCACTTCAGAGTTACGGTACAACTTGTTCGCTTATCTACTTATTTAAACAACTCCAATGTTCAGGACGATTAGAGTTTAGGTGTGAAAAATGTAAAATACATACATATATATGTACTTGAGTGAGGTTCAAAATTATTTTCGGCAGTTTCATCAAAGATAAATAGCAAATTCAGCGGAAAATGTTTGGAACGATCTAATGTGCAATTCTGAGTCTATCGGTTCAACTTTTACAATGAAATAAAATTTGTTTAATATCTTTTTATAATCTGTACATTAAGGTTGCCCAAATTATGCATATGTAAAAGTATTGATTGGTCAAAATTTGGTAGCTTATGTTAGCTTATGAAATTTGAATATTGTATTCCAAACATTTATCAAAAGGTGTTGATGCTGTTTATAGGTCTGAACCTAGAAACCGCCCATGTGGCTCGATATGGTCGGAAAACAGTATAGAAATTCAGCGATTTTGATTAAGCATCAAGGACAGGTTTAAACTCCTATCTCGTTTCATCGAGGTATTAGTCCAGGCTGTCCATTTTCAGGTATGTTTTATGATCTTTCATTGGAGCCGGTACTGGTGTGAATCTCTGTCGAATTCTCAGGAAATATTCAGTTCGACCTCTTTTGTTGGCATATGCAGATGACCTTTCTATTTATGTAATAAGATATGAAGCTTTTCCAGTCGCTATATTGTCTTCGAACAGTAAAACGTGTAGCAGGCGCGAAAATTAAGCTTAGTAGAGTCAAGGCGTGTTGTGTGGAAGGTGGAGAAATCATAAAGATACTCCACTGAACATACAATGAACTAATATTTGCCTGAACTACCTACTTAGATGTGTATATCGGATTCAAGAGTAATTCAAAGAATACACAAGAATCACTTTGCAAAAACTCTCTAGAGCTGTAAACTCATGGCTTAGTTGACTATTTTCATTATCTTTTATGGAAAGGACGGTCGTGATGAATTATTTGAATACCTCGTCCAACATTTATCTTTTGGTGTGGAAGACGAAGGATTGCTGAAAGCACCCTCTGTCTAATAGTCAAGATAAGTGGATTAGGTCTCCTTAACTTGATTGTGAAATTAAGCTGACTCCAAGTACGTGCAGTCCAAATAGTGTTTTGCCAAAGAGACACCTTTATTTCTCAGCTGTGGGTGAATGTACTGTAGAGGAGCCTTACGACCTACTCTCTGTCCGACCAACTTTTCCTCCTACTGGTCAAAGAATCTAATCTCTTTAAAGCAGATCTGGGGTAAAATCAGGTCAGCATTCCACTTTAAATGAGATGCTCTAGGTTACACATAATTTGCGTCAATTCCAATCAGGTTCAATCCTGAATTGACAGAATCAGTGTTGAGTAATGCTCGAGGTTTTGAAACTGACACACATCCACTGACAGTTATCGGACATATTATTGATATTTAACAATCCGCAACTACACGACCTGGGTGCTTCTGCTCAGGAGAGATTTCACCAAGTTGGGATCAGTGACTCTGACACTGAGTTGAAAGTTGTTTTCGTTTTGAACAGACCGCGTCACACATCTTTCAGTACACTAACAACACGTGTGCTCCGTGACGTAGCTATGTCGATAAGACGTCCGGAGTTTATAGGATACAACAGATGGCGGACATATCTCGGAGTGAATATGGGCGTGATGGGAGGGATAACTTGCAGAGTAGTCTACCGTCATCCATCTTATTACAAAGATGCTGATGTGACATTCAAATTGTTGAATCACAGTCTTGTGATCAGTTGTCACGGCGAGTTCAGATGATTTCCATAGTTGTCATGGTAAGGGCATTTTATTTCAGAGGTTCTTCAGTTGCTCGGCCTTGCAAAGTCTAATGGAACTCGTGTGCGATATGTGTCAGTTGATCCACCCGAATTTCGGCATTAATAGAACATCGTTCGTTTGTAGTCAGCTGAATTGTTTGATTAGCTTTGTGTTGAAACTGGCCAAATCTACAATTCATTTGTACTACATGAGAGTCGAAGATGGGAATCAGAACACTGTCCCGCAACACCATTCATAAGCACTCAAAAGGCACTTCGCTGACGCTTTGAATATCTGGTAACGAACGCAGACACATTCAACTGCATATGGCAGCCATTTTTGTCGAAACAGGGCTGTGGTACAGCATATCCAACATTAGTCCACGGAGTTTCTCCCCGCTTTGGAATCGTTGCATTACAAGTACTGTGGGAAGACAAGCACTCCGTTGGAGATTCTCAGCTATAGGGATGATGGGGGTAGTTTGTAGAGGTCTATGAAACTAAAGGCTGCTCTCGCGGGACTCAGTTTAGCTAACGTCTTTTTTATTTTAACACTTTTGAGCCTTTTTCCATTTGTTTTAGGTCATGTTTCCATGACTCAATTATTAAAGGAGCTATTTATGCAGGGTGTTTCCCTTGGGAGGTCAATAGAGCAGGAGGTGATAGTACTCACCTAGGAAAACAAAACTTTTAGGCAAGGGGGGGGGGGGATATCAACCGTTTAGAAGTTACAGGGTGATTAAGAAAAAAAGCTAGATTTTCACAAAACACCTTGTCTTTTAAAAAGTACTGGGTGCACGGTAACAGTTAATAGCTTATTGTAGCAGGGTTTCATGGGGTCTAAACAAAATATTTTAGATTTTTTTACTTTGAATTCTCTATTTTTTTTGCAAGACAGTGGTTAACACATAACCTTTTTGTATAAAAACTATAAACTGTAGACTACCTTCTTTAATTTGACCTGTTATACCCTATGTGCTATCTGCAATCGTTAAAGAGTTATTAGCTCAAAACCTATTGCGATTAAACCGTGAAACTTATCATCCTAGATCTGAAGCTATTACTGATTGTGAAATAATTTAATACAACGATTATAACACCACACAGAGATTTTACTTGATTAAACCATTTCAATATCGAACGTAATCATCATTTTAAAAAGAAAATGTTTAAAACGAATTAAAATCGAGGAATATTCCACAATTTACTCCCTTGGGACAAATGATTGCAATATTGGAGCTGCTGTAAATGGTAACGAGCCTTAATGTACTTTTAATCGAGGATGTATAATAATTGTTTTAATTCGCATTTTATTTAAAAAGGAAAATAAAAATCCTGTAAATAACATTAAATCCAATGTGTAAGATTGTTAATTGACACAACTGCCGAAGGCTTCTTTTGAATTTCTACCACCAAATTTCCATTATAATCCCGTTTTCGTATTGTACACATCGTTCGTAGTACCTACTTCTTCGAAGTGCTCTCCATCGATGCTCATTCATTCTATATAAAATCCAATTCATAAGGGACTATGCGTTCCTCCGTTGTTATTGCTGCCATACACGGAGGCATACATAGACTTTACAAGGTGCATAACAAAATGCCTAAAGTTGTTTGCCTCACTTTCATCTTATGAAATTTTCATTCCGCAATCAAGCTGTTAAAATATTCACGTCAACTCATGTTGCGGAAAGATTTAGGTTAATTTAGACACATGACACAGCTCCGGAGTAGAACCAGAGCGCGACAACCACTAAGTCTGTTTGGTATTAGCATTACAGCCGCAGCATCCTTGCAGGGCTTTACCAGATTCTCGGTGACATTTACATTCTCTCATATTTATCTCTCGATTTAAGCAAGGAAAAGGATTTCCGATATTCGGATACTTCGGCTATAATGTCTCTAGATGACTTTTAGGGAGGTGTGCGGAGGTGTACAATGCATGCATATTTGGTACTTTTACATATTTATATACATACTATTATTATTATATATTCTTAGCATTGTTGGTATAAGTCTCTAGCTGACTTCGCTAATGATTCATCTTGTTATCATCATCATCATCATGACGTCGACAGCATCCGTGCAGCAATATTGATCCAAAATACAAAATTAAGACATTCCACACTATATTTTCTACCTATGTATGTCTAGTTAGTTGGTATCTATACTATATACTAGTTATATATACATACATACATTTGTAGGTAGCTTTCCATCTACTCTTCACTCCTTATATGATCACGGTGTATAAATATGCAAATTAATACAAACTTGACACTTCACGCCTTCCCAAGGAATTTTAATTAAGGCGACGATGTGCGGACCCGAATACACAATTAGATCTAGCCCACTCTTAGGGCCAGTATCCGGGATAGTGTTGTAGCACATGTGCAAGCAACGGAATAATATCTACATAGAGACTAGATAGAATGAACTAATTTAGCCTACGGAAAGTCGAAATTTCTTCTTTAGTCCCGGACGTAATCACATCTTCATGGCTTCCTTTCGCGTAAGACCCGGGTCAAATGTGGGTGTTAAATTGCCTCTGACCTAGAGATAACTATAAAGTGTATGTAATTGTCTTATGAATTATATACATGTATACAATACAGGTATATTGGTGTCATGATATAGGAGATAAAAGTATTTCTTTTAGGGTTATATAAGGGTGTTAGACATTTTGCTTTTATCAAACTAAATAAGTAAAAATTTATATGAATGAGGAGAAAATTTTCAATAAAATGATAACGGAAAAACAATGATTTCATTATTTTTAGTTCCTTTGATAGGGGGTTGGAGATAAGTGTAACTAAATGGGTGTTGGGTTGAATTCGAAATTCACTAATGTTGAGTAAAATACTAAGCTCTGGCTATTACTTCAACTTTAAAGATATTAGAAAGCGCAGATATTGAAGTAATATTGTCAGAATTATACTGCGGAAAGTTTTTCTTAGTTTGTATACAATGACTATATTTATTTCTTCACTTGAGACAGAGTGAGTCTCAAGACTAATTCGGTAATTTGTATCCAATCCAGTACTCTTAAATAAAAATTTAAATGTTCGCTTGTTCAAAATCTTAAATTTCCGAAAGTTCTTCACCATTGCTTTGAAATTTTGACATAACGTTTCATTCGAATACTCGCATGTTTTGATATACCTACTATTAAGTATATAGATGTCACACGTGTGACAGGTATAAAATATGCCTCTTTGAAAAACAGCGGCATCTGTTTGACATAAAAGCAACTATACTAAATATTTTATGATCCCAATTCAATGTTTCCGATTTACAATCCATTTATGATTTTCAAATTTCCAATCTTACGATCTGATTTTAATGTTTCCGCTTACATTGTTAAATTGAATTTTTGCTGCTGCTTCATTTGATATTTGATTGATTGATTTAAAAGAGATCGAGACCCCGAAAAGAGTCACCCGAAGGTAGGCCAAAGCAAGGCCCATTGTTCATCCTCCAGATCCACGAGCAAACGCTCATAGGTCCCCCACAGTTCCTTTGTAGTTCTGCCCGAGGGATCCTCTAATCAAAGGCGACTTTGTTTGGCGGTTGGCCCAAGTTGAATTAAATGAGACAAGGTATTTTGGTGCAATCCCGATTATAGAGGCTGGTTTTCCGAGGTCGCACCAAGATGAGCAGGCTCGTCCGGACTTTCATTCCCACTAATATTGCTGTGCCCTGACACCCACTGAACAATTACCCTGTTTTTCCCAAAGAGGGAATTCAGGGTGGCTTTACACTCCATTACTAGCTTGGAGGTTGTAAATGGTTTACACAAAGCCTTGACAGTTGTTTGGCTATCTGAGCAGATAACTATCTCATTGTTCTCAGTATCTGAGTTAAGGAGATGTCTTCCAGCTTCAAGAATAGCCTTGACTTGTGGTTGGAAAACCGTGGCACGGCTTTCAACGTATATGGCGATTTCCATTTGAGGTTTCTCACAGAAAAGTCCTGCTCTGGTGTTTTCTTCGAATTTGGAGCCATCAGTGTAGATAATAATAGGGTTTGTTAATGGTTGAAGCACAGAATATGATTCCCATTCTGCTCTGGATGGAATTCTAGATTCAAAATTGCTATTCAGCATGGTTTCGAGGAGGTGGTTACTGTCCATGCCAATTCCACGTGCGATAGACTGCACGAAATCAATCATAAATGAATCCAGCTATGACTAAGATGTAGGTCTTAGCGGTGCAGTTGATATGTATTTGCTTGATATGTATTTGCACCGAGTGTATGTTGAGGATAACCTCAAAGGCCCGAGTGCTAATTGACTGTGGAGCGCCGCTTGTGCTGAGGAGAGCCCCTGTGAACTCTTTTCGCTCTGCTTACCCCACCCAGATCAGCAAAGACAATTCTATTATTCAACGTGTGTGCCATCCAATATTTTAAAGATGTGTTCACTCCATGGTTTGCTAGCATTTCAATAACCTTATGTGGAAGAACATTAATAAATGCGCCCTCTACATCGATAAAAACAGCTAGTGTAGATTGTTTAAATAAGTGTATCACTTCGCTGTACTCTTCAATTGGCGGGAAAGATTCACCTCGTAATTTTTGACTGAAACAAAAAACTAAAACAAAATTAAATTTATTATAAATTTTTCTTTTGTGTGAACTAAAAACAAGCAGAAAAATGTGAAATACAAAAGTTGGGCGGGTTTAGAAAAAAAATGTGTTTTTAAAGCGTTTCAAAGTTTTCAATAGGAAAAAATATGAATTTTTAGTTATTTACGCCGATAATCTGCTAATCTTGGTCCATATAACAGTCCTTCTACTTCTTCAACTGAATACAATCATGGATTATACATATTGTATTGAACGACATCCATTCCCCAACCTTTTCCAGGAATAGCATTTTGAATAGAAAGTCGAAGTGGAGAGCGCTCGCACACCTCGAGCAGGTCAACGCTCGTTTGCCCCTGTCTTTATATTCTTGCAAGTATTTAGAATTGGCCTCTGTTACTTTGTACACATATTCTTACATAGTTTATCTGTCGATTTCAACAATAAAAGAAAAAGCGTTTTTTTTTATTTTAATTCAGGACATCCCCTGAAGCATAAAAGATCCTAACCGCAAAACTTAAGTAGCAAGCCCTTGTATACTGGTCAGTTTGGCTTTGGCAACATCATCTATAAGAATATCAAATAAGATATCCTAAAATTTCCGCGGATGATTTGAATTAGGACAACTTTCTTCGAGACCTTAAGTTCAATAGATCCCATTAAAAAAAAAAATAGATACCATCTCAATGCAAAAACTGAAGGAAGGAAAAATTTCGCTGAACCTATTGCTTAGAGCATTACCTAAATTTGTGCCATTGTCCATAAACAGATGAAAATCGTCCTTATCTACCTGTAAATAACTTCAGGACTGTTAGCAGAGAGTGTTGTACATGTTACCACATGTTACCATAACTAGCTAAAGTTGCCCCTTAAATTTATAATTTTTGTTAATATTTTTTTTTATTTTTTTTTTAAATATTTTTTTTTATTTATTTTTTATTTTATTTTTTAAGTCTTTTTCTTTTTTTTTTAGTTTTTTAATTAAAAAAAAATCATGCTGCGATTCGAACGCGTTACCTACAGAGTCTGGGCTTTTCTTAATTTTATTGCCTAATAGAATTGAAAAAAAAAAGTAATTGTAATATCCTAGACAGACCGACCAAACCATTGGTTTTGCCTGTCTGCCTAGGGTATTAACCGATATTCGAATGATGATTCTAGAATCATCATTTGAACGAGGAAGAAGTTATTCAGATAAAGCAAATTATAGTTACTTGGTTTGAGTGGTATATTCAGATTGACCATGGCTGCTATTACCACTCTAAAGCCATTTCGACGTCTCAATTGACTTATCCGGAATCTGTTGCAGAATTATTAGGCTCCTAATATCAGACCCTCTGAAACTTGAAAGCAAAGAAAAATGGTAAAGTTAGATCTTGCGAATTTGAATTAAACGCAATAATTTAACTTTTTTCCTTGTCAATCAGTAATTTTCGTGAATTGTACTTTAAAGCCTTGGCTATAAAATTCAATCGTTATTTATCAAACTAATAAAGTGCAACAATTAAAATTTCAAAAATATCAGAATAATTCCGTCACATATTTCTCAAACTGACTTTTGAAAGCAAATAAATAATTCTAGTATTGCAAGATGATCCTCTCTTTCCCCCAGAGTGCTCCCAGCGTTTTACGCGTTCCACGTATATTATATTATTCTCTCTTCAACACATTTTTCAATGATATTGACATCGGGGAAGATAGACTACAAAGCTCTATGAAACACAAAAAAAATATTGTTCATTGTAGTCTATTTATTCCACTACTACAATTTAAACATATAAAATATCAAAACCCTCGAGAATACTTTTCAAACCATGCAACAGATATTTATATGTGTGCGTTGGGAGTCCGTTCTCTACTACTATTTAAGGAAAAGTGCCAAACATTGAAGTTATATATGCTATAGAGCCTAAACTACTATCCATACCGGAAAATAGTCCTCTAGTAATTTAAAGCTTTGTTCCTTACCTTCCCAAGGGCTGCACTTCCTATATACCCTACTTAACCAAATAATAAAATAGTTTTGATTATAAAGTAACCTTACCATTTTACGCTCACTAATTCTCAACTGAGTAATAATTGCAATAGTGTATGTGCACCTGGATTCCGAAACTGTAGGCAGATATAAGGCTATACATTCGATTTCATCAAATCACGGCATGCCATGACGGCACAGAGGCATTACAATCATTACTCAGCTGAGAATTTTTTGTTTGAGGAATCGTAGTCATTTAGTTCAGATAAATTTTTTTAAATAATTTTATTAGGAAAGGTATACAAATTTTATATAGGTTCGGAACATAAGAAAGCAATCTTAAGATTTTCAGAACACCATTTTTCTGTATGCATAGTAGTTTAGGGCAGAGGAGCTAACCAAATCAAACTTTGGTCAGTTTTAGATAAGAACCCTGTAAATATTTTAGACTGTTAGGACTCCGTTGGGGCTCTCATGTGGTAGTGAGGGAGTATGTTTCATGGCTGCTTGTAAAATATTCTCGAGGGTTTTGTCTTATGCCATCTATGCCCCTACTCATCACTGTTCTTTCTATTTTATTTTATAATACGGTCAGATCAGCTGTAAGCTATTGTTTGCTTACCTTTACCTCACATTCTTTAAAATAGATAGAGTGAATACTTAGGACCTATACCAATTAAGGTTTGAATCTTCGTCTTTTAAAGTTAAATGTAGACGTCACTGATAGGCTACATATGTATTTCCCATATTGGATTACCTAATTATCTATCTTATGAAATTCCGTAAACTTTTGGTTTAATTAAGAGGGATTTGCACAAAAGTCAGAATTTCAAAATCGAGTAACAACAGTATCCAGAAGATATCCAGCAACATTTTAACTTGTTGCGCATGTGCAGAAGGAAAAGTGTTTTTTCAAAATTTCGTACAGGAATTTTGAAGTAATGTATTTTTCCGAATTCTCACAAATCTGGATTTTGGTTTTCCACAGTCTTTCTGGATTTCATGCCAACCCTTTTTAAATAACTTTTATGAACTAATTCTAGACTAAAAATCTTTGCGTATGAGCGCCAGAGTGCCTGAGAGTGCCGTTCGTAACGAAGGAGTTTTGGGGTAGTAACTGTGCATGGATTTACATGGGGTATTTTGATTTATAATGAGTGAATGGGGAGCTTTTCGATGGGGTAACATTTTCGTACGTTTTGGGGGGCTTTGGGATGGGGATGAAAACTACCAAACTTGGTGTTGTCCAATTTGTGCCGTGTGTGATATGAGTCGAGAGTGGTTAGTCGAGAGTGCTGAGTCGAGATTCAAGATCGCGAATCGAGAGTGAAGACTCGAGAGTCGAGTTAAAAAAATTAAAAAAGTTAAATACAATAAAAAACGAAAAAATGGTCAAAAAAGTAAAAAAAAAACTTAATAAAGTTAAAAAGTAAGAAAAAGGTGAAATTTAAGTTAAATCGAGAGTGGAGAGTGGATAGTGGAGAGTCGAGAGTAGAGAGTGGAGAGAGTGTAAATAATTTATGACTAAAAAGTAGAAAATAAAATATATTAAAAAAATTTTAAAATAAATAACTTTCGTAAATAAATTGCACTTAATTTCAAAAAATATATTTTTATTTCTTGGGCTGAAAAAAGATAAAGAAAAAATTAGCATTTATTAGCAGAAATCCTTATACTCTTCGGTACGACTTGGTTTTCTGCCTGCCGTAGACGAGATCAAACTGATCTAATCTCATATAAACTCAAAATAATGTCTGGGTGTGAATTATATGAGAAAAAGACTCCTATACTCCACCAAAGAGGAAGACACATGATTACGATTTTTTTTTTATTTGTTATTCCATCACACAACTCATTTGATTTTGGGTGAAAAGAGAAGTTTTTTCAACTTGAAAAAATCATATCAGTTGTGTGAAGGAATAAAAAAAAAATTTTTTTTATTTCGTTTTTGCTATTGTCTGGAGAATCCAACAAATGCCTCCTTGAACAAACATAATAATAAGGGTAATAAGGGGCTAAAAAGGGTGACTTGGATAAGGTCTTGGAAGAGATCGCCTTATATGCTTGATTCCTTTGTTTTCTGTAATCAACTGAATTACCAAATTCACTTCACATTTTATGTACAAATAAATTTCTTAATTTGCAGAAAATTTCTACTTATCCTGGGAAAAACCTTTTTCTGTTATATGTCGATGAGCACTTAAGTTTACCACTTTCATGCGAAAAATTTACTCGGTCCTTAACTTCTTTATAATTTACATATGGTCACATTTCAACGACAACTCCCACATAGAAACTTTTTAGTCATGTTAATTTAGTGCAGGGATGAAAATCCTAAAGTTTCTACCCAGTAACCACAAAAGGTCATCATCGCGTCATATATTAAATTCAATTCTATAGGATAAAAGGGATCGAGGGGTTAGAAAAGAACAAATTTGTCCTGTTTTTCACTATTATATAATGTATATACATATACTTGTATATATAGCTACCAATATGAATGTTGGTAAATTGGAATCCTCTTGATCCTCGCATCAATCTTCCACAGCTATGTCACTCTGCACAGCAATTTGTTAAGAGTAGGCAATGGAAATCCTTTACAAACTATCATTCTACACTTCATATAGGCCAAGCAGTAAGGGTTTGTATATGTTAGCGAGCAACTAGCATACAACACAAAGTGTCAGAGAGAACTGAAAACGAACCGAATCTCTTCCTGTAGGAACATAAATTATGGCTTCATTAAAAATTTTGGAACATTGTGGCCCTGTAATTATACGAGGAATAAATTGTAGCATTATACTATGGAAAGAGTCACCCACCACAGTTTTCATCTCTCAGCGAATATCCAGATATCGAGAGAATGTACTGTTGCTATTTACACTCTAAGTGGTAATTAAAACTTTTATGGGCTAAACCCTTTAAGACTGGATTAAAAACAAAATGCCACAAAACAGTGCTGTTGTACGCCATCAGACCAGATGAGATGGTCCGCTGTGGAAATTTTAACTGAGCTTTTGACTTTAATCACGGAGGCTTTTGTGGAGCTGCATCAATATTCGTAAAGCCAAGTCAACTATTTAATTATGTTGTAATTTATTCGTCGAGGGAACTTAAGCTGCGTTCACATTTATCCCTATATAAGCCGAGTGAATTGTTTCGACTGTCGACTTAACTGTATACCACTTCATGGATTCACCTCAATTAAAATCCTGTCCTGTTTGTGCGGTTAGTTTCTGGAAATTGTTCTACTGGACTAGTTTTCCCCATTGGAATCTTTGTTTTTGCGGTGTTAATGGTTCGGATTCGAATGAAACTGTGTCGGTAAAAGGGATCGGTATTTATGCATAATTTGACATTTATGTGGTGAATGAGATACGAAACTTTGCTAGCATATAGATTTATTCGGAGCTTTGTAATATACGAGTATACCGAGGATATCGCGACTTTTGGGGTAATTTGTTTTCTTAAACGATTTTTAATCTATTCTATTCTATGCATTCTAGGTACATGTAAAAATTTTATATAATTTGCACGTTATTTAATTCTCAAGGTCATTTGTTAATATGGAAACAGCGGGGAATAGTGATTCAATTAATGCAGCATGATTTATAAAAAAAATTATTTATATTTTTAAATTTATAGGAATTCTTTTACTTCAATTTAGTTAGTTAGTTAAGATTATGAAGGCTATGATTTATGTAAGATACATACAAAACGTTACTAATTTTTGCATAAACTTCGTGTGCCCATTTTATTCCATTTCTATCGCGGCTATAGGTTTTTTTTTAACGGACTTCTTTGCATTTTTGTTCATGCTTTGCTAAATATTTAATATCTGAGCAATTTTTTGTAAAGATTAAGATAATTCATTTTTATTAAATACTAGGGAGAACCCGCCGGCGCGCCTTGATGGGTTGGAGTGGGAGCTGTTGAAAGAGCTGGGATGATTAGAGATGCATAATATCTAAGGTATCAGCTGACTCGAACGCGAGATTTCGTTCTCTAGAGTTTTACTCTGTGTCTGTATGTGTGTGTGTGCAACGTCGACGCGTTCTCAGACAGTGACCTCATATATACTAAAAAATGAAATTTTTGTATGTAAACCCTACAAAGGAGTTTCCCGATTAGTTCCAGTTTCGAACTTAAATTCGCTTTTTTTGAAAAAATTCAAAATGTTAGCCCTCTTCGTCGATGCATGAGGCAGTGTCCAAATATATAGTGAAAAACCAAAGTTTTGCATAACAACACCAGGAAGGGGTTACCCGATTTAATTAATTATCGAAATTTCCTCAACTATTTTTATGAAAAATCTGTATACTATACCAAATTTCAGCTTTGTACGTAGATGAGGCAGTGTCCAAAAATACAGTTACAAACGAAATTTTTGTATGGCAACACTACGAAGGAGTTACCCGATTGGTCGCATTTTTGAATTTAAATTTATATATATTTTACAAACGCCGTTTACACAATTTGAGCTGCTCTCCACGTATACGCATAGTGAAAAACCAAAGTTTTGTATGGCAGCATCAAGTAGGGGTTGCCGATTTTAAATTTTCTTTCCCTAAGAATCTTATTCGAACTATTGCGAACATTAAAAAAAAAAACAAAATTAGCAAAATCGGTCCAGTCGTTCTCAACTGCTGCAATTACCATCGAACAGCATTTCATTTTTGCCCTTCTTACGAACCTGTTCGTAAGTTTACAAACAGGAGTTTGAGGTCGTTTTAGATTTTGCAGCGTGATCTAGACGAAATTATTCTGCAGACGGTTTAGTATAAACATCTACTATTTAATTATTTAGCTCTTCATTTTGCTTACCATTAATTAACAATATCCTGAGGAACGGGTAGTTTCATTTTCATATTCGAAATCAATCGGTGTGGATCTGTGCTCATACGTAAGGGGTGACTGTTAAAACACAGCTCAGCTTTATTTGAAACATAAAATTTTTATTTAGTCTAATACTTCTGTTCGAGCCACGAACCTGAAAATAAAAATTAACAAATTCATAACAAAAAAAAAATTTCTTACCAAATATTGGAATCCCACCTCTCAGCTGCACAATATTCAGCTTTGATCCAGACAAACCTAAAAAAAAAAATACACACAAAGTAAACTAATTTTGTATAGCTATAAAATATTATTTTGTGTACTTTACACACGTTTGTATATTAAATTAAATTGATAATACATAACAAAAGCGATGAAATATCGAAAAAATCCTTCCTACACCGAGATTTGTTTACGTTTGTGACAGCTGCGAAATTCCCTGGGTATGTTGGCGTAGTGATCGAATAAGAACCTTTTCGGTGGGAGCAAGCGCAATATTTTCAACCATATATCTTGTTGCCCCGCTCCATATATTGATTCTACTACACGGCTGTACTGAGCTTTCACTACAGCAACAACAGATACTAAAACAACCAGAATTTGACTACGCTAAATTTTGTTTATCACACTTCCTGTATTCTCTATATTCTAAGAAAAATATAATTACTTAACTGACAAGTAACAGTCCGTCAGTAACCAGCATCAAGCGACTCCAATAATGACATACAGATGTCAACAGCAACAAAACAAAAAGGCAGCACACAGCTGTCTCTACTCACCACTTGACTACGCTCATTCACAATGGTGAACAATAGAGCCCGTTTAACGCAATCCTTTTCAAAGCGTATATAACGCGCTCTGCTCCAAGCAGTGAGCATTGCGATCTGAGCATTCATCCCGGACGCGTCAATTGTATTCAAATTGACATCAGTCTGTAGTTACGGGCAAGTATTGACGCCGAAAACAAAACTTTTACTTTTCAGCTTCACCCTAACAAGGTCGGAGGAATTGAAATCGGTCCCTTACAAGGGCAAGTTCTGGCGACCAATCTGTTAAATAAACTGTAATTAGTAGAAAACTAATTCAATTTTTGAATTTTTCCGAACAAAAGGTTGCTCTTGCTTGCTGGCTACACGCTGCAGCACCGAACTGCTGCACGCCTCATTTTTACAGCACCATTTTGCATACTTCATTTTTTCCGCCCACACGAATGTTACTATACATTTTATCACAAGTTGGATTATCATTTGGATTCGTTTTATTTTTGATGTATTTTTTTTTTTAATTTCTTTGATTTTGCTTTTATTTTTTACCAGTAGGGATTTTATTAGCAACTTTTGGATTTTGCCTTTATTTTTCATTTGAATTTTGCTTCATGTTTTATTTTGGTTTTTATTAGTGTGAATATTTTTGGTTTTGTATTTTTGTTTTGTTAATTGTTGTTAATTGTTATTGATTCTGCCATAAAAATACCCTGAATTTGAGTAGGTATATCCCATATAAGCCGGCAGCTTCAGAATAGGCTGAAACAACTTCAATAAACAATTTAAATTACTTAAGCCTAAATCGCAGTGTAAATTTAAGTTTTAATTCAAAAATTAAGCTCTTAAGTTACTAAATATATTAATTCAATGCAATTTGAAGTTCAATCAACAACAAAAGCGAAACTACGAAATTCATTTGTAAGAAGCTTTCTGCAGTGATTGTGCATTAATTCAGCTGAAGAATAATGCTCTGCTTATAGTTCTAGTAAGAAAGCAGAATTAAATTAATTTAGTGGAATTGTATTTCCAGAAATTAGATATTAACAGAATAAAAAAAATTGTAAGTGCAGTAGAATTAGACTTTTGCTACTGTATGTGCTGCAGTTGTACCAAAATAAGTCTTTTGCTACTGTATGGGCAGCAGTTGTTGCAAAATTAGATTCTTGCTACTGAGTGTTGTGCAGGTGTAGTAAAATTAGACTCTTTATTAACTACTGTATATGCTGCAGTTGTAGCAAAATTTGACTTTTGCTTCAGTATATGCTGCAGTTGTAGAAAAGTTAGCCCTTTGCTACGTATATGCTGCAGTTATAGCAAAATTAGATTCTTGTTACTGTGTTTGCTGCAGGTGTAGCATAATTAGACTGTTGCTTTAGTACGTGCTGAGATATTCAAGGATAACGGGCATATCCATTATCCTTGAAAATAAATTTTCAGAAAAAGATCTCAAACATTTGTTTTTCACAAACTGAGCTACAATGAGCTCTGAACTGTGACCGTACGCCTTGTACTTTTGTTTTGTGAAAAACTAGCTTTTTTTCTTAATCACCCTGTAACTCGTGAACAGTTGAAATGCCCCCTCCCCTGCCATATATTTGTTGATTTGTATAGATGAGTACTATCACCTCCTGCTCTATTAACGTTCTAGGCGGAAACACCCTGTATAATCAACCTACTTTTGAAATTTCATTAAAATCAAAGATGGTCGATGGACAAATTTACACAATTATTGTCGATTTTCTAAGGAATGACCCTCTGTGATTATTCACATAACGTCACGCACACAAAACGCCGAATCTATGGTGTGGGGCAGTAACACCTTGTTAGTCTGCATACCGTTATTGGCGCCAACACGCAATGCAAAGTCATGACGGCTGGGGAACATTCGAATTTTGGCAGAATGAATATTATTGTTCCTAGCATTCGCACATATTGATAGTCTCCTTAGCGTTCAGTTATGATACTGAACACCTGTCATAAGTAATGCAAAGGCATGAGTATTGGGAAAATAGAGTAAATTTAGATAGAATGAATTTTTATGACTTTTATTATATTTTCAACTCTAGAAATATATGTTTACAGGCTGGGTGTTTAGTGAACATCTTGAACCCTTTGACGCCTCGCCACTGATCCCCATGCTCTAAAAGTTTTAATTTCGATTTATATGATTTAAATGAGTTCATAGTTCATTTAAGTGAGTGTGGCAGTGGCTCACTAGTCCTCTCTCTTGGGACGATAATCGTCTGCCGCAGAAAATCAGTTACACTTAGCTTCAACCCAACTTACTACAGAGCCCAGAAAACTGTATCTGTGCATGAAGCTGCAGTGTAACTACCATTTCTTTTTCTAATAAGTAGTTCGAGAGTGTTAGGAGATCCTTTTGACAGTATCTTTTGGATTATACATAGTATAGATAGGTGCTTCACTAATCCCTTCTATGAATTTCCGCCATGATCGCCGTTTAAAACTCTTAATTTACCGATTATACTTGATTAGGACTTTGTTGTATTCTTCCGAGTCGGATGTCCTTTTCTTCTTATATAGCCTGCGTACCTTTATCTTAAGTAACTAAGTTTGGTATGCTGATTGTTCCACCAGGGGAAATTTTTATAAGTTATTCCGCAATTAGAACGGTTTCAACAAAGTCACTTGCGCATCTGAAGTGTATTAAATTAAACTAAGAAGTGTTGTTGTTTTTTAAATGATGATGTTGACACGAAAATAAGACAGAGGAAAAATATATGCGAGGAAAAATATATGCGAACAAAAAGTAAAAAGTAAAAAGTACCTACTTTAAAATATATACTGAATGAATTCCGAAACTCATCTGAAACAAAATTTTCGGTTATGATACTCTACACTGCATACACAATGACCTAGTTCGTGGAAACTGTACAAGATCTACCTTGACCATAACCAGAAGCTATAATTACATTATTTGCTAATTGAGATGTATCATTTTACCCCACTACATCGCACACAGATCAAACTATCTTTAATGAATAACTAAAACTAAAAATCTCCAGTAAATTAAATCGTTAAATCAGTTTTAGATTGGCTACAATAACAACGACGAAATACACAACGAATACCAAACACCAAAATTCTATAGAAAAAATTGCAATTTTTCAAATTTCCAAGATAAATTTATTTGTTTCTCTCTGACACTTAAATTACCAAAGTTAAGCTTTGCACACAATGCCATGCGATGCTTATCGTCTTGTCACTTCAAGGACTCAAGAAATTTATTACATTGTTTGTTTGAAAGTTTAAACCATCCCTTCCACCCTTAATGCCACTGTACAGTGTACATATGTATATCGACTAAGTATCATGAAAAGAGCTTTCATTGAAGCCAAGCCAAATACAAAATCCTCGCCCTCATTTCGTGCAGATCTGTAATCCTAATACGTTCGAGCGTCTGCTCCCATTCATTGTCCTTGTTTCAGCAACAATATCAGTTTTAGGAAGCTAAACGTAACTCTATGCATCTGTATCTAAAATCTGGTCGTTGGTGTGTCCGAGAGATAAAAGTGGAAATTGTGAATTGTAAATTTGATTTAAAGGTCCTGTCGTAAATGAAATCTGGAAATCTATTAACGGGTGCACTTTGCATTTTCGTTTGTCTTAATTTTCTTATTCCCAGTTTGAGTCCTAAAATTTGAGCTTTTCATAAGAACAATTGTGTTTAAATATTTTTGAAAAAAAAAAAAGCAAATAAAACAATCGAAAATGGCATTACAACGATAGGTAACGTAAGTTAAGTATTTTCCGGTCACATTTTGGAGGAAATGAGCAGCTTCTGTACTCTGATTTCATGTATTATGTAGAATGAATATTAAAACAAAGTCACTGAAGGCGCAAAAAATCATATATCATAAGAGGGGCTCAATTAAACTGAATAAAATTCTTCCGCAACTTTTAAAATTGACATACTTCGAAAGTATGTGAAGTTTGAGTATTAGGAGAAACTATATTTCATAACTCGGAGATAAGGCAGCTGTTTGTGTTTACCTGCTAAAAACATTTTTAACCAAAACCTTCCTGTCCTGTTAATGAAGCGCATCAGGTCTAGGTGACGTAAGTTTTTCAGTTCATCCATAGATAGGTAGGCAGACCCAAGCTTATCTAGTCTGCTCCGGGCAAATGGTGGACAAGCAGATAGAACAGCGACATAAGGAAGATACTCAGGGCTGTCAATAACTCTTATCCTTGTTAGGGTATGTGCTCATTGAGGCGAGGCGAGGCTATATCAAGAGTTTAAGATATAAAATGATTGAAATGAAATTTTACGTATTTTCGCGAGGTGCAGTGCGCTAGTTTTGATAGCAGGCATATTCTTATAGATTTTTTCTTTGATATAATCGAAAGGTTCTTTACTCATTCTCATACACTGGATGAATCTATGAGGATCAGTATGTAAATCTTCATGTGGATGATGGAATTCTCTAAATTCCAATCGTTTGTTATTTATGGGGTCATAAGCAATACTGCGGAAAGGGCTGGGTAAGCGAAAAGTGATTAATTTTATATCTTTAAAAATCAAATACTGGGTGGTGCAAAAGTACTGGCACCACAGAAATTACTTATATTTTTTTATATGACATCTTCTGTCGTTCTGTTATTAAAAATTGTGTAGTTAACAAATGTAAAATTAGTAAAAATAAACATGGACCGTTATACTCCTCAAGAACGTGGAATAATCGTGTCAATGTTTCTACGGAATAATTCATCAGTGATAAACACACAACGTGAATTTCGTCGACGATTTCCCCGCCGTCCGGCACCAGTTGGTCGCAAGAAGCGACCCTCTGCCATCCGCCTCGAAGCAACTGGCGCAAAATTGGATAGACCTAAGTCTGGTAGACCAAGAACAAGCCGCTCAGCCGAAAATACCGATGCTGTGTGCGAAGATGTGGAAGAGTGTCCAGAAACATCAACGAGGCGACATGGCACGCAATTGGGCATTTCCAGGAGGACTCTGCAGTGTATTTTGGTCAAAGACTTGAAGATCTTTCCATATAAAACTCAGATGACTCATCAGCTGGTCCCTACTGACCACCGAGCTCGTCTAGAGTATGGCCAGAACGTCATAAACCTCAACCTTGAAGAGGATGATTTTATTTCAAAATTGGTTATGAGTGACGAAGCACATTTCCATCTTTCGGGGCATGTCAATATGCAGAATACTCGCTTCTGGGTCACTGAAAATCCGCGCATTATTTAAGAAACACCTTTACACCCACTAAAAGTTACTTTATGGTGCGGTGTCTGAACTGAAAGAGTAATCGGACCCTATTTTTTCAAAGACGCTGCAGGCAATGCGATAACTGTCACTGGTGAGCGCTACAGAACCATGTTACGTGAATTCTTAATACCCAGTTTGGATGAATTGGGGCTGGAGTATATCTGATTCCAACAAGACGGCGCCACGGCACACACAGCGCGCGACACTATGAACTTAGTGAGGGACGCTTTCCAGGCCGTGTAATCTCTCGTTTTGGCGATTTGCTTTGAGATCACTCGATCTGACCTGCCCAGACTTCTTTCTTTGGGGTTATTTGAAATCACTGGTGTATGTGAATAAGCCACAGACTCTCGCAGCTCTAAAAGAAAACATTCATCAGGAAATAACGAACATATCGCAAGAAGTGCTACGGCAAGTTATGCAAAATGTCATAAATAGTGCTGAAATGTTCATCAACTTGGGAGGTCACCATTTAAGAGATATTATCTTCAAATCCTAACGCGACGAAATTTCATGGCACAAATATACATATAAAAAAAACTAATTATAGTTTTCTAATTTAGAAAAGAAGTTGTAGCTGAATCAAATAGGGTCATTACTTTTGCACCACCCAGTATAAGGCATAATTTATGCCTCACTTCGCGAATTACCAAGAAACTGAACGCCTTGTTGTGAACGCTATACCACCTTCGCCTTATTGTGCACGTACCCTTAGATGAGCATGAAGCGAGCTGTGTACGGTGATGCTGCCAACTACCATTCTGCCTTTTTTCTTTCCTCCAAGACAAAGTCAGATAAATTCCTCTTACGCCCATCAAGAAAAGTTTTGTACCCCTGTAAGCAGGGATGGATTTGATAACTTGGCTGCCCTAGGCATATGGAGGATTTCCGTCCCCATACTCCCTGTAAAACACGACACATGATTTAAATTAAAGTAGAAAATAACGAAAGTCTGTAAACGATGAAATTATCTCAATCAGTGTCTTTAGATACTGATACTTACCATTTTTATTGGTGAGTAACAATGAATTGTTATTCACAAATTGTCTTTTGCCTGGCCTTCTGAATTTGTTTATCATATCATCACAATCCAAAGACCGCAGCAACTGTGATTCGAGTGTTCAACCTGTCCTCGTTCATTTTCGGGCATAAATAATTTTTCACTCGCCACAAACACGAGAACCTGCGTTCACCGGAACAGTTCGTAATCAGGATATAAAAACAGATGCGTAGAGGTATATCTACGTTAGGATAAATGTTGTAGGGATCTTGATCAAGAAGCCATTTCAGTAATGTCATCGGCGTGTCGGTTTGGCTTCGGTTCGAAAAACACTGGCAGCGAAAATACCAAATAACTCAGTACTAATATGTGTAGTCTGTAGTGGAGTGGAGCAAAATGAAAATGATACGCTTGAACTTGGAGTAAACTAGTAAGCAAAGATCCCTCCAAATTTTTAATAATCGTAACTTCCATACGTGTAAATTTTTTTTGCGGGGTGCTATGGACACATTGTTGAATTTTTAAACGTTGACGTGTGGGTTCACAGGAGAGCGCGACTACTAAAAAAACATCTCATCAAGTTTTGCTGCTCCATAAATTTGGCGACCTAGGCCCGGACTTGCTCGGCCCCTACCTTTTCGTACTCAGGTTCAGACATGGATAGAAGATCAGCCCTTTCATTCCTCGTGATCCTCATGTGCCCAGGAATCTATTGGAGGAACCCCCTGTTATAAATGCACAGACTATCCACAGACATCCTGCAGTCAACCGAGAAGTTAGATGCTATCCGAGGGCCACTCAGAGCCATCAAGTCTGCCTGACTATCTGAAAAGATTGCAATATCCTTCCTTTGATTTCCATATCAATGGCTATCTTTGCTGCCATTGCTATGGTGAAGATTTTAGCCTGGAAAAAAGTGGTGTGTATTCCAGGTGGGTAATCCAAGCAAACACCAGCCGTCGGTGAAAATCTTAAGTTCGGACCGGGGAAGGCTCGATAAGGTACTTCCTTCAGCCTACGATTCTCTTGCAAGAAAACTCACAGAGAACCGTTGCCCAAAACGAAGCTCTGATACCATTGCATCAAATGGCATGAGGGCTAGATAGTTTTCCCATTCCAGCCATCCGCGAAATATCCCCATGATCGCAATCTACATACAATTTTTTTCGCATTTCCCTAAATAATAAGGTGCGGGACTGTAAAATTACGCTCAGGGTCATTAGTCATCCTTATCTAACTTAGATTTTTCTGACCATAATTTCGATATACTTTTTCACTCATATTTTATGTCGGAGTTTATTCACAATTCCCAGATTCATGATTATAGGCTTGGCATAGGTAATGAGATCCCATTTAGCCCTTCATTTGGAATATCGGCTGTCCCAAAGTTGTTAAAGTATTGCATGGGCTCTCAGGCCAGGATGATCCTATTCAACTCATTATTAAGCCTCTTCATAGAAGATGAAGATATGGACTACATCAGCTCTTCAATCGCGATCGCACGGAATAAAATCGAGCACGTATAACCTCTGCACACAACAGTGCTTTTCTATCGTTTTAATTAATGGCAAGGGTATAAGGTTCGGGATATATTGAAGAAGAAAATCATTGTTATTTGCTGTATGGGAATTAAGATTATCTGGACTATAGCTGTGGTTACTTTTGCCTTCGGGGATTCAAGGATCTTAGAGCTATAGTACTGCCGTTTCACAGATCGAATTGAAGTGTTCATTCTGTTATGCCCTGCTTTGTATAGTGGCCGAGCTTCGTTGATTCTAAACCAAACCGCTGATATACATAAATTAGTTCACTCAATAATAAAGGAATGGACTGTGGTTCTTAAACGGACTTAATTCTTACATAAATCCATGTTCCGGGAGTTGAAAATATTGGCTAGTTGGCTTACCGCAAGACACCCTAACAAGCTCGTAATTTTTTTAAAATTTTATTGTTTTATTACACTACTCTATTGTGGGAAATAAATATTTTACATCTTTTTTTTTTTTATTATAGAACTTTGCTTTTTCACTCTGTTTACTTGCCATAAAACCATCTGAAAAGTATTTTAAAATTCTAATCTGAATTGAATGTAAATTTTAATTCTATCTTATATAATTTTACTATTGCTGCGAATCTTTAACATTTATTTGACCATCACGCGACTTCCCATCAATTTTGTGTGTTTAACTCATAACTTTTCTGTCTTCGATTGAGAAGCTTATGCATGAACAGATCTTACTTTACTTTGAATTAACTCAAATGCTCATCCCATGGCAGTCAGGATTCAGAGCTGGACACAGATGCGATGCTGCTTTATTAAAAGTAACGTCCGACATTCCTACAGCTCTTTATAAGAGTCACCTGACTGTCCTGGCACTCCTGAATTTTTCAAAAGACTTCGGCAGTGTCAACCATTCCAAGCTCCTTACCGTCTTATTAGACAAATTTGGATGTTTTTCATCCGCGACAGCACTTATCGGAAACTTTCTTATTGGACGATCTCAGCAAGTCAAAGTCCATGATTTACTTTCGAGCAGCTTGCCTCTCATGTATGGGGTACCTCTGGGTTCAACCTTAGGCACTTTATTATTCAGTATGTACATAAATGATCTGCCCCACGTATTAAAAGACTCGAAAATACACTTTAATGTGGTTGACGGCCACATATACTTGAATAGGCCGGTTGGCCTGATAGAGGATTGTGTCGAGAGAATTAACACAGACTTGAAGAGTATCTCTGAGTGGTTCAAGAGGCACTACTTATTTTTAAATCATAATAAATCAAATTACATGATTTTAAATCGTGGCAGGCTTGATGTATCACAATTTCCAACTGTAACTCTGAATAGCACAGCTTTACCTTACGTTACCTTTGTTCGAAAACTGAGAATTATCCTCAACTCTTCTATGACTTGCTGCGACCATACTAAAAATACATTAGGTAACATTTATGGCATTCGAAGGTTGTGGTTGTCTGCAAGAATTCTGTCTGATGACACTTCTATTGCCCTATTTCACAAGTGGATGCATTGTCTTCCCTCACTTGGTTTCGATATGTAGGAGAAAGCTGGATACCGCTTTCAATGACTGCATCCGTTTTATTCGTGGATTAAGAAGATATGATCACATTTCTCTTTTCCGTATTTCTCTATTGGATATGTCATTAGATGTTTATCTGACACTGTTAAATTTGATTTTTCTTCATAAGGTCATCTACAGCAGGCGTCCCGGATATTTATTTTCCGACCTCAGTTTTTTAAACTCCGATAGGCACTTAATGCTGCGTGTTTCCCGCTATCAACATAGAATTTTAGAGCGCTCTCACCTTGTTAATGTTGCTCGCCTGTGGAGCAATCTACGGGTGGCATTGCACCGTATGAGCTCGGCCAGTTCATTGAAGGTACTGTTAGCTCGTCATCTGGCTTCAGATGAGAATCATGCGGGCTCACATTGCCCTCACACTCGGAAATAACTAGATACTGCGCTGTATTATCAAAGATTTCAACATTTGAAATACTTTAACCCAATAAATAATTTGAATTGAATTGAATTGAATTTGAAGGAAACTTTCGCCTGTTCGTTTTTCCAAAAATTTGTCTCAAATAGAGCAGTGTGATTCTAATCCAATTAGAGTCCAAAGATTTTGAAAAATTCAATTTTTTTTTAATACAGAGCTAACCTCCTTTCCACCAATCTCTCCATCTCTCTAGTCTGAGTATCAATTTTTCTTACATGAACTAATTGGGTATCTTCAGTCACAGACAGCCAAGGGCTGTATTACTGAGGAGCATGTTGAAATAAATTAAGACCCATTTAAGACGGAATGGTTTTCTTCATTCATTTATAGTCTGTATTCCGAACTGGGTATTTGTGTAGTTGTAAAATTCCCATTTTCATATTCATTCTCATATTTTCAAAATAGCAATTGATAGGTACTTTACATGTTCTTGGACTTAAGTTGATGGCTTTGATTACTTCATAGTCCATGCAAAACTTGAAAAACTTTTTGATTTACAATCCAACTGCTATTAGGATAAATCATGAAAGCTTAGTCGGGGTATGACACAAGGATCTATTTTGGGGCCATTTCTGTTAAATATATCTATTAAAAGACTTATGCCGACAGTAATCTTAAATTCATCGGTGCCTACGTTTGCTGATTTATTTTAGTCGCTTAATCGAACTGATAAAATTGTTTTATTTTTTTTTAACTAATGCTTCTCCATTTATCCTTTTTGAGTTTATCTTCTTATCTTCATTTTCTTAATTTTTTTTGTATTACTTTTCAATTTCGTTTTTTCTGTCCTCTAGAACAGAATAAAAAAATAAATAAATTGAATTTAATTGAATTCAATCATGGCTTATTCAAATTACTATTTATAAATAAATCAAATTGCTTCATTAAGGGACACTCAGCTTCTTTCAATTCTTGCCTTTAATCTGCATACACCAAAGCTAATGAAAAAAAACCACGCTGTCTAACATAACAACAATTTTCCCTGAAATTTAAGATGTAAAAAGTAGCTCGGCCATGAATATGTCTTAATTATATGAAGGCAGTTAGGAAATCGTATAACTAGCACGCATCAGGGGGTAAAAAAGGCATAACAAGGCACATTCTTTTCTCAAATCCAATAAAAGAAAATGAATAGGGTGGAGAGCAGCAAAGCATCTGAACCCAAAGTCCTTCTTTAAAAATCATAGAAAAAGTTCATTTAACCAGAAAAATTCTAATTTTCTCAAATGATCCGTTTTGTTGCAAACCAGACCCTTTGACAAAGGACTGGAATGTGTAAGGTGCCCCAATGAAAATCCTATTTATCCTCAAAGAAGAGCAATCACAAGGAACTCTAAGATGTATACCGATGGCAATGGCTCTACTAAATCGCCCAAGGATTAATATTTTAAGCACCGCTTAACGCTTTATTCACGAATCCTTTCCCAGAGGACAAACAGGCTCTCAATCAGCAAACACAATTTGCGCTTAATTCCAAGGGTGATAATTTTTTTTTTCATTTTTTTTGTCTGAATTCTCCCAGTATCCTTGCCGATACGGTATGGTTGGTAGCAGCACCTAGTCGATCCGTGTGCCTGTGCCGTCCTGTGTGTACACATATTGACAATTGGGTGAGGCCGTAAAGAGCACCTTCCTGATTTGCGCCATGTTCATGAATGGGTAATACGCCCGCGTGCAAAAGGATGAAGTGTTTGAAAAAAAAAATAAAAAAAAAATAAAATAAAGCACAGCAAAGGATAAGAAGCCGCGAAAAAGTGAACAAAAAGCGGCGATTCAGATGAAAGGGGGAATGGAAGGTGAAGGGTGCTCTGTACAAGTGTCAGCCGCCCTTTGAACGGATTCAGTCAGGGCACATGTCACAACAAATCACCCATTCTCCCTTGATATCATTTCCACCATTTAAATCACGTCGTCCTTAGCCTGCATGTTGCCTTGCCTTAGCTTTCAGTCTTGGCACCATCTCTCTCTTGGTGTTGATACGGTCCTGCTGATGCTGATCCTGATGATGGTGTCTGGTCTGATGTTGGTCCTGGTCTCAATCTCTTTAATCTTAACTTTGCTCATTTAACTTGTATTGTACTCATGGCTACAATTATAGAGTACGCAATCGCCGTACTTCTAATCCAAAATTGCTCAATTTTCTCAACCAAGAAGAGACCAGAAAGTGGTGGTTTGTCCTGACCCACCCCGGGGTTTATGTTTGTTTCAACCATGTGTCTGTCATGCTGCGCTCACCGAGCATGATCCTTTAAAATTTTACATTTGCGCAATGCAAAAATTCGCCATTCACCGTGTGAACATTTTTCTTGGCAAGAGTTCAATTTTTAAGGGGTGGCCGATGGTGGTGTTCTGTTAAGAGAGTTTCTTTCACTCTCGAAGGGTGCTGTGATGAATTTGGTAGTCAAGCCAAGTGCTGCCAAGATGTAGTTGAATTTTGATATTACGTCCTTAATTAATTTGCTTTGTTTTGTTTTATATTATTATAGGGAGATAGTGATAGGATTGAGGTACATGAGGAGGTTGGCGAAGCTGCTGATGTACATATATAAGTATATGTAGATTGAAAGTCGATAACACAGGAGATGGTAGACTGCTCCACATTCGCATAGTTCGGGATAGAAAAGCATTACAGAATTTTACTGTACGGCGGAAATAATTTTGAAGTGTAAAAGGATGTGCGTTGCTATGAGTGCGAGTATTGTATGCGGGAATCAAGCTATAAGGTATCAAAATAGATATTAAACTTGGATTTAGGATGCTAATTTTAGCTTAATGATTTTAGTTCACGATTACCAAGCTGATTTTTGTTTTTAATTTCATGTATGTTATGGTTCTGAAGCGTGCAGTATTTGTCGGGGGCAAGAGTAGTTCATTAGAATCAATTAGGAAATTTTATTTATCCTAGTTTCTATCCTCTCTGATAAAATAATAAATTAAATTATAATAAATGATATAAATGACAGTTTTGACAACCCATAACCCGTATACGTATGACACAATTATTCTGCCTTTGTATTTTAAAAATGTTCACGTCAAAATATTAGGTTGATAAATGGTTGCGAAAGGTAAGGGTATGTGCTCAAATATCTTATACAGGCATAGAGAACGAAAATTTTGTGTGAAAGTAGGGTCCGAAAAAAATTTCTGACTGCAAGGGTATCCAAAAATTTAATCAGAATGTGTGTGGGTACTTAAATATTGTATGATGAGTTTTAACTAGCTAAAATCTCTGAAATAACGAATATAAAGAATTTCATCAATTTTGTCAAACTGACGACAATTTTCAAAAGAAGGAATAATTTATTACAGGCAAATACTACACTTTGTGGCACATGCAGGACTATAAGCTTTTATAAATTACAAAACGTTCCATGAAAGGAAAATATATTTTCACAGATCAAATTTCCATTCTGTTCTGTTTACAGTTAAAAATATGTATATTACATAGCACTGATTCTAATTCCCATGATGAAAAATTCGAAGCTTGGCCAAACGGAAAAGGCCAAAACACTTTACAATGGTGCGCATTTTAAAATTGAAAATTTACAAAACTTCAACTTTTTGACTGACTGCTTACCTAACTAACATCACTAACATAAATGAAATCCCGAAAAATAAGCACTTTTTTTTTATAACATAAATTTTACTACTTGAGGAAAATTCGAAATTTGAAAAAAAATATTAACGACTTTATAGAGTCCTGTAAATAACACCTATGTATAAAATTTAAATTCGATGGAAAATAACTACCGGATTTCGAGAAAATTTATCGAAAACTTTGCAGGTCTCCGTAAGGGAGTAAAATTTCGAATTTCTATTTCGAATTTTGAAAATATTTGAAAAATAATAATTTTAATGAATTAAAGGAAGTTGAATTAAAAAATGTGGTTTTCGGAATAAAAAATACTTTTATTTAGAGCACAACTCACAAATTTCGTATTTAAAATTTCGAATAAATGATTTTGAACTTATGTTCGAAATATTTCCTATTCTAATTCAAATTTCGAATTTATCTGATTTTTTCGTAACATGAAATTCATATAAAATATTTTTGCTTTATATACGTTATAGGTTGGACCTGAATTCGACCCAACTTAAACAAATGCTTTTAGAGTTGATCCGATTTGTTTACTTGTATGTGTGTGTAGCAAAACATCAGAATCAGTTGATTATTTTGGATTGTATGTAACACTAGATGACTGTTCATGAAATAAAACTTAAGTTTAAAAATTATCTATACCAAGTTTATATTCATTATGAATGCTTTACCAAATATGTATTTGTCAGAATATGAAACTTTGAAAGATGAATAGCTTTTATGTGTGTAGGTGAATCTAAATTGAACTCCAGAAAATTATTCAGTTTAACCTAAAAGTCTTGACAGATTCTTAAATTAGATCAAAGTGATGCGCAGTTTATATCTGCATTGCGCGCCACTCTGTAAACCAGATCAGACTGCCTTTGATGGTAGAGTTCCTGTTGTCATATTATGGGGTCAATATTTATCAAATATGCAAATCTGCAAATTTTGATAATATGAAGGCTTAATTGCCAATTAGTAAGAAAGGTACTTGAGTATTGGTAGAGCAAACTGAATGGACACCCACGCATAATATTAGAAGTTATTTTCATTTTTACATACGTAGAATTCTGAAATGTAGCACACTGCATTAACAAAAAAAAAAGTTTAATTTCGAAAACGGGACCAATCGGGTAACACCTTTATAGGCTTACCATACAAGAATTCAGTAAATATTGGTACGCTGCCTGGGAACGCGTCGACGTAGAGAGCTCAACTTTGGTACGGGGGTTTTGAATAGAAATAGTAAATGATATTTTAAAAATCGACTTTGTCGGGTAACCCCTCTTGGTGTTGCCATACGAAATTTTGAGTTTTCACTTTATTTAACTTTTATTTTCATCTAGGTTTTAGGCCAATTATGACTCACTCTCTTGTGTTTTGAATATTTAGCGTGTTGTATAAATAAATGGCGAAAAGCGTTTAGCTTTTTATAAGCCTTACGGTAGTGAGTAGTCACAAACTCCCATCCCACCCTCTGCTCTCTGCTATAAATACCAATGTGTGGTATACTATTTTATATGAAATACTATGTAGATAGAAATGCTTACCAATAGGTCCATATGTTTTGAGAAATCCCCACCTCTCGAATATTTACTACATTTTAGGGAATATTCCCAACATTTTAGGATAAAATACCTACGCTTTGTGCCAAAAATTGTGCACATTTTTTACAGTGTAGCTACTTTTTATGCAAAGGAATAACAGATCAGAAGAAAGTGTAGAAGAAGTAATTTTAAAATACTTAATTTTTAGCCTCTCCATTGTGAAATTGAGCAGTTCTTTTATAAAGTTCAGCCGTTTCTTTATGAAGTTAAGCAGTTCTTATGTGAAGGTTTGACAATGTGTTTAATTAATTGTTTTACTAATAACAATATACTTTTATATTTATGGTGTACACATTTTTATATAAATAATATTAACTCTAATTTTTTTTAGAGATACAAGATTTCAATTTTTCCCTCGTGGCTTGAGCGTGGATCAACACTTTGAGGCTAGATCAAATTATATAGTATGTCGCTAGTATAAGATGAACTAGGTCGGATCCAGATTAGAGCTCTGACGTCACTTTTGGTTCAAAAGAACATTTTGAAAGATCTTAGGGCGAATCCGGATCAAAGCTGCAAGCTTACAATTGTATCTAATTTAATTTTTTACTAATTCTATCAAATTTAATAATTTCTGGAACTTTTCTTTCAGTTTTGACCGTAATGGTGGGGAATACAGAATAAAGTTTAGTAAAGCCACATGACATATATAGCTATGTATAATTTTTTGTTATTCCATGACTTAATCATCATTCATTTTATTTGGCTTTGTCGAGTGGCGTTGTGCCGAGGTAATAAAAGTGTTATGTGATAATTTTTCTATAAATAGGGTGTCCCGTATTTAGTGTGGCAACCGATGACTGTGAATAAGTTATTTTTAGACAAGCAAAATTCGGGGGGGGGGGGGGCATCCCAACTGTTTCCGATATAACGATATTTTAAAATATTTGAATATGTCTTTATAGATCAACCTATACAACGTTACAATCTATGACGATGACTTAATATTTATTAGATAGATATCCTCTCCATTTTGAAGTTAGGGCGCAATAAAATTAAAATTATGGAATTTTAACTTGATTATTTAAAATAACTTATCACATGTACCTACCCAAAATGTAACTATTTCTACGTATTTTTCACTTTTTCTTAAGCATATTCAGCGAAAAGTCTAATAAATGCCAGGAAGTAGGCAATTATCTTTTCGAAATGAGCTTTTTAAACCATTTTCGCTAGATATGAAAGTGTAAAAACTCAGATAGGCTTACATTTGGGGTACAGAGTATGATAGGTCATTTTAAAGAGAAGGTTTTGGGTTTCTTAAATCCAATATGAAAAATTGCTGTTGGTGACGTGTTTTTGATAAAATAGTAAGTTAATAAAAAAACGAGTTAAAATTCCAACGTTCCAATGATTATATATCTAACAAATTTTAAATCATCATCATAGGGTGCAACGTTTAGAAGTTAAAGGGTGATCTATAAAACCGTTAGGACCCCCCCCCCCCCCCTTACTATATTTTACTATATATTGTTGCTTGCATGACCTATCCATAACTTTTGGATCCAAACCACATACGGGACACCCTGTATAAGAATTGTAATAAATTTTACCTTGCTGGTATTATCACTCAATCAAGTGATAAAGTAAAGCTCGTTCAAATCCCATGCTATAGGGGAAATCCATTCTATGGTTAGTTAATGTATATGAGACATATTTACAAAAAGAGGAAAGGTTATAATTGGTCTAAGACCAATAATATTATACCCCAGATGAAAATAAAATTTATATAAAATGAAAACCAAAAGTTTGGTATGGAAACACCAAGAAAGGGTCGCCCGATTTAGTTTGTTTATTTAAATTTTATTCACTATTTTTATGTAAACACGATGTACAAAATTGCAGTTGTCTATACGTTGATGCGTTCTCAGGTAACCTCCAAATAAATTGTGAAAAACCAATGTTTTGTATGGCAACACCAAGAAAAGGTTGTCCAATGTGGTCCATTTTTGAACTTGTATTTGAATTTTTTATGAAAACGGTGAGTACAAAATTTAAGCTCTCCACGTAGACGCGTTCTCATGTAGTGCCCAAAATATTGTGAAAAACGACATTTTTGTATGGCAACCCTACGAAGGAGTTGCCGATTGGGGTTCCATTTTCGAAAATTTGCCTAATTTCAACACTCTGAGGCCTGACACACAATTGCAGTTTTTCAACTAGCTTTATCGCCAGCTTTCTTCTAATGCTAGAATTAAACACAACTGGCGTTTTCGACATTAACTACTTTAACTTGATTATGTTTAGAACATTTATTAAGGAACGACAGTTAATGCATCCAATTTTCTAAAATTACGATAAATTTATGCTTTTTTGTATAGTTTTCGAGATGTACCAAATATATTGTTACGAGCGTGGTCATTATTCGTTATTTAAAGCACAATATTTCGGATATAATTCAAAAGATCATTCTTTATTTAACTCTTTACTGTTTAGTCTCATAAATTCCCAAAAAATTATCAAATCAACTCTTTATGGTTATCGCTAGTACTGAACTTCTAATTATCGCAATAGTTTACTTCGTTCACTTCACTGGTGGATAAGACTCTGCCTCCTGGATTTGAGAAGCGCCGTATCTACAAATTATACTAGAATCTTCTTGAATATTCCGTTCTCCGAACCCAAAGATTACTAAGATGTCACTAACCTACAGTTGTTTGCATTGCCAACAGATGTCGCTTGTATAACTTTGTTGCGCGTAACAATATGTAAAAATAATACTGAGTTTTATTTTATATCCCATAGGAACAGCTTATCTTTTACTGACTCTATAAATTTTCTTCAATTTTAATAGTTTTAGTAGTTTTTAATTCTTAAATGTGTCAATAGAAGCCATTCTCAACTGATATTCGACATTCGCACAGTTGGCAACATTAAAAATTCCCTCAAGTTGGCAGTCATTGGGCTATCCCACACGAGTATTCTTGATGCAGTATGCAAACCGATTTCTTTATGGAAGAGGTGAAAGAAGACATATCTCTCTGCGTCTTTTGCCCTCTTCCCTAAAAAAAAAAAATGGTTTGCATACTGCATCAAAATACTCGTCTGGAATGGCCCATTTTGCTTGAAATTTGCAATTTGATCAAATCTCAAGCCAGTTTGAAGCTGGCCACAAAAGTTAAAGCTCCAATTATGTTTCAGGCCTAAGTGAACGCGTTCTCGAGTTATGGTGAGGACGGACGGACAGACGGACAGATGGCCATCCCATTTTGCCATACCAGCATTACAAACGGAATGACCCTATGATTTTATCTAGGATATAAAAAATTGGAAAAAGGAAATTTCCCTTTCTAAAATTTTACCTCAGTTAGACAACGCAGACAATTTTTTTTTATCTGTCAAATTACTCACATTCCACAATTACTCCTGTGTCTATCTATCATCCTGCAAGACCGCATTTATAAACCATGTAAATATGTGAATTTGACATACACCCCTGAAAAGCGCTTATTAAGTGCACCTACATATATCAGCTGGTAACTCTGTTCACGCACTGTAAGTAAAATCGCATTGAATTGAATGGAAAGCTGGAAAGAATTCGCAAGAGAAAAGAGCTAGCGAAATTGTTCTCTTCATATACACAGAGCAATTATTTATGAGAAATAATTGTTTATGGGACCGCGCGCCATCATCAAATCGTCTCCGTTGAATAATTGAGGGTGGATGTCGCCGGCGAACAAAAATAGTGGAATCTGCCGCAGGAGGAGTGCTGCACGATTGTCCCTCAAATGTGGCGATAAGATTTCGCACAGAGATTAACCCTGGCTTAACAAGATATGTCATCCCGTGCGTCGCCATTCCACACCTTCCTCCAGCAAAACAAACCAAACCAAACCAAACCGTACCGAGAAAAGAAAAAAGGATACCAACTGGGAGCAGGACATGAAATTTATTTTATTGCACAGAGGGACACACATAGATTCGAACCGAACCGACCAGGGGCAATGGTATTAGATAGATATAGCGGTATATAAGGAAGGATTGCTAAAGTAGGATGAAAGCAAGTGAAAATACGTAGAAAGGAGGCAACTGGAACATTTTGGTTACGCAGCACAGGAGCACAGCATGGATGCAGGAGGACTTTATAGAGAATGGAGTGATTTTTAGTAAGCGCGAGTTGTTATCCATTTCGGGTACTTGCGGCGGGGTGACTCTGTCTCTATAGAGTAGACACAATCTGAGTCTGACTAGACAAGGGATCGGGTATCGGGATGAATTCACAAGGGGGTGGATTTTTCCTGTATACTGTGTGCTATGTGCTGTGCTGTGCTGTGCTGTGTCTAGAGTCGCCATTCGCCTAGTGGTGTACAGGGAAGAGATTTAGAGGTCGAAAGAGAGATCCCATCTACTACTACACAACACCATCCGAGGTTTATAGATTTTAGTAGTTAGTCGAACGATATCAGTCCTAGAGTCGTGTTCATCCGGTGAGGACGTTTTCGAATCGCGTCGTATCTATAGCTTTTCACGAATCTTGAAAAGTTACCCTTTCTTCTTGCCAAAAAAATTTTTGGGGGTTTATATTGGAAAAATATTCCTGAACATTTTAAGTTAACATCCAGAACGTGATCGTGGTAAATTAATTTGTTATAGTGTCGGGTTTTCGGCAAATACTATTCATTCGTAGAGTTCCGTAAACATTTTATAAGAAAAATCATAATTTCGCGTAGCTTATTCGTACAAAAAAAAAAATAAATAAAAATAAACAAACAAATTCCTTTAAGGCGTGTGTGATTGAAAAAAAAAATATTTTGTCTCAACGTCCATCGTCGATTGCTTGGTGAAATAAAAGAATCCACCAAATACGATGGACGACGATTCCAAGTGCGAATTGTGCAATTTCTTCTGTCTAGGGGGAGATAATCACTAACTGGCAGCAATTGGGCTCGCCTCGGCTTTGTTGTCTTCTCATTTAAAGGGATTGGGATTGGTTCACTTTCCCAAGATTAGAGCTATCCTTGTAACGCAACGTACCAACGTAAGACGTAACCCCCCTAATTATAATTAACTCTTGAATAGTGCGCGATCTGTTTACAGTTATTTCTCATTCTTAATTAATAACGTAAACGTAATCCTGGACTCTATTGTGTATTTTTTTTTTTAGTGATTTCTTGTTAAATGTCAAAACAACGTGCCAAGGTGGTAGGTGCTGCATTCATTGAACGTTGCGTGCGTGACAGCTGATTCGGTAAAACGGTGATGGCATAATTAGTGAAACGACGATATACCTAGTACAACTATATCAGAAACGCGAGTGTCAAGTGTTTTTCACCTGTTTTTGTCGCTTCCTTTCCTCTTCGCTCACCTGGTGGTGGTCGAAGGTCTGCTGGTCTGCGGTGTTTACAAGTTTGTTTACATTTTTCCAGTGTATCGCATATCCTGTGCATAATTCCATCATGTTGTTTTTTTTTTTAGTTTTCTGTTTTACCGCTTCTGTTGCTACTGTTCCGTTATTTTTTTTGTAAGAGCATGCTGAACTTTAGTGTGTAATGTGAGCGTGACTTGTTTACCTCCCGGTGGTTTTGATCGTTGATGTTGGTATAATATAGTCAAGTCAGTGTCACCTTTGCTGACCTTACTACGGCCGGCATTGAAATAACGGGACGCGAAAGAAAAAAAAACAAACCGAAAAACGTGGATTGCAGTTAATTATTTTTTGTGCAGGTATGTATGTGTGTAGGTGATATTTGATATATATGTATGTATGTATACCTATACCTAACGGGGTCTTTATTTCGCTTATTTTACTCTCATCTCGTAAAAGATTTAAGAAAATGAGATTTGGTGGGTGTCTTATTGACAGTTATAGCCGTAGCGCAGTAGTGCCCAAGTATTCCATGAAAATTGCATAATCGCGATGATAAGGCGATTTATATGGGAACAATTTTGTGTGAGAATTTAATTAATGTCAGCCTTTATGGGGGTTTTTTGATTGTCTGGTTTTTTACTTATTTGTACACTTTTCCTTTTTTTTGTATTAGACTTTGATGAATGCTAGCTAGAATTTTGTATACAATATAAAAATTGTATACAAAATTACGTTTCTAATAGAATAGAATGGAGCGCATAGTGAAAAAGACAAAAGAAGAGCTATTAGGGGTTGGTATGAAAGGTTTCACGTTTTTCTGTTGCTTCAATTGAAATGTTCATAACTTCATTGTTGTTTGTAAGATTTAAAAAATTTTGATATTAATCAAATGCTAGTACAAAGTGTGTGTGTAATCATTAAATTTTGAGAAATTGGGGGGACCAAGAAAAACTTCATTTAAGGCACCCTATACTTCATGAATTCCAACTTGGTCATAATGCGATGGATGATAATAAAAAATTTCTGCTTCGTTTTCGTACCATTTATAGTTAATGGGCGTACAGGGTTAGTTTGTTGGTAAGATGGTTTGAAAAACTCAGGTCAGCTGATATGAATCTTTAAGATGAACCTCGCACTGGAAAACCAAAAAAGCTTGATGAAAACGTTCTGAGAATTTTCGTAGGTATTGAAGAACCACTATTGGACTATGAGAAAGATTTAAACGTTAGCCGCTATAACGATTGAGAATCCTTTGAAAAATCTTAGATTTGTCTACAAATATGGTGCCGTTGGATTTCTCGCGAATTAAGCAACAAAAATATACCACATAAAATTTCCATTTCTTATTTTTTACTTTCTTGTCAAGGTCCTATCCATTGGGAACTATTAAAAACCAGATCAAACTGTCATAGCAGACCTATAAATATTGTGATTAGCTAATCCGACTGGATGTAAAAATACGTATACTTTTTTACAGGAACTGTACCCATATAACGAAAAACGTGTTATCTTTCATCATGATAATGAAGGACCTCACGTAGCTTTAAGGACGAAGCCTCACGACCTCTTGCATTTGAAGTTATATCACATTCCATTATACTCACCTGATCTGGCTATAAAATTTTCTCAGGGGAAAAAAATTTCAAAATTTAAGGATGTTCAGAGTAGATTTCTTGGTATCTAAAGAAAGCGACATAAATGGCCTTGTTGACAGATGGACGAACGTCATAGACAACATTCATTGATATTAATCTTATGCATAAGCTTAATTATAAGAAAATGGAATTTCCTCTAGAAAACGACATAACTTTCTTATCAACCTAATAAAAATGAAATCTCATAAAGACGCTCTAGAGCTTAACTACAGACGGAAAATTCAGAAAAGTGTATTAAAAATTGTCGGCTAGAGAAAACATTCAAGTTATGCTCTTACGGATCTTATGACATAGGTACATTTATTTAAATTACTATAGATTTTTAAAATTTGATACGTCATCATGATGGATATCATAAATTCGAGACATCGTTTTCTCAAAATCTATATCACTTCTTTTTATTCTTTCCGTAAATTGGCTACCTACTACAGCTGATCCGTATTGGCACTAAAAATGTGCCATTCTTATAAATAAAAAATATTTACTTAACGACAGGCGCTCGTTTCCGCAGACCACTCCATACACATTCCCAAAATAACAAATCGGACTTACCACAACAGTAGTCTGTAGAGAACTAAAGCCTAGGAAGCCTCTGTAAAAGCAAAAGCTGAATAGCTTACGGTATGGCAATGATATAAAATGAATTAGACTTCTAGCGGTCCCTTGGGCCGCGCATCTATTATTAAGGATTGAAAGAATTATTCTACTGCAATTTGCTAAAATGAAATTAAAATTAAAATTAGATCACATTCTAGCAATCGGTTTGGTATGTCCGTATTGTCGCGGTAACTAAGTAGCTTCAGAGAATCTTAAGATTAGTGGCAGTGAGTTTTATATTGACATACTTAAGAAGCAGTGGTAAGTCTATCTCAGCGTTGATCAGCTGAAAGACAAAAATTAAGTCATAAAGTGTACCTTCGAGTTAGAAACTCGCCTTTACGATCTTAAGGCTGATGGAAATGAGCTTCTCTCTGCTCTTTTTGAGTGCAGGTATACTTTGAGCTAAGGTGAACTGAAGTTCTTCAAGTTCATGTAATCAATCACGATCTCTTTGCGTTTTAGACATAATCGCAAACGACTGAGTTATTTTGAAAAAAAATTGTTCATGCCCAAGAAGCCAGTTGAAATTTGAATCTAGAATCTTTTACTTTTTATATTTAATGGGTAACATCTGAGCCAATTTGATCGAGTATTCCGTATTTTATGCAGACATCAACAATAGAATGAATCGTTTTGATAACTAATATCGTAATCTAATATCGTAGCAAAAAATTGTTCAAATGCCGCATCGAAGCCGTATTGCATTTTTGGCATTCATTAGCGACCCATTTCTGTACGAAAACTTCGATGAATTTAATACACGATGTCCTAAGCCGGATATGATGCCTTTGTGTAGGAGTAGGTGTTGAAGAAAATCTCGAAGAAAAATCATTGGAGAAAACGTTATCGTAGAAATTTTGATGACCAAAAATGGAGGAAAAGTTGGGTGAACAGTAGCCGAAAAAAACCTTCGGGGAACAATATCCGAGGAAGTTTTTAATGAACAATAATAGGAGAAATCCTCGCTGAATATAATATAAGTCGTTTCGAATTTGGATAGAAATGGAAGTTTAATCGGTTACTGTAATGAAAATATTTGGAAATTTAAATAAAAAAAAGCAAAAAATTTTTTAAAAAGAGTTGAGCGTATATTTCTCATAATTCTTTCTACTTAATATAGCATTGATTTTCATCTTTCTTTAGTATCCCTGATATTAATATTTCCAACAAGCTAAGCAGGATTGATCATTAAAAGTATTCTCCTGCCAAGGATGATTTGAAATTTCTAGGATCTCGGTAAAAGTGTAAGAACTATATCGCTCCATAGAATCTTGTCCTCTTTTTGGCATAAGATTCTGAAAGCGAATACTATTTAGCAAGGGAACGTGGAGGATATTGTTATCCTTTTAGATAATCAGGCAGTCTTGATGGCTCTGAGTGGCCCTCGGGTAACATCTACGCTACTCGGGGACTGAATGTCGTCTGTGGGTAAGTTGTGTATCTACAAGGTGTCCGTTCAGTGGGCTTCTAGTCAGATAGGGATCTCTAGGCAGATAGGGATCATATTGAATGAAAGGGCTGATATTTTAGCAAGGGCTGGCTCTGATATTCCGTTCCTCGGACCGGAACTCGATACCGTAGGCGTTGCCACCTCGAGTATCGGGAGTTTCATCAGAGCGGATGGTCATAGGCAGAGTTGGGTGAACCAGAGTATTTGCAGGTGCACAAGACATTTTCTTGAGGGGCGCAATAGGAATATCTCTGATTTTCTCTTGGGACTCGGAAAGAAACAAAGTAGAACTGTGGGTTGTATCATCACCAGCCACAGCTCGCTTCACCCTCATCTAACAAGGATGGGAGTTGTTGGCAGCCTTCAAGCCTGGAATGAGAGTCTGAGACAACCGGCTGGATACTCTAGGTTCCATCCTGCTGTCTGTAGAGGAGTTGAAAAACCTCCCTCATACTTCCTTAAAAGGGCAGGACGGTTTTGGTGATAGAATTTCCAAAAGGACAGCACAGTGGGTCGCTCTGGACTCCGCGCTTAGAATCTCTCCAACCCCGCCTTTTTTAAAAAGAGGAACGTCGATTATCGTTCATTTTATCGGCAATGAAGCAATGATATCTCATATTGACTATGGCTTCGTTGTCGTTTATTTTCATGATTATCGTTGATTATTTATTGATGAGTTAATTATGTATTTAGTTTGGCATATAAAGAAATTTTAATAAGTTATCTAAAATTATGTGAATTTGGAACAAAAAGTTTTTTGAGATAATATCTCATCTAATACATTTTTGATATTTTTAGTTGCTTACCGCAATGTTCTATCTTCAGTCCACTTTCATTTGCTATATCTATCAATGGTCTTCTGTGTGTCCTTCCTTGGTGTAGTTTCCACATGTATACATATAAGATGTGGATAATATCCAACTAAATATTACTAGATATATATTCAGGCCAGGCGTCTAGATAGGATATACAATCTAGGCGTCTGGGCTTAACAGAGGACGCGATCTGCAGATAAACATTTTGCAGATGTTTCTAAATTGGCCAAGGAGAATTATCTTGACCTAAACCTTTACAAATCATATATTATTAGTAGTGTGTGTATATGTGCGCGCGTGTGCATACCTTCATATGTGGGAGGTGTGTAGCTGTCTACGACTACGTCTGCCCGATTGGTCCCATTTTCCCTTTTTTTTTTTTAAAAGGCCCATGTACAGACTTTCAGCTCTCCATGTCGACGCGTGTGGCAGTGTCCAAATATATAGTGGAAAACCAAAGTTTTGTATGGGAACACCAAGAAAGGGTTGCCCGATTTGCTCCATTTTGGACCTGTATTTGCAATTTTTATGAAAATACCGTGTACAAAATATGAGCTCTCCACCTCGACGCTTTCTCAGGCTGCTTCCAAGTATGCAGTGAAAAACAAAAGTTTTGTATGGCAACACCATGGGTAACGCGATTTAGTCCACTTTTGAAATTTTATTTACCATTTCTTTTAAACCACCATGTCCAAATTTTAGCCTCCTACGTCGACGAAATTATTTATGGCAATCCTACGAAGAAGTTGCCCGATTGGTTCCATTTGTGAACTTAAATTTACACTTTGTCTAAAAACGCCGTGTAAAAAATTTAAGCTCTCCTGCCAAAACTATAGTGAAAAACCAAAGTTTTGTATGGCAACACCAAGAAGGGGCTGCCGCTTCCAACATTCCTTGCCCTAAAAACTTTGTCCTCACAATTACGAACACAAAAAAGACAAAAATGGGGCAAATCGGTCGAGCTGATCTCAAGTGATGATGTAACACATATGCGGCGGATTTTTATTTATATTCATATGAAAATACATAAATTTATTTATAATAAGAAGCATAACTTTTTGTAGCCATTGGCTGTCTTTGTAATTTACTTGGCTTCAACAGTCGACCACACGGCTCAAGTCGTTTGAGGCTGACAGAACACATGTTCCTTCTTAATACCATGCTTCTTTTGTCGAACTAATGAGAGGCACTGACATATATAATGTGGACTGATTAACTTTTTATTTCATGTGGGCTCAGTTGCTAATGTCAAAAAAAGTTCTTACGCCGGTGCCAACTTTGAAAGAAATCATTGGCGGGAAGTTGAAAAATATGAGCGTGCAGCTGGAAAAGCGATTATAATAAAACCTTTCGAATTTCTGCAGCGTATCTAATGAATTTATTGTCTTTGGTAAAACAACCCTAAATAATTAATTTAAAAACATTTATTTCGTCAGACCCATTTATTTGTTTGTGGTTTAAAGTTCTCTCTCAGATGGTACTTGGTGCTTAGACCGTAGAGTCAGCAATATAGAAGTGAGCTTACTTTTTGCAGTAAATTTTATGAACGTAGTCAGTCAGAGGTAGTTTCTCGTTCACTTCAATAGACAGTGGAATTCTCTTCGAATCAATCTAGAGAAGGGCATTAGAAGGTTCGCTTCTTTTTTAAATATTTTTTTAAATCAGGGTGTCGGAGTGCAGCGATTACAACTGTTACGGAGTGCTCCGGAGTAGCTTCAGCTAGCGAGAAGCTGATTCCGGAGCGGAGTAATCACTGCAACAATTTACTGGGACAATAATTAAAACGGAGCTATATGTCGGATCAGATATCTCAGCTTTCGAGCACTCTAGATCAGGATGTCGAGATTGGAGTGGAGCTGATTCTGAAGCACTTCGGAACAGCTCCATTTGCAATTTGAAGTGGAGTAGATGCCAGAGCGAAGTAATAGCCGGAGCTATTGATTAGAGTGTTAGTGAAAAGAAGACTAAATGTTATCTAATAATATTAATAGTTCACTGAACTTGCGATATATATGCACACATACATACATAACCCACTAATTTTCAGTGCTGTTTAGGAACAGTTAAAAAAAATTGCCATTCTCAGCTCCGGAGTGATTTGCTGGACCAATTTTTCTTAATCTTATCCCATGCGGGACTCGAACTCACAAATTTTAGATTTTCTCTTGTATTTAATAAATTGATTTGGAATTGTAAAAATAAAAAGTTTTTCTAAAAAAATTCTTCAATTTTTTGTTAATTACTCCGCTCCGGAGCGGAGTACAGGTGGAGCAGTAGATTACTTCACTCCGACACTTTGCTTTAAATACTTTTGGTTAGTTTTATTTGCAATATAAAATTTATTCAAGTTCCTGGGTCTTTTCCGTACCGTAAAACGAAATTTTCAATTTTTTGCGCACATGTACACCAACATTTCTTCATGAATTGTGCAAGGAAAAAACAGGAAAACAATTTTTTACTACCAATACATTTAATGCCTTTCATAACTTGTTGTATAGCGATTTTGTTGATGGTTTCTGCAGCATCATTTTATCTTTTCTTCAAAAATTTGATGTTTTCTATTACATCTCCTTTCTTTTTAAGTTTTCACATTGAAGTGTTTGAGTGTTGTAATTTGAGATACAAAATCAACAGCATTTTCCTAGAACAATTTCATAGTTTCTTTTTCAGTAATGGAAAGTCCCTAAATCTTGGAAAAAAATTATTAAGAACCTCACATGAAACTGATAGAAAGACAAAATACGATTTTGAAGACAGTCTAACTTTTTAACTCTTACTTAATACTGGTATTTAAAATAAAAGTAAATGATTTTAAGTCGTCATGTGAAAATCTCTTGCCATACTATTTATTTTCCCATGACACAAAGTTTAACAAGGTATTACTGAATTATCTGTCAATTGGTTGCTTACGTCATTTTGTGACAAATGTCACAAATTTATTCGTCTCAATTTCAATCGTCCTTATTAAAGTGAAAAAAATTTCTATTTGGAAATTTCTTTGCTACATAATTACTTTCCCCGAAGTGATTTAAACGTAGAAACTAATATTTTGTTAAATATATTCAAAATATACATATTTCAGTCAATATAATACGAAAAAAACAAAAAAATCGCTGGAAATGTCATTTGTGTTCAAATGACGTTGTAACGCAAAAAGTTCCTTTCGTATCGGCCATACCTTGTAATCTTTATATCATGATATTTTTCAATAAATATTTTTCTCCTAAATTCCTTTAATTTAGCAGAAACATTTTCTTTCATATCAGAGGTGTAAAATTTTTGTCCAGGAAACTGTTTGAAATCTATTTTACAATAATAGATGCAATCATATTTTGAGAAAGAATTTTCATTAGATTAGATTAGATTTGCAATTTTCCTATTTTGCTGTTAGTTTCACAATATTTTGGGTTACAAAACTTTTTAATCTTTTGGTATCGAAACTCCAGACATAACAGACATGCCTTTTACGGTTTTCTCTGCATATTTCTTGAACTCCTTCTTACATTATAAGTATGTATTTTCACTACCTGATAACCAATTAACACTTAACAGTTGTTCGAATTTATTTAACATACTACGTCGTATACGATAGATTTGAGTAGTTTTTTTGTTTTCGGATTTCTATCTCTCTATGGTCATTGCTCTGACGAATTTTCTAGCCTGATCCCTTGTAGAATTCTTTCTATATTCACCATATGAGCTATAACCATAGATGGCACAAGAACTAGATGTCACATGCAGTACAGTATTGCCACTCGTAAAATTTCTGGCGTAGCTTTTTAGCGTAGGCCAAATGTAGTTTGGGTAGCCACACGTGAAAATATTTTAGAAAACTTAAAATCTTACATAAATATAACTCTATAGAGTAATAACATAGATGGCATCTATGGTAGTAATTAACAGAAACTTTGTTTTAACAAATGTATTGAATCAAAAATAAAACAAAAAACCTAATATTGTTCTGGCTTAAAAATTAAATAAATTAACAAAAGTTTAAATATAGAGGTATATTCATAATGTATACGTAAGATGAAAACAGACGAATTGTACATGGATATAATTAATTAAATTTATCTCGAGAACTTACGTCTATCACTCACGATAAAATTGCTTTATAAACATTTCAGGGCGGTCTAAACAGTTTAGCTATTTTTTTTATACATTGTTTAAGTAGAAAATTCCGGAATGGACCACAACAATTGAAATGATGTATACCATATGTCGAGTTATTTATAATTTTTTCGTATCTGACATGTTGTTGAGGAAGTCGATCAAGTGTATACAAAATCGATATTATAAAGATATTCGCTTTCGGCACATTCTAAAACATGTTATGGTCTAATACAGAATGCACCACACATTTCACAATTTGTATAGTCTGCTCTAGTATGCCATGCGATGCGACATATAGTTCTTTGTACCATCTATGCTATAACACAAGCTCATTCTTATACCCTTGAAGTCAGATTCGACCGTTCCGTGAAATTCCGCGAATCCTTCATAAACAGAGCAGTACGAATGTGGACCAGTTTGCCATACTCTTGTTTCCCTCTCAGCTATGAGCCGCAAACATTTAAGCTAGTGATTGCAAAAATTATTGTAAAAGTGAAAACCGATTTTTTCGGTTTTAGTTTTACTAAAACCGATTAATCGATTTTTAATCGGTTTTAAAAAGAAATTGTTTTCGAAAATTATTCCTTGTCAAATAGTTCAATTTTTTTCATGTTTATAATTATAGAAAATATAATATTTATTTAAAAATAAGAAAATGTATATAATTCATTAACAACACAAAAATGAAAAGTTATTTGTAAAAATCCTGGAAACATGTTTTTTAAATGTAATTGAAATGAGCACGTAGAAAGCATAAGTTATCAATGGGTTTGTCACTTGATAGTGATTTCAGTTTGATACAAATTTGTGAATACTGAAAACAACCTCTCTGGTTCCACACTTGTAGGAGGAATTGATTTCAAAATATTATAACCACATTGAGATAATAGGCAAGATACAACCAACTTATTGAAAGATACTATATATTAGATCTGCTTAGTATTTTCTTCTGGCATCTGTGGCAGGCAGGAACGAGCCGTACTGAAGAGTATTGGTTCCTGCTGATGTGAAACGCTTTATATACATTACAACCAACTTATTATTTCATAATATAATTTTTTTATTATAATTAATGAACGCGTCTGATCATTAGAGAAATATCATAAAAACTGAGTTTGGAAGATATTCCTCTGATTATGATACCTTATATCCCGAAAATCCGTTCATTAATTATAATGAAAAATTTATATTATGAAACAACAAGTTGGTTGTATCTTACCTATTATCTCAATGTTTATGAAACTATTTGTTAAGGAAACGTTAAGGAAACGATTAATGTCGACGTCAAGAAATGGGAGGGAATACATTAAGAATCTCGATAAGAAAATATTAAAAAAAAGTTGCTTGGAGGTCTAAGAAAAGGTAAGGAAGGCGTTAAGAATAACTTTAAGAAAATGCAAATTGTTAACTCATGTCGATAAGAAAATATTAAGAAAAGATTACAATTTTGACAACCAACAGATGTATCGTTTGTGGCAAAAAAAAGTTAACGCCTTTTGAGAAGTTTAAACGAAATTTTTAAGTGAAAAGGCTGAACTACAATAAAAATAAATAACTTTACGAAATTGAGCGAGACTGAGGTTTACTTATGAAAAATTGGTATTTTTAGCCTAAATATACATCACATTCCGTAAGAGTTATTATCTTTGGAATTTAATGTTTTCAATGTTAAAAAGTGGTAAAGGTGAAAAAATTGACAAATGGAAGATGATTTAATTGAAGATTTTTCTATTAAACCGCAGTGCCATTTTTACTCCATTTTAATTTTTGCATTGCACTTGTAATCATTTAGTAATAATTTAATTGTTTGACACATCGCGTTCTTACGGAATGAGCGATTCTTACCGTACCTTTAATTTTTAAAACCGATTATTTGGGTTTCTGAAATCGGCCGCTTAAGGGAATCGGGTAATGGAGTAACCGATTTTGCAATCACTAATATAAGCGTATTACGTAATTATGTAATACACCCAGTTACCTTCTTTGGCTCAAACCCAACAATCCTCAAACCCGTACCCCCTACTTTCTTTCTACTACTGGCAAGTCTGTTTAGTACGGCATCATAGGATATGTTATTATTATTTTGGTTTGAGTGTGTTGACCGTTTTTCATTAATTTTTTTTTTTTTTGATTTGAATATTTTTGGGCTAGGCGGTCATGAGGAAAAACACCTCTTTTATTTTGCGAGAATTTTATTATTTCTCCGACGTTTCGGCCGATGTCTCGAACCGTTCTCAAGGGACGCAGTCTATTTCAAACATTCGTTTATTATTGGAATCAAAATAAAAATTAAAAAACCAAGATCTACTTACGGATTGAAAAACATTAGAAAACTATTAACAAGATAATTAATAAATAAAAACTATAGGAAACCATTGATTAAAAAACACAATATAAATAAATGAATAGACAAATAACATAACACTGATGTTTAGACAAAAACAAAGATACTATATACAGTGTTGTGGGACGTTATCCAACCACTCGTCAAATTCAACTGATATTGAGTTGCTTTAACGTTTTCCAAAGCTTTCCAAGTTAGCGCAGTGAATCGTATTCAAATTATCTGTATCCGTTTTTTTGTTCATTGTATTTGGAGTTTTTTGAATGTATAGTGCTTCTATTAATAGTCTCTTCTTATAATGTTTTTCGTGATGTAGAATAGAACTATTTTCAAAATCTGGAGCATGGTTTGATAATGCACAGTGAGTCGTTAGAGCGGTTTTATTATGGTTTCCGCCTTTTAAGTCGGATTTATGATTTGATATCCTATTCTTTAAGAATTGCCCTATTGTTCCAACATAGCTCATCGGACAGTTCGTGTTATTATTGTCTTTGCATGGAATTTTGTATACAACATCAGAACGTAGTTCATTGGGAGTAGGATCTTTCAACTTGGTGAACTTAGTTTAGTTTGACGATGCTGTGGTTTAAGGATTCTTTGAAACTTCTCAGAAAACCCCGGAATATATGTTGCACCTTTAAATTTTAACAAACCTCCCGATTCATTACTATTCCTACCCCCAACATTGTGTATGCCGATGTTGAAACAACAACCTCCCTATTACTGGTTTCGAAAAGCCATTCTCGCCCAATATATTACGAATCTTTTCTGTGTTCACTCTATAGAACTTCTTATGGCTAAGCTTTAGAACTCTGGCGATAAAGTTTTTGGCTGTGTTCATTTTCTGGTGCTCATGATGACAAGATTTCTAGTGCAAAATCTTACCTGACGCCCGTCGATTTTTGGTACCAGTCCGTTATTATTGAATTATTTTCTCTTATGACTTTAACGTCTAAGTACGGTAGAGATCCCCATACTCTCTTCTTCTACAGTGAACTGTAGTTTAGGGGTGGTAACCATTAAGAGTCTCAAGTATAGCAGGCAATATGGAGAAAAGGGTCGTCAACATATTTGATTAAAATACGTTCGAGATCGTTAATAATTCCTCCATTATAATGTCCGCTAATATTGGAGATAGGGGGCTACCCATTGGTACATCCGAACGATTGTTTGTAAAATTTCTTATTGAAAACGAAATAGTTTGCTTCTGTTGTGCAGTAACTAAGCATCTCCAAAAACTTTTTTCGCGGTATGTCTGTGCGAGGACTAACTGAACTCCATTTACTTTCGATGATTTTAATAACTAAGTTGACGGGAATGTTAGTGAATAAAGAAATAACGTCAAAAGAGACCATTTTTTTCCGTATGTTCAATCTTTATATTGTCTACTTTATCTTTAAATGCGGTGGAATCATATACATTAAATGCGGAGCTATCAGTTAAATTTTTCAAAATAGATGCTAGATATTTAGATAGTTGGTATACTGGGGAATCGATTCAGGATACGATTGGTCTGATTGGATAGCCTTTCTTTGTGTATTTTTGGCAAACCGTAAATCTTGGGAGGAACTGCTTTATAAGTAGAGAGCTTGTATTTATCTGAATCAGAAATTATTTCGTGTGATTTAAGATATTTAATGTATTCATTATTTTTACTTTGAAAATTGTTTGTCGGATCGGTTCTTATTGAGTCTGTATGTATTCCTATCTGAGAGAATCGATATCATCTTATCTAAATAATCGTTTCTCTCCACATTACCAACACTGCCTTTGTCAGCCGTTGTGATCACAATTCTTTTTCTGTGTTTAGCCAAAAATTTTATCGTATCGTCATATAATTTTAAAATTAATTTGTGATTTTTGTCATAATTGTTTTTACTAGAAAAATCTGAGATTAAACTGCATAATTTCGCCCTGGCAATGTCACGGCTATTTTCGTCTTCAATTGATTGTAAACAAAGTTTACCATCGGCGATCGCTTGAAATAGCGGAAAATTTTTATTGTCATATGGAAGCGAGAATTTCTTTCCGAGTGATAACATCATTTGTGTATCACCTGTGCGATTATCCAACATGAAAAACATTATAAGAAAGAGACTATTAATAGAAGCACTATACATTAAAAAAACTCCAAATACAATGAACAAAAAAAACGGATACAGATAATTTGAATACGATTCACTGCGCTAACTTGGAAAGCTTTGGAAAACGTTAAAGCAACTCAATATCAGTTGAATTTGACGAGTGGTTGGATAACGTCCCACAACACTGTATATAGTATCTTTGTTTTTGTCTAAACATCAGTGTTATGTTATTTGTCTATTCATTTATTTATATTGTGTTTTTTAATCAATGGTTTCCTATAGTTTTTATATTTATTAATTATCTTGTTAATAGTTTTCTAATGTTTTCAATCCGTAAGTAGATCTTGGTTTTTTAATTTTTATTTTGATTCCAATAATAAACGAATGTTTGAAATAGACTGCGTCCTTGAGAACGGTTCGAGACATCGGCCCGAAACGTCGGAGAAATAATAAAATTCTCGCAAAATAAAAGAGGTGTTTTCCTCATGACCGCCTAGCCCAAAAATATTCAAATCAAAAATATTATTATTTTGTTCAAAAAAGGACAAAATAATTTTTGTGTTATCTAACTGTTTCGGGCTCATTTTATTCTCTACCACATTATTGTGATCAGATAATTGCGCACTTCAACAAACTAATTTACACACTTGCGTAAACTACTGTACTATACAAAGAAGTATTATTGATGACTTACAGTTTCTACGCAACAGATACAGATAATTTTCGAGATTTTTTCTCGCACAGTTCTTACTCAGCTAGCTGCCTACTACCAAATATAAAATTATATCTTAATTGTGTAGCGTTAAATAAATAAACAATTTGAAATTTAATTTATTGCTAAATTAAATAAGGCGCTTAAATATATTCCGTGGCTGTTTCGAGTGCAATAATTTGTTAGATCATGCCCTGGTTGTAGAGGCTGATCCAGGGGGGGTTACGGGTGTCATAACCCCATCACTACGAAAGCGAAGTCAAAAATATTTAATTAATGGAATTATTTGAAAAAATATATTTTTGTATTTTATATAATTTTTTATTTATATAATTCAACTTCAAAAAATTATACAAAATATTTTTATTACAAAACTTAAAAAAAAAACATTTATTTCAATGAATATTATTGTATGTGATGTACCTTTGTGTACAGGTTTTTTCTTAGAATTTGAGTTTGGGACCCCAAATTTAAGACCCTCGGGAAACACTTCCCAAGCCACGAAAACAGGCTCCCTCACTACCACATCAGAGTCCTAACTGCTAACATTCTAAAATATTTCTAGCATTCTTATGTAAAACCACTGACATGCATAATATGAACTGACTACGTCCATAGAAATAGTTACACTGCAGAAAGTGGGCTCACTTCTATATAGCGTTTTCTTTCGGTCTAAGCACCAAGTACCACCTGTAAAACACAAATAAATAAATGGGTCTGTCGTAATATATGTTGCGACCGACGTAAGAGCTGTTTTTGACACCAAAACATTGTACTCGCATAAAATAGCATATCGAGCCATCCATATTATATATGCCCAGTGTGTAAAACTGAGAAAAGTTTGGTTTGAATGACTCCTACAGTTTATACTCTAAAATGCTATTCTATTTAAAAAAGACTTTTTGTAAACAAAATATATTAGAAAATGAGACATCATCCACACCGCTTAATGCGGAAATCTTCCTAGTACCTCACTACAGTACTAGGGTTGCCACTTTATAACTATAGTCATAGATCTACCACTATTTAAAGCCAATATTTTCAATCTACCACTCTATACCACTTGTTGGAAAATCTATGACTATTTGGCATTACTGCCAAAAAATATTTGAGAATCTATGACTATTTGCCATTCACAATTAGTTTGCTTTTTACGCACAGGTATAGTAATGTAAACGCTATCTTACGCATGTGAAATTATCTAAAGAAGAAAAAGGTGAGTTGGCTTCATTTCATTTAACAATGACAATTCAATTGGCGTGATGCTTGACAACGACGCGACGGCTGTAATGCAACGACCTTGTACTTGTACATGTTTAATGTTTGGTCTTTTATGTTGCTGTTACTTTGTAAAAGTATATCCGTAATTATCAGACATTAAAAACAAACTTTATTACAATATTTTTTGTGATAGTGAGGCAATCTCAAGTTTACACGAGAAAGTAAGGTGCTAGGGCAAAGGCTACTTCAATGCTAATAGATATTGTTACAGTTTTACCTTTATAGTTCGATCGAATTGTGGCTCTGCATCGTTTATTGTCGTGCGCAGAATTTTGGCATGCAATTCGACGTAGAAATCCCTTTCTCTTATGGGGCCTGTTGTAACCACTACCTGGCCCGAGCGATCACCGTCGTGTGGAGTATCGTTTGGGCGCCCCAACGATTTGCAAGCGAGGTGAAAACCGTGGGACAATAAGACGAAATTTTACCTTCACGTTGAGCTCCCTGGTGCAAAGTTTGCTGCTTCTTCAACAAATTTTCCTCTGGGTTCACTCTCACCAAAACAAAAGAAGAAACAAAAGAAACTCATACTTTTTAGTCTTCAACTTTGACTTTAAGTAATTTTGTTTTTTTGTACAGGGCATCGATTACAGATAAAACTTAAAACTTTCTGCTATGCGACTCTGGCACAATTTATCTATCTTTCTCTTCCCAATCCAGCATCTCCACACGGAGTCTGAGTGACGTACTTTTTGTCTAGCAGCTAACTATCTTGAGCGACATCTATTTCTCCCTAGCTTAATAATCGTTTATTTTCTTTTCTCAAGTTTTATCTAATTCTAGTTTTACATAGTTTTGAGACAACTCTTTTTAACAACTTTAATTTCCTTTCTAATTCTCTAAGTTTTTTTAGTTAACATTAAGTTTACATTTGTTTGGGATATTTCATTTTAATCTTTCCGAGCTTTTCTACCAAAGTTGTATTATTTTTCATATCTGTCAGATTGGTGTATTTTAAATTCAATAAATGTTTGGATTATGTAGTTTTGACGTTTCTTTTCTATATTGATCAGGTTAAAGGAAAGTTATTTATTGGCTTTAATTTCTTCTAAATTTGTGACGATCTTTATTTGTGGTTTAGTTTAATAAATGTTAGATTATTTATTGATCTTTATTTTTCTACATTTGTGAACGAAACTATCGGATGCCTATACTCTTGATGTTAACAATACTCGTTTTTTCTATTTAGGAATGTCAACACAATTTCATTCTCCTTTTCGATTAGTTTTTAATTCCTCTTATCGGTTAGCAATATCCGCCACTTCATTTACGACGTGTCAACATAATTGTGCTTCCACGTCTTACAACAAGTCCAGAGAAATGCTTTTCATTCGTGCTGCTACGTTTGGTTTGCACTTTATTTGCGTGGTTTATTTGGGACCAAATAGGTGTCGCGCGGAATTATAGAACTTAATTTCTTTGGGAATACACTAGGGTTCAGTGTCTATTCTTCACCCGGTGAACAGCTGACTAAATAAATGTCAAGTTCGGTTTATCATTTTGCTCCGTGGTAATCGTGACATCGATGGATTTATCTTTTTCCTAGAATCTCTGTGATGGCGATGCTCCATTCACTTTAAGGGAAATTAGTAAAGACTTACGGAAAACTAAGTTTATACTTATTATGGTGAAAACGCACCGACGTTAGTAATCATCAGTGTCTCGCATTATTTGCCCGCTATTTACCAGAAAATTCTACTAAAGTTCTTGACTGTTTTTTTTACTGTTATAAATGAAGGAATGAAATGCTGCTAGTATTTACCAAGCTATTGTAGAACATTGTTCAATAACAATATACCCATTGAGAATTTAATTGGATTAGCTGCGGATAACGTATCCGTAATGAGTGGAGAAATTAATGGCGTAAAAAACAAAGCTAACTTATTTGAATAAAAAGTTATTTTATCTTGGTTGTATATGCCACTCTTTAAATTTCTGTGCTTCTGAAGCTTCGAAAAAATTACCTAGATCTATTGAAAAGTAATTCAAAATATTTTTACATACTTTTATTACAGTCCAAAGCGACTAGCCATTTTTAATGAATTTCAAGAAACTTTCAACACAAAATTTTAAATTTGTCCAAAACACGATGAGGAAGTTGTTAATCGAGCTATTTGACTTATTATTAGATTTCGAAAAAACAGTTGATACAAATGCTGATTTTATTCTTCAAGCTTATTAGTCTAGCTTACTTGTATATTTTTTCATATATTTTAAGAATTATAAACAAATTAAACAAGAGCTTTCAATCCGAAAAAAACCATGATTCTTTTATTTTCAATTTTAATATCTGAAATATTTAAAGAAATTTAGTTAAATTTTATTAAAAATGAAGTAATTTGTCTTGATATGGATTACAAAAATAAGTAGTACTTTTTAGACTGGTTACAAAAGTTTTTTGGCTTGTGAAGCAAAACCTGCAAGAAAATGAAATTTTTAATTTAAAAAATGAACCTACACTTGTTAGAATCGGTCAATGATGGAGAAATAAGAATTTTAAGAACTTTTATTTTTAATGAATCAAATTTATAAATACAAGAAGAAAAAACAACCGCCTCGTCCGGGATTTGAAACACACGAAGGGTTTTTGTGGCATATTTTTGAAACTAGCGAGTCTCGGTCAGAAATCTTTTTACAGTTATATTCCTCTTATTATTCCGCTTCCAACGAGTGCTGATTTGTCAAAATCGGTGACAAAAAATTTTATCGAAATTTCGCAAAAAAAGCTGGACCCTTTGCATTTTTTTCAAAAAAAAAAAAAGAAAAAGAAAAAAAAAATCTTGTCACCGATCTTGACGATTGAGGGCCTATTTTACCAGAGAAAGAAATACAAAATGAATTAAGAGAAGAATTTGTATAAATATAACAGTTGTCACTGCCAGAAAAAGAGTCTTGTCGTAGACATTGAAGTGTTAACAAGCGAAGGTAATAAACAGGCGAAAGTGTAATTGGATTGCGATAAAGTTGAGTTGATTATTTTATTTTATTTTATTAGGAAGTTCATTCGATAGTAAACAGCTTACACCAATTACTTTCTACCGACTTAAATTAAGAGAGAAAAAAAAGGGATCTATATTTAATTGCTAGAAAAGGCGACTAAACTTAAATTAAAACAAAGAGTAAAACAGAAATACAAAACTACAACTAAAGCTAAGGCAATGTAACTAATAAAAAGAAATAAAAATTAGACAAAATTAGAAAAAATAAAAGAAGTTAAAATAAAAGTTTGAAAACTCAATAATCAAAAATAATAAAAATAAAAAATTATACTACAAGTAATGAAATAAATTAAAATTAAAAAAAAATGATCTGTATAATATATAAAAAACTACCAAGGAAATAGAAAACAAAAATAACTTCAATTCAAATTCAAAAAAGGAAAAAGTTTTAAGTAAAAAAAATTTAAAACTACTACTTAATACTTAATAATAAATATCAAGAGGAAAAATAAAAAATAAATGATGGAATGAAAGAAGGAGATATATTGAGAACAGGAAAAACAAATAATAGCAAGAGACAAAAATAAAAGTAGAAAAGGAGAAACACCATCTAAAAAAGCAATTTATCCATGGCATTGCGTTTATAAGTTGCAGGACAAGAATTGAAAGGGTCAAGGTCATTGAAATAATCATTATGAGACCTTTGAATTCTAATGATAGGAGACTTCAATCTTATATTTGTGCGATGTGATTCAGGATTGAATAATAGTAGTTGACGTGTAGGACGAGATGGAACATTTATGTAAATTTTTAAGAGAATATCAGGAGCATCAATTTTATTATTAAGCAACTTAAATAGGAATAACTCCGTCAAGATATGAACGCCGATTAAGTAAAGTTGTCATAGACACTCTTGTTAATCTATCGTTATATTCATAATTGGACCGATCAAATTTGAATAATGTAAACCGAATAAAGCGTCTCAATTTTTTGGGCATATGTAGCATAAAAAGGGTTCCATATAAGGGACGCATACTCTAAAATACTCCTTACGAGACTAAAGTAAAGCACTTTGAACGATTGAACTTGTTTAAAAGATTTCGTACATCATAAAATAAAACCAAGGGATTTAAGAGCCTTATTAGTGATATTATTTTTGTGCTTGTCAAATAAAAAGCTTATCATCTAAAATCACACCAAGATCGCAAATTTCAGTTACCTTGGTTATCGGAATTCCATCAAGGTGATAATTCCAGTGCATAACATTCAATTTTCTAGTAAAGGTATTACATTTGCATTTGCTAAAATTCAAAGAAAGGAAATTATTTTTACACCAGCTGAGTAATTGTTCAATGTCATATTGCAGCTGAATGCAATCTTGTGGCTCCTTTATTATTCCATATATTTTCGTGTCATCAGCATATATCAAGCAAGATGAGCTATAATTGTATCTGGTAGATCATTAATATATATTAAGAATATTAGAGGTCCAAGTGTAGTTCCTTGAGGGACTCCAGAAGGCTGGGTGAACGAGTCTGATTTAAAACCATTTATTACAACACTTAAGCAACGATTAGTCAAGTATGACTCAAACCATTCAACAGCATTGCTATCAAAACCCATGCTAAGCATCTTGCTAAGCACGACATCTCCCTCATTTTAGTGCTACAGCAATAGCATCAGTAAATATAGGTAAATTAGTGACTGTAGACCTACCTGGCAAGAAACCATGTTGGTTATTAATTGAAGGTTTGTGAATTGTATAAGATTAGAGTGAAATAAAGAACTTGTATATTAAATATTGTGTTGTAAAAAGGCCACGCACGCAACAGTATTTTAGCTGGTCAAATGCATAGCCCCCAAATGGCCCCATGGCCCCCCCCCAAATTTGACCTAGTTTAATAATTTTCAATCCTATTTGTTTCGGATGAACTGGCAGAGCTGTGGAGCGCCCTGCGCAGACCAAAACATACCATGCACGGTTTTGTTTGATTGGAGGTGGAACCGCCATTTTGGATATTTTTTTTAAAAATAAAAATTAAATTTACTCTCTATTGATAAAAGAATAAAATACGTTAAAAGCCATTTCCAAACGTATCTATTTTATGTAAAAAAAATCTAAAGTTCATGCATTTTTCATACCTCTCGACGGTAACCTCCCCTTAAGTTCATAACTGCAATATCAAACGACATTTGGTTAGTTTTTTGTTATTGACGAAAATTATTAGTAATAATGGAATATATAAACTTTTGTGATTTTCCATTGAAGGAAGAAAGTAATTAGTAATAATTAAAAATTTGTTTTTTTTTTCTGAATATAAATTGTTATACATTTACTTAGTTGAAAAGTATAGAGGTACCAATATATATTTTTCTTAAATCTACCACCCTATCAGAAAATCTAGGACCCTCTAAATGTTAGATCTACCACTATAATTTCATTCAGTGGTAACAACCTTATGGTGCACTTTAATTTGTAAGATAAACCTCCCCCCCCCCCCCCTAACACCTTAATTTCAATGCTAGATCCGCCCCTGCCTGGTTGTTGCTGATCTGATTGGATTCAGATCGATAAAGATAATGCAGCCAATAAGTTTCTTTAGCATTTCTTAAAAATCAAATCCTTTTCCCTCTATTAATTTTTATCAATCCTCATTTTAAAGCTCACATGATTTGGAACAAATTCTGTAGAAATATATTTAAAGGTAAAATTTATATCATCCATTCATATCTACCTACACATATATGTACATTCATATTTCTATGTGTACTTATGTTCATGAAAAAAAAAAATTCAAGAATGAGATTCTTTCATATAAAATTGATAACTTTTACTTAATTTTTCATGCTTATCACCGCATCATACATACATAAGTTGATACATAATGTAGGGAAAATCTTCCAAGACGGAGTACATATGTATCTACATACATCCATACATATATGAATAAGTATTATATATATATTTCCTGGAAGCAAAAAGCTTTCCTTAAGAACATCATGATTCTCCATCGTTGCTATTAGAATATTTCCTACCTCTTCACTTCGTATTTTAGTTCATTCTACGGTAATTTAGCTTTTGAGACGTAACTTGAATTTGTGTCAAAAGGCTTTTATACTTGGGCTTATCCACAGCTGACTGCATGGAAGCTTTCATATTTGATATTTATGTAAATAAGAAAACTGGTCCCTTTGCAGAGCTGCAAATCGTTTTGAGATAATATTGTTTTTCATCATATTTGAATGGGAAATTTTTCTCTACAACCTAGGTACATACAACCGACTATGCTATGAGTGAGTGAAAAATTCTCAATCATAAAAATTTTTCTCGTTTTTCTAGTGTTGATATTCATGGTTATAACTAAAGTGAAAATACATATTCAAGAGAATGGAAATATCTTGAGAGATTTTGACTGAATTTTCCATAAAATTATTGATTAATATGCGTACTAGGGTGGAGCGTTTATTGATTTTTAGATTTTTGTGATGGAATAATACATAAAATTCTGTATATAAGTTTGATGTTGAACAATAATTCGACTCTACTTTTAGCCTTCAATCACTCTGCAAAGATAGTGAAGTAAAGGTGACTTTAAAATAATGTTGGTTGTTTGATTGGTTGGTTAAAGAGGAGGATGAGAAGTTGTAAAGTGCTGTAGCCACTGAGAAGGCATATGCCCTAGACACACAGCGCTCTTAATGAAGAAGTAACTAACGACTCATTAGTCTATAATGATTCATTATAAACTGCAGACACACAGCCATTTTTCTAATTAAGTTGTTCTGTCAAACTGGTTTTGATAAACTTATCACATTAACATTAGCAATATGGATCGAATTAACGCGATAAACTTTGTTTTTATTTATTTTATTTTTCAATTTAACAATTAACAAATGAGAAAAACATTATATAAAAAAGAATATTGATAATATAATTTGTGGTTTGCTTTTTTTGCATTTCTTCTTCTTATTTTTCAAAATTATTATTATTAAAGCAGCCCGCCCCAGTGTTGCCAATTTAGCTCTTCTATGACTAAATTTAGCAATTTAAAATTCATTTTAGCCACGAATATATCAATTTAGTCATTATCATTCAATCTTTAATAATGATTTTTTCAGTTTGAAATATAATTAATTTCATTCACTGAATGTACCCAAACTCGACAAAATTCAATTCAATTCAATTCAATTCAATTTATTAAGCAATCGGCATTGTATAAATGAGAATATAAAATTCTTTTGGGTTGCACAAGTTAAAGAATACAATAACTAAATAAGAAAGATTTTTATACTACATAGTAACTCAAACTTATATCTAGACTTACAAAACTACAAAGCTAAGGAAGATAAAGGAAAACAATTAATTTAAGTACACGGAGAAAAATTAATATGTCAAATTGAATGAAATCATTGTTTGAACCAAATAATTTCGAGTTCAAAACGGCGCCAATGGCGCTTAACGTTTATTTTAACAATTACGAAATGTTCATATTGAACGCATATATCCTGATTGTAAAAACATTCACATCAAACAATCTTGCGATCTATTCAACCATATAAAATGTTCAAGAAATTGAACATGTTTCTCATCTAAATTGAATTTCATATGCGTTCAAAATTCAAACGTTTGAAAATATTTACATCAAACAACCTTGCGTTGATTTCAACAAATAAACTGTTAAAAAAATTGAAAATATTCGGGTTCAAATTGAAAACTTGTTTATTTATGATAAAATTTCATTTATCAAGCTTATGTACATTATAAACATCTGTATAAATCTTTCACTAAAAATATATTTATGACGGAGGAGTTGATGGTAACTGATTAAACCGGGGTCCGGAAAATTGATCGCCCGCAATTGATCCCCAGCAATTTACCGCCAGCAATTTACCGCTAGCAGTTTACCGCCGCGTCAGTTTATCACGTAAATAATTTATAGCCAACAATTGATCGCTAGCATATTTTATCGCCTGGCCATATGTAGGTATAATTTATATATAGTAAATAATAATATAATTTAATAAATAACTTGTAACTAAGGTTTGTCTGTAGGTGATATTTACGAATTAAGAACAGCTAAAAATGTAAGTTATATCCTAGGTATAGGCAAAGATAACCTAATAATAAGGTAGGAAAAAACTCTTTAAAACCTTTACGAATAAAGACCAAACATGCGAAATGTATTCAATTATTAATAAGATAGATTATGCGCTATACCTCTCAGATAATGGCATGATTTAGTGGGCGTGTGGATTAGGGAGGTTATTACAGCTTATTACATTCCATCCAATCAATTTGTTGGATATTCACAAGATTCATTGCTCCATATGTGAATTCTTCGCTAATTTACAATAAAAGGCAATCCCTGGCGTATTTAAAATTTGCGACAATAAAACATTATTTTTTGAAAAATCTACTATAGAAAAGGCAATTCCTGGCGTAATTAACATTTGCGACAGTATAAAATTATTTTTTGAAAAATTTACTACAGAAAAGGCAATCCCTGGCGTATTTAAAATTTGCGACAGTAAAAAATTATTTTTTGAAAAATTTGCTATAGAAAAGGCAATCCCTGGCGTAATTAAAATTTGCGGCAGCAAACAATTATTTTTTGAAAAATTTACTATAGAAAAGGCAATCCCTGGCGTAATTAAAATTTGCGACATTAAAAAATTATTTTTTGAAAAATTTACTATAGAAAAGGCAATCCCTGGCGTAATTAAAATTTGCGACAGCAAAAAATTATTTTTTGAAAAATTTACAATAGAAAAGGCAATCCCTGGCGTAATTAAAATTTGCGACAGCAAAAAATTATTTTTTGAAAAATTTACTATAGAAAAGACAATCCCTGCCGTATTTAAAATTTGCGACAGTAAAAAATTATTTTTTGAAAAATTTACAATAGAAAAGGCAATCCCTGGCGTAATTAAAATTTGCGACAGCAAAAAATTATTTTTTGAAAAATTTACTATAGAAAAGGCAATCCCTGGCGTAATTAAAATTTGCGACAGCAAAAAATTATTTTTTGAAAAATTTACTATAGAAAAGGCAATCCCTGCCGTATTTAAAATTTGCGACAGTAAAAAATTATTTTTTGAAAAATTTACAATAGAAAAGGCAATCCCTGGCGTATTTAAAATTTGCGACAGTAAAAATTATTTTTTGAAAAATTTGCTATAGAAAAGGCAATCCCTGCCGTAATTAAAATTTGCGACAGCAAAAAATTATTTTTTGAAAAATTTACAATAGAAAAGGCAATCCCTGGCGTAATGAAAATTTGCGACAGCAAAAAATTATTTTTTGAAAAATTTACTATAGAAAAGGCAATCTCTGCCGTATTTAAAATTTGCGACAGTAAAAAATTATTTTTTGAAAAATTTACTACAGAAAAGGCAATCCCTGGCGTATTTAAAATTTGCGACAGTAAAAAATTATTTTTTGAAAAATTTGCTATAGAAAAGGCAATCCCTGGCGTAATTAAAATTTGCGACAGCAAAAAATTATTTTTTGAAAAATTTACAATAGAAAAGGCAATCCCTGGCGTAATTAAAATTTACGACAGCAAAAAATTATTTTTTGAAAAATTTACAATAGAAAAGGCAATCCCTGGCGTAATTAAAATTTGCGACAGCAAAAAATTATTTTTTGAAAAATTTACTATAGAAAAGGCAATCCCTGCCGTATTTAAAATTTGCGACAGTAAAAAATTATTTTTTGAAAAATTTACTACAGAAAAGGCAATCCCTGGCGTATTTAAAATTTGCGACAGTAAAAAATTATTTTTTGAAAAATTTGCTATAGAAAAGGCAATCCCTGGCGTAATTAAAATTTGCGACAGCAAAAAATTATTTTTTGAAAAATTTACTATAGAAAAGGCAATCCCTGGCGCATTTCCTTACCGTTATTAAATTCCATAATTTTCGATGCTCAGTCGTAGGAATAAAACTTGTGCAATCAACACCATCCGAATCAAAACTGGATCTAATCCTACACATTGCAGAAAAACATTCTTCACCCATTCGATTCCTTATTTTGGTTTTTATATCCGTCACTAAAGAAAATATTCATTCCGCCTCAGCATTTGAATGTGGGAAAAGTCAGTGCGTATTTTGCCACCCTCAATAAATTCGGAAACTGTGTGGAGCCATCTATTTTTTTGCATTTGCGAAATTTTCTTCCAAAATTCTTCGACGTCCATATTTCTAAAATTCTCCTTTTCCGCGGGTGATAAGGTAACGGGTAAGCTCCGCTATTCAGTTTCTTCTTCAAGAATGTTACAATTCCGAACTCTGCTCGAAATTAACTTTAAATCATCACAATTTAGCCTTTTCGAAATATCCAAGGCACTCATGGGATTTAAGAACTGTATTTGTTTAATAAATGAATCTGCTAACGGAAATCTTTTTACTATTTCATCCATGGCCTTTATGTAGAATTTTCTACAGTTTTCAGTTACTTCAAGAATATTCTCTTTGGGTAAGTTCTGTTGATTAAATTCAAAGCACTCCGAGCCCAAATAAGTTTCTTCAGTAGGCATATAGTAATTCAGATACTGCTGATTTTTGAAAATATTAGGATCATCAATTTTGTCGGATTGTATAAAATTTTGTGCTAAAGTTTTCAAAATTCTCTCTGACTCATTACTTAAAATGTGAATTAAAACTTTTCTTTTTTGAAAAAGAGCGTTAAATTCATTTAAAAACCGCAGCACGCATTTTTAGAAATATAAAGTATGACTTCATTTTCTTTGACATTAGTTGATCTGCAATATTTCTTGGCCTTGCCTTTCATGTTTCATTAGATGCAAAAAAAAAAGTGTTGAAGTGCTGTCCAATTCTCTAGTATTCTAGATACGCATGGCTGTAAGGACAATCAGCTCGTTCGTAAGCATTTCTTTGTTCATTTACATATTTACCCAAAGCAGTGTTAGTTGGAAATTTCTACGGTGTCAAAATATACAATACCAGGAATGTACAAGCAGAAGATCTTGCACCAAATAATCTAAAAATCAAACGGACCAACTCAGACCTTTTAGTATAAAACTCTTCTAGGAAAATTTTGGTGATGAATTTCCCTTTTCTCTTTTAGAGGGCAGAAATTCTCACTAAATGGGATTTTCCCACAAATTCCCAAAACTGCTTCAGAGCAAAACAGAACCACGTGTGTTCAAATATCATAGGATTACAGTAACAAATTTTGATCCAATTCGCTCAATATTTCAGAAAAACCTGTTTTCACAAAAGCGCGGGATCATTTTATTTATGATGATATTGTTAATTATCTGAAAGGTATAGCGCATAATCTATCTTATTAATAATTGAATACATTTCACATGTTTGGTCTTTATTCGTAAAGGTTTTAAAGAGTTTATTCCTACCTTATTATTAGGTTATCTTTGCCTATACCAAGGATATAAATTAGTTACAAGTTATTTATTAAATTATATTATTATTTACTATATATAAATTTTATGTATGGCCAGGCGATAAAATATGCTAGCGATCAATTGTAGACTATAAATTACTTACGCGAAAACTGACGCGGCAGTAAACTGCTAGCGATTAATTGCTGGCGGTAAATTGCTAGCGATCAATTGCGGGCGATAAATTTTCCTAGACCCGATTAAACCAACTAAAGGCAGAGGCAGACCCGTTATCGTCAGTTCGAGCATACTGCTGTAATTTTTTGACGAAGAAATACACAATATTTTTTAATTTTTAAGTTCCAAAAGTCGCATACTCACAACAGTACAAATTTTATTTCTGCCACAATTTCAATGTTGTCTGAAATTTTGCTATAATCTTTATTAAGTGTCAACCGGGCAAAATTTCGACAGTGTGCCCTTAGTTAATGTAAGCTATCACCTCTATTCCAAATTTAGCTTCTAGAAGGGTATTTAAATGAATGAACGTAGGCAAAGAACCAAAATTAAAAGAAAACTTTTAAGTTTCGAAAAGCAGACTCCAGACTCGAAATGTGTACGTACTGAAACAAAACTACAAAAATAATATTAAGCTTAACCCTGTTGAAGATCGAAATGAATGCGTTTTGCTTTCAAAATGAACAACATCCCGGTTAATGAAAATCCAAATGAATTTAGCCCTCATACTGAACGTCAAAGTATTCAATATGAATTATTTTCTCATTTAAAGTGAAATGTTAAATTGAAAGCTGTTTTCAAACGCGCAGACATATATGCTTTTTTGGAGAATCTTTCAATTTAAATCTTTTTTCGTTTGATTTGATAGAAAAGTAGTTGAATGCAACGAATGCAATCGAATAGGCATTTTAAACACTGCACGCGTTTGTTGTGATTTTTTATTTTTCTCTCCATGTAGAAAGAAAACTTAAAAATAAATTATAATAAAGAATTACTCTAACAAGAGTAGTGAATTAAGGCGTTGTGATTGAAGGTGTTCAATGTGCTTGACATAAGCGATTTTCGCAACGAAGCTGGCAAAGAATTCCATAATTTAATAGCTTGGATGAAGAACAGGCGTCTACTATAACAAGGCAACTAGCATTAGGCAAAATAAGAGTTATTGTCCGGGTGGACCAAGTGACCGTAAGTAAGTCGAACAAATATTTGGGCTGCGCAAGTTTAATAATTTTAGCCACATATGTAATCAATCGAAACTGCAAGTAAGTTTCAAGAGTACAACCGAAAACTGCAAAAGCATGCTGTGAGACGTGGTCAAATCTACGAAGGTTATATATGTACCTAATCATTGAATTAAATGTAGTTAAAAGCATCCTCCACCAAACGGAATCAAGCCTGCCATAGATCTTACACCCATCAGTTATTAAGGGAACCAGTGGTATGCGCAATAAATGCAATCTGGTTTCAGTAGGTGTAAAGAAGTTTGTCGCCCAAACTGAACGAAGGCCACCGTAAATTCTACACATGACAAACTTACTGTAGTCGTTCCACTTCAAGGTCTTATTCAAAATTACCCAAAGATTCCGAACATACGGAATTGTGCTATTATTAAGAATGATCGGAGGAAAGTACGACATGTCAATAGAAGTCCTGTAAATAACCAAAGCTTTCGATTTCGCTGGATTAATGAGAAGATTATTTAGGATGGACCATCGGTGGATTCTCTCCAGGTCCTCATTCAGGCAGCTAACGCCATCCTCAATTAAACCAATAGGCCTTGAGAGATACGTCTGCACATCATCTGCAAACAGGTGCATATGACAGTGCTTAGCACAGGTAAAAATATCATTTATGAACATAGAAAAGAATAATGGACCCAGGATTGATCCCTGGGGAATCCCAGATACAACAGGAAATGGGGATGAATACCTATCAGCTGAAAACACAATTTGTGCACGATTAGAAAGGTAAGAATAGACAAATTTCGTAGCCTGCAACGAGAATTGAAAATTATCTACAAGTTTCTTGTAAAGCACTGAGTGATCAACAGTATCAAAGATCTTGGAAATATCGAGAAAAATTAACCCCGTGTATTTATCCTCATCAAGAGCAATTCGAATATCATTAGTCACCTGCAGTAAAGTAGAGGTACAACTATGGTTGAGTCGAAAGCCAGACTGACAATCATGTAACAAGTTGTGGGCGTATTCAGATATTTGAAGAAAAATTACTTTTTCAAATATTTTGGAAAGAAAGGGAATAATACTAATCGGACGATAGTCAGTGTGAGGATAGCTTTTGGGGATTGGTATGACTTTTGAAAGTTTCCAGTGGATAAGAAACTGGCATCTCATGATACATATATTGCAAATATGAGCGAGAGGTGGAAGAAGATGCGGAGGCAGAATACGGATAAATCTTGGATTAATTCCCTCGATACTTGCCGCATTTGACTTAATACTGAATGCTGCATTGAATATGTCAATTTCGGTAACGCGATAGAAGCTAAAAGTATTGGAAGCGTGGGGAGTCATCAAGGAGATATCAATTGCATTACCATTATACAATCTCACCTGAGACAGAAACTGTCAATTAAGCTCATTAGGATCTTCAGTGCGGCGTTGACGAGGACATAGCTCCATTGAGGATGTATTCTCAGGGAAATCAGGAGTTGAGCAAAATTTATTTGAATACTGAATAGGAGATTGTTGGAGCTTAGAGATGTTAGATCTTTTATGAGCTAAGTCTCTAATACTGCATTCCATGGAAAAAAAGATATGTAACTGCGGATAACGATAAGGAACTAATATTATCCTTGCCCTGCCTCTTAGTATGACGGATATCCTCTATGATAGAAAGAGCTGAAACACTTATGACGAGTCTAAGGATCTTGATGAATTGGGGTATGAGAACTTGAATTAGATAAGTTTCAAGGTAAAAAACGTATAGGGGGTTATAGGGGGTATATGGAGTAATTCTGGTGAGATTGGAGGATCTGACATTTTCGAGTACGAGAAAGCGATTTAGATAGATCTCCATAGTCGTAAACTGATTCAAGCGTAATTGAGGGTAATATACATAGAGGCACAGGAGGTGGTAATACAATTAAATTTTTTTTGAGTGCGAAAAAAAGATTTAGCTGCCTCCATTCAGGCATTTTAATAACCAGTTGCAGAAATCAATATAATAAATTTAATCTATACGGGATACATTTATAATCCGAATTTTAAAAAGCGATTTACGAAGTCGTAACACATGAGTGTGTCTAAGTTAATCCCCTTGAGCGCACCTCTAGCTATAGAGTGATGCTCGGTGTTTCAGATATTTAATGTTTAATGGTATAGATATTACTTTATATTACCGCAAAATGGAATTTATGTAAAGTGCTTAATGCCACGACGATATATCGACGATATCGTAAGACTTTAGATTAGGTTAGAATGGCGGCCGTTGTAAAAACATGTATGACCAGCCACACTTACATCATCTATGGTCCATTGTAATACCACCTCATTGGGACCCTACCTGGAAAAGATACCTCAGATTTAGGGGGTGCGCTGAAACCAGCTACAAGAGTTACCAGGTCCCCCAACTCTTTATCTGTTAATTCACCCAGTTCGCAAAAAAAGTGGATATCAAGCGTATTCCTCCTACGCTTAGCAGCACAGTAGCTGATGAATACTATCAACCTCTTCCTCGTCCATAAAACCTCTGCAGAAGTTATTGTATGGAGCTTGCATGCACTCTGCATATTTTCCAAAGAGGCAGTGTCCCGTGATAACTGCAGTAAGATTACGCACGTCATTCTGGTTCCTCCTCAGCAGAGATTCAGCTTTCCCAGAATATTTCTCGGGTCAGAGCTGCCTGGAAATCGGTCAGTTTTCCCTATCTGCGATTTGTCAGCTTACAGGCTTGTCATCTCGAATCCGCTTCACTGATTCTAGGGGCCGATCTGAGTTCATCTGCTGGACATATATTCATAGCGAATCCCTTTCTAGCCAGAACATCAGCAGTCTCGTTTCCAGGAATGTGAGTGAGAACAGGCACCCAGCAGAGGATAACACTGTGGTTGGTATACCAGCGAATACCAGTCAGAATGAGGAGTCTTATTTATAGGTTTTCAATAAAATAATTTTTGTCAATCGATTTTACCAACGGCTATAATCCTTAGCATAACTACCATTATTCTATAAGATATTCCGTTCGTCATAGTTGTCTTTCGAAAGTGCTGGTTCCCCATTTGCGATATTCTAGCTTATAATCTAGAGCCATATTTGCTGATTCTGGACGTCTTTCTATGGATTCCTCTTTTAGACCTTATTCTATTCCTCAATAGGTCCTCGCAAGTTTGTCTGCTGTCTCGTTTTTTCTTACATATCTCTTGTTAGCCTTCACGGACTGAACTTTACGGGAGGCTTCTAGTCCTTAGAGATTGTTAGTGTATCAGTTGGATTATGGTATTTAATGCTTTTGATTGTAATTTAGGTGTCAATCAAAATTTTGATATACAGATCGTGTGGTAGGTATTTGGCGTACTTGTGGCAAATCTTGATATCCGGCGTATTGATGGAGTTGAGGTTCCTCAACTAAAGGAATATAGCACTTTTGTTTGAAATAGACAGTTGTCAGATCAATGTCTCCTGGGGATAGCTACGTTGATTTTGATCAATACGGAGCTGCGACAGGATAAGCGCCAATTTCTTACTACAGAGTTGTAGGCTTGAAAAGCTGAAACTTAACCATAGGTATCTTGATCCCCTGGTAACGGGTGTTCAACCATCCGGTACGTAAGCTGACTGAATGATCAGCACCTGTTCCTGAGAGGTATAGTAAGCACCAGTCTACCTGGTGTGAGACTGAGATTATCAGTAAAATTGTCTTGTAGGTCCAGACTGTTCCTATGACAGCGTGGATGAATGTTCGAATCGAAGCGATCCAATGTTTTCATGAAGGTTATGCATCAGTTCAAAACGCCGAATGAGTTCGATTCACCAGGCCCAGACTGTACCTGTAACAATCTGGAGTAGCACTCAGTTCCAGTCGCACCTATACACTCTTGAGGTCTGTGGCCTGAAGAGTTATGGCACGGATGTAGGTTGAGTGTTGATAAGCGAAGATTAGCCAAGTCGACCCTATGTCGACGAGGCCAAATCAACAACAGAAGCAGTGCTATAATACCGTGGTCTCACCTGTAGTAAGCCTTAGTAACGGCGGTTGTAGTCGTTTTTGTAATAGCTAACTACTGTTTCTGATCTGTGAGTCAACCAAATACAGAATCTCTGAAAAAACAAGTTAGATATAATGTTGCCAAGAAAAAAAAAACGATAATGCTACGGTCTTCTCTCTTGCTTTAATAAGGACAGGAATCCTCGTCCTATTTGGATGTTGGACCTATTGGTACTTGTTTTCTTACTATGAATAATTATATTATAAGACTCGAACATAAACGACTATATCAGTCACAGGTAGACAGGAAATAAATAATTTAATCTTTTCGTTCCGGCTATTGAAATCGAAGTCTACTTACATACCATTTTCCAATTCTCATAGTGGTTTTCGAATTGGATTTACGAAAACCCTACAAAGGTTAAGGCTGCCAAAGACCGTTTAAGATGTGCACATAGCTCTGTCAAGCCACCATAGGTACATTGGTCGTTACCAGCGCAGCGATGCTGTACTAAAAAAAAACACATAAGAAATTGGTTAGCGTAACCAAGGAATATTTTGCAGAAAATAGTTTACTCCTTCTTTGTAGAATGGAAGTCTTGAAGATACCACAGCGACCACATCTGACTAATTTTAACTTTGTTTTCTATTTGTCGTAGTCTCTTCCCGTGTTCCTAAAAGACATTCTATCCTCACAACAAATTTATACGTATAATTTTACCCTTAATTTTGTTAATATTTAACTTTACGCTTTTAAACTTATTTACATATCGCAATCTAATTCATTTTATTATTTTGCCCCGTTATTTCTATGCATTATAAACCGAGCTCTCTCTCTCTCTCAAACTTGTAATAATCTTCATGATTTTATCCAGGATATAAAAAAAAACAAAAACTGGTACAAATCCTTGCAAATCCTTCAATATAAACTGCTCCCTAGCTCAAAATATCCGACAACACAAGAATAAGCACGATGAAGGGCAAATCATACACATGTACATAGATTTGCTCATATGTTTCCCTCATTAGTGCGCTAAAATTCTCCTGGGATATTTGTTCTGGTTGCAGGCTGCTCTAACTAAATTGCAGCACATTTGTGCAACACTATTGCATCTAGCAGCAGCAAGGCTTATCCGGATTGAGTACATCGTGGACAAGCATATTCAGCTGCAATGCCAGAAAGTATACACACTACACACATCCAGAGCAATATATATAAACACCTCCTCCAATACACACGAAGCAATGATTTTTCATTTTCAAATCTTTCTATGGTTGTTGCCCTTGGCCTCCTGTAATTTATGGAAAGTGCAACATTTATGCCCTCGAATGTTTATGGTATCCTTCCTCTAGCTTTCTGGTAATGGGGTCACTCATAAGAGCCAAGCGGAATTCTCCAGCAGCCCGCAGCCAGTTCTGGTTTCAAGGGAAACATTGATTCTCTGGCAACTCCGCATTGATTATTATTATTGGTATGCGGTTAAGGAACAATTTTGGGCTTTCGCCAACAACGTAATGGGAGACCCACCAATCCTTCCTGTGATACCTATACATAACACGTTCACGTAACTAGCTAGACTACTGCTGTTGTTCCTGGTGTGTTGTGTTGTGATGTAAGCTGTTTCTCGTGGTGGCCAGTTTTTGTTGCCAAATCGGAAAAATCTGATATATTGGAGGAGAATGATTGATGGAATTTTTACATTCTGACAGCATACTCATGTTGTGCCGCCAAAAATGTTCGTCGCGATTTTACATATCGTTTCGAAGTCATCGGTGTTTGGTTGAGGTGATGTGGAATATTTTTGCGGGAATTTTATCCAACAAAACAAAGGGTAAAAAAAACATGTTTTTTTTTTTACATGTCTGCATAAATCAGTTGATGGGAAAGGTGAAAATGTTGTTAATGCTTTGGGTATAAGTGCACTTCGTAATGGTTCAATTGCTGCGAACTAAAAGCATACCATTTTATCAAGGATTAAAAGGATGAAAGAATGAAATGTGAGTTCACTTGATGTTCGATGGGGGGTTAATTTTGCTCGCAATGACTTACATAAGCTAAGAGGGAAAGAAATCATCTAGTTTTTATGCTCAATTTATGGTAAATGAATTTTTTGCTGTCTAATAAGAAGAAGCAGAGTCATCGCTCACATTAAGACATTACAGAAAGAAAATTAGTGCACACGAAGAATATGTTATTCAACAGTTCGAAAACTTATATTTGAACTATCGCACGAATTTAATTCTCAGTAGTTATTCGAATTTCGTGGATATTATCTTTAAACTCATCTGGTCGCTTCTAGAATGTAGGGAAGAAAGGGTAACTCTTTATGGGACCGCTTCAATTAATTGCGAAGATTCGATGTTACCAGAGCCTCTATGCAAGCGGATATCCATTAAGTGTCATTGGTTTTGTAATATGCGTAGTGAGTTTCAGATGAGGATAGGGGGTACCGCGAAATCTGTCGATATTGAGCGTTGCCAATTAAGCCGAAAATCGGTTAATTTGACCAATTTTCAACTTCATCAGCCGAAAAAATTTTACCTTAGCCGACAGCCGACTTTTGGCCGATCTTGATATTTCTTCAACCGATTTTGGGATTGGCACAAACTTCACTTGGTTTGGTGTGGCGTTGAATTTAGTTTGAGCGAATTTCTTGGATGGAAAAGTGGATTTTTCCGTTCGTGATTGTGCGCAATGTGTACGTCGTGGAAAATGACTTTCTATGAGAAAAATGTTCACAACAGAGACCTAATGTCCCTGAAAGAACTAACTGACAAAAAATATATGCGAAATGTAGTAGTTGGGGTACATGTGACGGGTTTTTCGGCGACAAAAACGTCCTGAGAAAGTTTTCTGAATCAGGAAAAGAGTACACCGATCGATAGTACTCTCGGCGAGACCTTTTTTTCTGGTTTTGCATTTACATTCATTCGAGGAGTTTAGAGATTAGCCATATACGATTTTGTATGTGATCTAAGCCAAATAAAGTATGTTTGGAAAAGTTTGTCGTCTTACTTGTCCCTGTGTAGTTTCATCAGATTTTCAAATATATTCATAAAAGATGGACATTTTTAAATGGAAATTCTGGTAGTGTAATTACTGGATTTGCGAATTTAGAACCACAAGTACAAAGGGGGCACATCCACCATTATAAAGATTCTTCACAAACCATCCTTGCCAAAAGTTATGCATTACATTGTTCAAGTAGGAGAAGCCTGACGTTTTTAAGAGTGGATAAGAGTTCCTAGACCTAACACTTGCCAGCACATTCATAAGCACAAAAATAAGTAGGTGGCACGTATCGAACGAGATTTCCATGTATGATCATAGACATATCAGGTTTGGTATAGATGCCACTTAATTCAGGTCAGGAGTATCGAATCCCTAAATTAATTAACTGGGAACTCTATCGATAACACGTGAAGGCTATAGTTGAATCTTCCGGCAGGAGCATTAGCACAATGGAAGAGCTAGACTCAATTACTATGCAGCTTCAAACGGCTGTACTGACTTCGTTCGCAAACATTTGGCCTCTAAAGCAAAGGACCTGATGCAACAAAGGTGGAGAGGGAGCTGAGTTTGAAAAAAAAGAAGTCAGAAAACTATTCAATAGAGCTAAGCTTTCTGGCATCTGCGGAAAATATTAAAAGACACTAACGGAATATAATAGGGAATTAAGAAGATCCAAAAGAACCATTCTGCTATGGCATAGATCAATTGCCCGCAGCTACCAGGCTCCATAAGGTAATTTCGAAGGATCATACATGTGGTATAGGTTCACTTCAAAAAGAAGAGTTGTGAGGAAACAGTCAGGCTTCTATTAGAAACTCATTTTTCCGACTCTCTCATTCCTGATCAAGGAATTACAGGGTCTCTAACAGGAGCAATAGCCTTGCGGAATAAATATTCACTCCCAACAAAGTTAGATGGGCTATTCGTACAATTCAACCCTTTACATCTGCTGAAAGGGTATGTCAACTTCCCCGCCTTTCTAAAGCAGGGGTTTAAAAAAATACTCCTTTCACTACAAAAATCTTTCGAGCCAGTTACGCTCTAAGGTATGTACGCCAATATTGAAGAGATGTCAGGTTGGTATTTATAGCCAAAGCAAGAAAACAAGCTCTTCTCATTTCTACTTATGTAAGTCCATGGTAAAATTCCTAAACCTCCGAAGTGAAATTTTGTCTAAATCACCACTTCATTCGAAGTAATTTGCTTATAAATCTGGCAAGTCTACTTTGACTGCCATCCACAGATTAGTCAAAATCCTCAAAAAAGCTCTCGAAGCAAAGTGGTGGCCTTATGTGCATTTGCAGATATAGAAGGAGCATTCGGTAATACTTCTTTCGATGCAATTAAAATAGCCGCTGAAGATAAGGGCCTTGAGCCATCCACGGTTAACTACATAGATTCCATGCTTAGAAGCAGGAGGATAACAACAAGTCTAGGGAACTGCTTAGTCAGTTATGACTAACACAGGTTAGGTTGGTTAGGTTAAGTTAGGTTAGGTTGGGTTAGGTTAGGTTAGGTTAGGTTAGGCTGGCGTTCGAAATTATGACGGGTTTGTTAAAAGCAGGCAAAAGATTTAATGAACCACTCTAGGTTCCCAATTCTGTGCATGTTATTTTGCCAAATTCACGGCAAAAGTAATTAGAAAGTATGTTCCATCTACCAACTTCCCACTCGTCCATACAGCTTTTGCAAAACTCATTGTATGACCCTATTTAGACGGGTTAGTATGAAGTGCGCTTTTAGGTACCTCAAAATGCCGTTCACGATTACATCAGTCAACTTGCTGTCCTTGCTGCCATACAGTCGGTGGAACAAATACATCAACAAATTATGTAAGAGAATAACTACAACTGCAATACTTGACTGTAATGATGACGTGACTCATAATCGCCAATACAAACACACGCTGCCTCAACAGCTGCCCGTGCTGCGTGTGAATTTTAAGTTGAATTTGATTCCTGCCCACAACTATCATCCTTCCTATAAGTTTCGTGCGGCAGACGCAGCATATTGAGCCATATAAAAAGGTTCTATGGAGCTTGATTGCCTTCCACATGTTCCCGTGATAACTGCAGTAAGGTTCCGCACGTCCAGTTCCAGTTCCTCCTTAGGCTGTCATCCTAGGAAATATCTGCGGAAATTGCTTTCTTGAAATCGCGCATGTGGTTAGTTCTACCCATCTGCAATTAGTGAGTTTATAGTCCCCTTCACTGAATCTAGCGGCCTCCTGCGATTAGTCAACTTGTGGGTTCATTGACTGTAGGGGCCTTCCTATAGATTCTTTCGCTAGATGCATATAATGGTAGCCCTAACTTTACTTCTTCGCAACTAGAAGAACAAAATGAAAACTTCCCTGTGCTATTCTTGGGAAGATGTGATCTCCACTTTCTTTATCCTTTCTTACAATTCCTAATTTGCCTCAACCTCCTTTATCATCCTGTCAATATTCGAATAAAAGTCCTTGCATATCTTCTCGAAAAGGATTCTAAAACCAAAAAAATATTGTCATATAAATTTTTAAGTTGAATTACATTTTTTTTTTTACTTTTTCCTTTAAAGATATCTTTAGAAACCAGGGAACAACCCGGCGATGAATATCTAATATTCCACTGACATCCGAATGAAATGTTCTTGAAATATTTAAGACTATTTGTTTGTCTCGAAAGTACCTTCCATTAAATCTACGGATTTACAACACCTGCTCTAATTAATTGCGTGTAGACAATTTTATTGGCGAAAGACCTTCATTTACCTATTTAAAGGGGATTTTGAAAGGGCAAATGTTTTTCTTTGTTCTGATCTTCAGCTGAAAGTAATTGGGGTTTCAGTAAAGAGGAAAAAAAATCGTGCACTTGGAGATATTTAAATAAATCGCTGAGGGATTAAGAAAGGTTAGAAATAGATTTATAAATGAGCTGATAATACTGTGGATTTTTCACTAGCGTGTGTTTTTAGTCCTTCAGTACAGAAATAGGTAGTTGCTACACAACCGTGGGTAGAACGATTGGAAGGAAAATTAAAAGGCTTTTATGTATGTACAAGCTATTTACATATATTTAGTGGACATTTTTGTTTTAAGTCATCTGAAATACAAGGTGGTAAATTATTGATCTACAGTATTGGACAAAATTAACGGTCTCGAACGTTAGTTTTATGGTGTTCTATGAAAAATATCGCATATGCTTTCTGTAGCGACATCACCAGTTTGGCTCAAATTTAGCTCTGTACAAAATATTACTGCAACTTAAGTATTTTGCGCAAATTCCAATTATTATGACCAATTTCAGCACTTTCAACATAATTTCGAAAAATTCATAACTTATTGATTTTTATTGAACTGTGACGTTTTGGATAAAATAAATTTAAAATTTTGTAAAAAAAAAAAAAAAAAAAAATCTCGGTGGATTTTGTGAACAAGAATATTGAGAATAACGTCTATGTCCGTTATACTTAAAAGTAATCCTTGACAAAATTTATGTTTTCTTTTCATAGTGAGAAGAGAAGGTCCTAACTCTAAGGTACAATCTCTACGGGTTCAAAAGACATAATCATTTTAGTGAGAAAAGTTCGAGAGTTGTATGGCATTGGGACGGAGTTGGTATTTTGATTGCAGGAATCAAATGTGCCCTTAACGCTTCGGCCAATATGCAGTTTTGTTTTTATCATAGAGATGTGAATTTGGAAAATTAAATCTTCATATTTTATTTGGATAGCATTCCTTTAATTTCCAAATGCACGTCTTGTCTTGTAAACTAATCAGAACTAGATTTTTTTGAGAATGTGGTTGTGTCCTTCGAGATCTAAAATATTTGAAATCTAACTGACCTATTAGAATTAATTCATCGTACATAATATTATAAAAAAACCTAACATTAATTTTACTATCTCTAGTAACCGCAGTAGAACTCTTCTACTAGTTAGTTTTAAATCAGGATCCAAACTTCTGCGTTGATTCCCCGATTATGGTTGTTGTCGTTCATCTTATTGCTTTTTCGCGGTTTTTTAGTTGCCATGTATACCTAATGATGTACTAGGGAACTCCTCTACTATTTTTGTCGTACTCCATTCTTCTCGGTACTAGTGATAACAGGGCCCGGTTGAGCCCCCATTTGGTGTAAGGGTTATCCCACACAAATCAAATTTAACAAACTCAAGGAAGTTCTATGCGTATAATTCACTCTCTCGACAAATTCACAACCTGGACAATATTTACAAATTTAATATTAAGCAATCCCTAAGCGGCTGCCCTGCTTCTACAATAGTCTAAAAGCCTAAATCTAGTACGTTTTATCAATTTTGTTAGTATAGTTTTATTTACAGATTAGGTTAGCATTTATTTAAATCGTTAATAGTTGTTACTTGTTATTTTTATTTTGAAGTTCCGCTTGATGGAGGATCCCGCGGAGAAATCCTGCAGTTCCCGGCAACTTATTTAAATCCGCCAGATGCAAGACTTTGGCTCGGCGCCATCAGAAATTCGATACGCTTTCTGCCGTCTTCAGCTCAAAAAAATTAAATCGCTTCTTCGTGTTGTGTTCTTCGAGGAGGGAACTCAAGGAGGCGACATTGATGAAAAAAGCGTAGATTGTTGATGCCTTAAATATCACATCAAATTAATGGCGCGAAAATTCAAACACATTTCTTAGAAACTCGGCACAATCTTCCGCATCACCCACTAACATGTATATAAATGGACTGACTGAACTCCTGTTTCATGTGGTGATTTCAGAAAGTATGCTCTCACTGACGATATATTTAAATTATTTTCGAATTTACTTATATATGCATGTCAGTGGTGTTTACCGGATTTACCACAAAAGTATTTTAAAAGTATTTTCCTCAACACGGCTTGTTGTATCTAAATCTTCGAGCATATATAACTCCTTTTATTTTACTATCACTTAGTCCAATAGCTATCAACCATTTCCTATAAAAAGTAAATTATCCTTTTTGTAACTACGTCCCTGCGCCAAACACACTTCGCGGCTCTTTGTTTACAAAAAAGTGACAGTCAAACACCCTGCCAAAATCAAGATGGCGAAATTTTTTGGCTACGCTGCCATACATATACTTACTATGGTATGTCGTCTCCTTTAGTTCTCTCCTCAAAGGTTGTGTTCTGTGTCAACGTACTTTCGTCACGAGAGGAAAAAGAAAGCAAGAAGAGTCAAAGCCCAGGACAAGACAGAAGAAAAAATACCCCGAGCTGTCCCCTCGATGACGTCTCTCACTCATCGCGCTGTTTTTGACATCTCGTTTTAGTTCAGTGGCGTTTCCAGCATTTGCCGGCCAGTGCTTAAGCGCAGTTCGCATTTGGCGTTTTTGCTTATTATGGTTTCGTTAAGTTTTGTTCTTGGTTTTGCGTGTTTTATTTATTCATTTATGTTTATTTAGTTATTTTTATTACCTTACACTTTTTTTGTTATTTATTTATTCATTTGATTTGTTAAATTATGTTTATTGCTTTGCAATTTTTTAATTAGTTTATGTTTGTTTAGTTATTTTTATTACTTCGGAATTGTTTTTTATTTATTCATATTATGTTTGTTAAGTTAAGTCTATTGCAAGCGTAATTTAAATATTTTTGGGAAGGCTGTAAATTTGCATGTGCATGATTTTAATGATTTAATTTATTATTAATGTAGCCAGATTTATCTGTAGGTGTCATATTCCAAAGCTCAATTCTGCCAACCTTACATCCCTATTTATTGCTTGTCCATATTCTGTCTTCAAGTATTAAAAAAAAAATATTCCTCAGTGGGACCATTACTAGCGCTGAGTTCATATCTTAATAAAACTTATAAAACAACACCAAACCTCGTTTTATTTTCTTGTCCAGACTTTGTTCTCTTAACACTCACAATTTAATTGATATTTTGCATAATAAGTGAAAATAAGCAGTGATCGAAAGATGATTTTATGGGAGTATTTACTGGCGAGCGTATACTACAAGATAAATCTCTTGAACATGTTTTTAATACAGTCCTATTCGTCAGTGTGTAAAAAAGAAAGTACATTTTTCTTTGTCACCCACATGCTCAATTACCTTAAATGTTACACGCAAATTTCAATTTTCAAAACTTACGTTCAGTTTTTATTTTATTTTTTTTTCAAATGACGCCTACTCTGATTCTAATGCGTGATCTCTTTCTATTGAACAGATGTTTAAGAGATATCTCTTGATAGTATAGACTCGCTGATATTTACGAAAGGTCGGATTATATGAAAAGACTTAAATTCACTTAAACTTAACTTAAAACACAATTGCACTTAATGCTTTCGTCAGTTCAAATTGTAAATAATTGATGGATGGCTTAACTTGCACTATCCCAGCTCCTTGGGCGTGATAGGCCATTTTAAATCCAGCATGTAGGATTTTATTGTAAATTCCAGCTCGTAGGGTATTCTTATTGTATGAAGTTGATGACAGTGAAAAAGTACTGGCAAAACAAAAGAAACTGAACACTTGTTGAAAATTCTATTAAAATATTTATTGCTGCTGTTGCTAGCGCCTGCACTGATAAGAAGTGTACAAGTAAATATTCCTTTCTCGAGTAGCCTGGTACAAATTTGCTATATACAACTAAATTCTGTTAGCCTAACTGTCTTGCCTTACCTAAAAGTACATTATAAATTTTCATATCTGTGTTAGTAAACTTAATCGACAGTGGCGGAGGCAAATTTGGCTCTTTAATTTTAATACTAACAATTTACAGTTCAGTGGATTGGATTACAAAAATTTGTGATTACAATTCTTTCATTAATTAATTCATGCACAAAATAGAACACAAATAATAATCTGTTTCAAATAGCACTACCTTTATAAACCACTTCTCTTTTTGTGAGGCAGATTTTAGCGAGCTTATTTTTTCTATAATATATCCACAAAATCGTTACGTTAGAAGACTAGACATTTTTCACCATGTCCAACATTACTATTTATCTACTTTTGTGCTGGTAGATTTTTTTAAAGTGTTTGAATTGTATTATCTTAATATGCTTGCATCTTAACCAGCGAGTAAAGATTGCTAATAAGATATGTTGAGGTCGCTCAGGAATCCATTTTAGGTACCTTACTGTTAAGTTTATTCATTAACATTGTACCGGAAGTGGTAAGTATCCTTAGGCATACGTTGTTCAACAGCACATAAAAGGTATTATTGGTATTATCGGGGACTGCATTGCTAGAAGTAATTCTGACATGTAAGGAATCTCCATTTGATCTTCACACACTCAACCCTAATCAATTACAGTTTATCAATTTTTATAATAGTGCACTAAGTGTGTTTGATATTTCGCGCAAAATGTTAATGTAACTTTCTAAGAAAAAATGACTGTTAAACTGCGCTCATAAATACTAATTATATTGTAGCAGTCCTAGAAGGTGATTCTGATCTCTTTGTCGTAGCTCAGGTTTACATTTTAGTCACATATTTTGACGTTTCACCAAAAATTTGTCTTTTTTTAATTTTTCCCATATTCATTTTGATTTATCCTTTCCATCAACCACAAAATAAACTGAAATGAATTTGTAATGAATAAACGTCAGAATATACGCCCAAAAGTACGACAAAGTTGTGACAAAACTTTTAATCTACGGTAAATTGATATTTTACACTAACTTAGAGCAATACAAGTTTGAATTTGAAATAATATTTTTGAATTTGTAATATAAAGTACTTCACATTACAAATTCGAAAATTTACCGTAGTTTAAAATTTTTCTCACAACCTCTGAAGCAGTTGACTAATTTACGGTACTTAAAGCATATATTCTGACGTTTATTCATTAGATATTCATTTTAGTTCATTTTGTGGATGATGAAAAGGACAAACTAAAAGGAATATGTTCAAAATAAAATTACGACAAATTTGTGGTGAAATGTCAAAATAAGTGACTAAAATATACGCCTAAGCTACGACAAAAGATCAGAGTCACCCCCAGGTGTCCGGTTCATTCCGAATCAATCTAAACCCTTTGGTTGTTCATTTTCGCTGTCTCTTTTGATATTCCTCATATTTTTCTTTTGGATATTTTTCTTAAGAATTTGTTCGCCCTAATTGGTAGACAAAAATGTGTTTCTTTTTGGGAATTTGCTCGAAAATGTTTCTTCCTAATTTGAATGGATTCAGATGAATGGCCCGATAACGTAAGCAGCAAGGTTTGGTATGATTTACAGAATAAACAGAATTTATCCTTTTCGGTGTTTCGTTTAAATTCTTCGTATAGGAGTGCTCTATCTCGTCTGCCTACAATGTCTACAATTGTTGTGGTAGTGTCGGACCTATAGGACCTATATACCTATATATATTATGTTTTCTATAATCGGTTTAATGCCCATGAACCTATACTAGCTTCAGCTCTTCTAACTATACAAGGCTGCCAATTTTAAGTGTCACATAACAATACAAGCAGGCGCGTATCTAGATCAGCAGCTTAGGGGGGGGGGGGGCGTCACAACTAAAATGTTCGAGTAGGAGGAAAAAGTCGGAAGAAGTCGGTTTTAAAAATCATTTTTTTTAATCATATTTACGTTATATTACAAAATCCAATTTTCGGTTTGTTTTGGAAAACCTATCAATAATATTATCCACATCAGAGCAGAGATTTTAGAAATAGATGCTGACACAAGCGAATCTGTCACGGGTGAAGTAATTTACTTAGAGTGACCTTGAGTCACATTTAAAGGAATGGGAGTAGGAGTGTATGATATGTTACTGACTATTTCTTCTGATGGGAGCTTAACTGATCTTGTTTTCTTCTGAAAAAAAAATGTCAATGGTCTTATCAATCTTCCTATTTACACTTCGCTACTATTTCTACCTCCATCGCTAACTAGTGTAACAAGTTTATCCTTCTCCTACAAATTAAAAGTAAACCTGAAGTTAAATTAAACAACACTACTTGAATTAATACGAAAGTACAAGCAAAGCAACGCCAACTACCGCAGAGGAAATCGAATGGATTTTATTTTTATAGTTTTGCCATAAAAATTTCGAAGAAAAATTGTAGAATTAATTGTAGCGGCACTCGAATCAATCCAACTGATGGTTTTTAGCCAGCCAAAAGTGTATAAAAATTCGATTGAAAAATTTTCAAGTAAATTTCTAAGAACAACATTTATGATTGCCAATGCTCATAAATATCTTTAGCGACCAAGCCTAACCAACAGCGTTGCCAATTGAGCCGAAAATCGGCTAATTTGGCCGATTTTCAACTTCATTAGCCGACAAAATTTTACCTAGCCGACAGCCGATTTTTAGGCCATTGTGATATTTCTTCAGCCGATTTTGGGATTGACGCTAGCTACACTTGGTTTGGTGTGGTGCTTTGTCGATCGGATGTATTTTGAGCGACTTTTTTGTATGAAAAAGTGTATTTTTCCACTCGTGATTGTGCGTAATTTGTGCGTCGTGGAAAAGGACTTCCTATTAGAAAAATGTTCAGAACAGAGCACTTATGTCTCTGAAAGAAAGAACGGAAAAAATATATGCGAAATGTAGTAACTCGCGTGTATGTGAACCGAGTGCATGAAAATGGGTTTTCCGGCGACAAGAGAAAGTTTTTTGAATCAGGAAAAGAATATACCACTCGATAGTACCTACTATCGGCGAGACTTTTTTTCTGCTTTTGCATTTACATTCATTAGACGAGTTTGCAGTATTTTGTTAGAATGGAATTTGCCGATTTTTAAATTCTGTTTAGGCGATTTTAGATTTTCTAGATACATTTAGTCGATTTTAGAAAGAAATTGTTGGCAACACTACCAACCAAGGCCATCATAATGTAAATCCTGCTTAACTGTGGTCGGCTACCAGTAGTGCATGAAAAAAGTAAAGAAAATATCTCAAATCTTTCTTTCTAAGAAAACTGAATGCTTGTACCCTTGTCCAAAAGATTGAACCACCAGAATCAATCCACCAATTCATTTGGACCGTTGTCGGTGAAAGTTATCCATTAAAATTCCTAAAAATTATGAACAGCTCAGGCTTAAATCAGTGTTGCTACGAAAAATCAACGGGTGGCTATACGTTGATGATAACATGGAACTAGGACTCTACTGGAAGAACCCTAATTCAAAATTTGTTAAGTCAGTTTGTATTCTTCTGTTGCGAGCTCTACATCAAGTTGTTCTGTCATCGATTTTATCTCGGAAAATCAGAGAGGTAATAAAAAATTTATAATCGCTGACCAATTTCTTAGAAACAATATCACTTTCAAATCTCAAAATTTTGTGATTTTTCATCTATAGGAGTAATCGATGCAAAAAAATATAAAAGCATCATAATAACCGGGCTGCTACGCATAGCGTGCCTTTTTCTAAAAATCAAACACTAAACTAAATATGTAGTATTCCAAAATTACTTACCATCCTGTAATAGGTACCTATAATAGATGACTTTTCGACACTTCTATATAAAATACAAGAATATTCTAAAAAAATCGTACACGTTTCAAAGACGAAGAGCTACAAGCGAATGACTATTATATCCACTTTAGACGACTCCAACAAGACAAACAAACGCCCAACCCAGCACTTGCTGCAGTAGCCGCATATTGGACCTGTCGACGCACTGAAGCTCAAAATTGGGAAAAGTGCGTTACAGCACCAGCATTAATCGCCGGCATCAGCTACATATTGTGTCCGTACCAGACGAAAATCGTCCTGTTAAACTTTTACAACTCACACTTAGTCCAGCGCCACATTCAATTCACCGCGAAGGTGAGGTGGAATTTGAGTGGGGGGGGGGGGTCATGACCCTCCCGTGACCCTCCCCCTGTACACGCGTTCAACTGTTCCATCAAATCGCCAATAATCGGTGGTAATGGTGCTGAATTTTTTACCTTCAGTCTTCCATTTGGTTAGTATTAAGTGCCATACGCTTTTCACAACACTTTGAAATACACCACATGTAATGGTAGTACACATAGTAGTATACATAAATATGTAGTGGAAGTATAGTGAGATAAGGGTGACAAATTTGATGTTGAATTGTCCACTATAACGACCTGTGAATAATAGCCGGAATTCAAACCAATCCTCGAATATATTAGAAGCAAACCGCAAACACTCTTCGATCTGTTATGACGGTTAGGCACAATAGGCAGTGTGCTATGTTTTTATGTTCCATTATTTAAGCCGTCTCCTTTTCTGTGCGACAATAGTTGTTATCAGTCCTTATCCAAAGGTTGTGCTTCAATTTCGTGCATATTTTCATTTTGTTATTCTAAGTGATAAGTTCGCAGTACAGCTATCTTAATAATGGGGCTGCCGTCTGTAATTTATTACGAAAAATGCACCATGTTTTGGGACAACCCTCACTGTAAAAAATGTGCACAATTGTTGCCATAAAGCTTAGGTATTTGTCCCTAAAATGTAGGGAATATTCCTTAAAATGTAAGGAAGATTCCTGAAAATGTAGGGAATATTCACTACATGTTAAGGAACATTCCCTACATTTTAGGCAGAAATACCTAAGCTTTGTGGCAACAATTGTGCACATTTTTTACAGTGCTGGTTGTGGTCATTAATGCTGCATTAACGTACAAATTTGTTTGTTTGTTGTTGATCATCTATATACCCAGAATCTTCCATGTTAGATTTTTAAGCCGGTTAAACTATGACGTCATTTAGCTATGTATTTTACTTGAGTTTATCTCTATCAAAGTTTCGTCATGTTGGGAAACACCCTTTTGGGCTTTTTTGAATTTAACGTAATTTCTTCACATATATAATGAATTCATAGATACCAGTCAAGCTTGGCCTGGTAATTACCAGAGGCAGGCCATCCTAAATAGTTTGTAATGAGAATACATCGTTTCTGAGGTAATGAAACGATATGCAGCAGAGTATGGCCGAGATTACCTACGTCATTTTGCCCATCTTCACGAGGACATTAATTAAGTCTGTTGTTAATTTTCTGCTTGTTGACAACCCCAATATCTATAACCTGTCTGATATACATAACAGACAGCAAATTTTCAATCCAGTACCTATGTTGCCAAATTTTAATACACTAACCTAAAATAAAATGCTTTTTTCTAATGCTTATTGTTTTATTTGTGGTACTGAAATTACAGTGACCAGAGATTACATATTTTAAAACTACACTCCCATCTTTTGCAAAATTTAAGAAAAATTCCATTAATATTCCGTGTATAACATGACCTGCTAACTGACTGACATACAAAAAAACATACATACATACAATACATATGTACACATGTATTATGTTCTTAGCAATCACAAATTTACGAAGAAAAGAATCAAATATTTCCTCAAAATGTACACAAGCAGGAAATCCTGGTCAAATAATCTCTTTACTCAGCATTAACTAACTTCATACAACCACATCCGCACACATTTCTATCAGGATTCAGGATCCTCATCAGTGCGGAAGACCAATTGGAGTGATTTGCGGTTATTCCTTGATAACTTTGTTCGATAATTTCCTTATACAATTCCTTTCCTTCCATCTTATTTTGGTAAGGGGGGAAAAAGAGAAAGAAATAGAAAGCGCCGTTATCAATTCATCTTGTAGCAGACATTTGAAAGCCTAAAACGCTTTTGAAACATTGTTAGTTGGGGACCTCTCAATTGAGGGCGACAGCCCTTCAATCATTAAGAAATGATGGATGGGTTATCAACGCGCGACAATCTGCGGGCGTGTTTTTTGACAACTTATTGAAAATGGTTTTCTTTAGAGAAATCTTGAAATATACTTAGTTGGTTTTGTATGTGAATGTGCGTACGTGTTTGTGTGTGTGTGTGTGTGTGTATGCGTGTTTGTATGTTCCGTCATATGTACCGATAAGAAATCATTTGCTTCAGCCATCAATAAAGCCGATAAACCTTCTCACAGCTGCTGCCTGCCTGCCTGCTACTGCCTGCCCGGCATGTGGCATTCACATAAATGTACTCTTTTCTCTCTCACAAATCCTACAAAATCCTTCTAATAAGGCTACGATTATTACCATCATCGCTTCCCGAAAAGGTGAAAAGAATTTTCCCATTTTATCACCTTTTCAGGAAAGCTTTTCTTCCTTTATATAACCCTTTCCTTGAGCTGCTCGTAAAGAATTTATAGACAGTTCATCCTCCGTACATCATCAATCAATCAATCAAGTTTAGCGTAAGGTTTAAGAAGTTTCTTTGTAGCCTTTCGGGTGAAAAGGTTTTTGGAGAAAGAGTTAACCCCTTTCAAATATTTACAAAAATAATAAAAATACACCTTCAAAGGACCGATTTTCTTCGATAACATTAAGGTAGGCCACAGGTTATAAGGTTTCTTCTGTTCATTTTGTTTTCTTCTTTTTTATTTCTTCAGAATTTATTTAACGATGTAAATAGATGGAAGTGGGTAAGGGGGGGGGGGGTGCCATTCAGGTTGGATTTGAAAGAAGTAAAGGTGCAAATTGAAAGATAATAAAAAATAATAATTTATCACACAATTAGGTTCTTGAATTTTATTGATTTTTGAAACTTTTACAATATAGTTTCATGTATGTATGTACATATGGTACAGTTGTTCCCATAATATTCATGTATATATGGCTGTATGCATTTACAATTACCATCATTCAAGGTAATTAGCTGAAAATAGAACCATTGAAACTTGCGATAGCTTTATGGTGTAGGTTAAACAAATTTTGGTTTCACCGCTCGCGGAAATCTCTGAATGAAGTGATGAGCTAAACTAATTGAACATTCTGAAGTTTTCAAATCTTTTCGCCATATTTATTTGGAACTTCATCAAAGATCTGAAAGTTTGCATAACAATAATAATGAAAAAGAAAATGTAGCTGATCCCTTATTTGACTTTTTGAAAGATGAAAGTCAATGCAATCCAATCGGTGGTTGCAGAGACAAGACATTGATGAAATCTGTTCATGTATGCCTAAATTTGTATTATGTGAGAAGTAAGGAAGAAATCGTAGTTCCTCAAGGAGCGTACAGGAACAGATATATATGTTGAAAGTATTTAAGACTATTTAAGGGAATTGATAATTTCATGTATACAGTTATATCCATAAACAACTTTGCAAGTTTTTCATCTATTCTCAAGAAAGTCCAATGTAAAGAGTTTAAGGCTGTCAACATATGGAGGTAGAATAACAGGGTTGCCCCAATGAAGTCCACGCAGGGCAAATTGAATGAATGTCCGCTGCACAACCTTAAAAGCATAGAAGAGAGTTCAGACCGAACTGACATAATCCTAAATGGGTCTAAAGAATATTCAGTATAAGATTTCCGTTATGAATGGATCATCAAACTCCTTTGACCATCTCTTTACAAACTTCAGTATAGCATTAGTCCTGGCAATGATTGCCTTAATATTATCCTCGAAGGAAAGACGTGTATTAAGGAAGACGCCTAAATTTTTGGTTTTGTCAAGTTAATAAGCATCCATCTAAAGTATAACTGATGTTCAAAGGCCTCCTTTTACGAATAAAGGACATAGCAGTACATTTGCTGATACTGGTAGGAAGATAAGTAATAGCACACTATTTTTGAAAGGTGTCTAAGTTCATGTTTAAAATTCCACACTCGTTTTCATTAGAAACAATGTGAAAGATATTGGCATCGTCAGTCTATCGAAGTATTCGTGAATTAGTCAAAATCAGGGATACATAATTAATGAAAATAATGAACAGGAGTGGTCCAAGATGGCTGCCTTGAGGAACACCACAAATATTGTCTATTTTATCAGAAAGAGCTGCGCGGAATATAACTCGCTGTGTGTGATCAGATAAATAAGAATGAAGCCAATTGCCAATTGACAAAAACAGTAAGAAAACCAAGAACAGTAAACTTATGAATTAAAATTTTGTGATTGATTCCCTCGAAAGCTTTGCTGAAATCCGTAAAAATGCAGAAATGCAGAAATTAGTAACCTTTAACAAATTGGTCTTAGGAAAAGCTTTGCAGTGCAAATACAAAACATAACAACTCAGGGCTTCAAATATCTTACCAATATAACTTAAAGTAGCGATAGGTCTGTAGTTAGAAATGTCGTACTATGGTTGCCCTTCTTCTGCAAAGGAATAACCAAAGAAAGCTTTCTCTGCTTCGGAAAAATAACACAGGTTAAAGGTAAATTAAAAAAATAATACAAAACAGAAACGCTGGACGTAGCACAATTCATATGAGAGTGGAAGGAACGCCATCCGGACCTCTTGAAAAGCTATCAGCTATGCTTGAAATGTACCTGCAGACAGATATTTCGTAGAACAACAGATCTTTAGGCTGAAGAGAAGTCAACGGAAGTGTCGTCATATGAATAGATAAAATTATTATAAGTAATATCACAGTGGTTATCATAGCAGGAAGTTTTAAAGAAGTCACCGAAAAATTGGCAGTCTCCAAGTGATCAACAGTGTCTATGTTTCCGAGTTTCAACGATGAAGAATATCCATCACAGTTGCGCTTAGAGTTCACAAACTTCTAAAATTGCTTCGATTTAGGAAACAAGGCCGACCTCTTTGTATGAGTTAGTCAAACATGAAATGTACTGAGCAGACGAAATAGATTTAGTTAACGAGTCGAGTAGATATTTTTTTTTACAGGAAATTAAAGCGTCGACATGTGATGAAATGTGTTTAATACTTCGGTGGTGTCAGCATATAGTCTAGAAACGAAAACACATTTAGGATCAATTTTGACCGGAAAAACCATCAAAATTGTAAAAAGATTAGGAAACATTTTCCAATTTGATAATTATGACGTCCTTATAGCTCTCGACAAAATAATTGCTGTCTTTTCTATAATTTTTGCATTCGTGTTTCGACTCTAGTTATGCAACCTTTATATCCGTTCGTGTTGAGTTTTTTGCTGACCACATAGGTAAATGAAATTTTTAACTAGTTTTTTACTTTAAGCTAAGCATTATATACATAAGTCCAAGTTCATAATGACATCTGAAATTTTGGGTGATATATCGGACAATAGTCGTTGTGGAGAGGAAAAGTTCAACTAGTTATGTAATTATTGAAAAAAAGAAAACTTCTATTCTTACATTTTTTTATTTGAATTGTTATATATCAAATGATAGATATAAGAAAAGTATAAGACCAGTATAAGAAACACACACATAGAAAGTATTTATAAGATAAGTATAACTTTAATAAAAGGGCAATATAAATGTACAGAACAAATTTGTAGAGGACAAAAAAAAATATTAAAAGAACTTTTAAAAAAATAATTTTTACTTCGAAAATCTATTCGAAGAACGAAACTTCTACATTCAAATGTCAGAAATTCGCAAATTCGAAATTATCATGTGACCGTGATTGAACCATTGAGCTAAAATTTGGCACACTTATTGACCTTGAATTCGACTCAAAATCAATATCTTAGGATTGTCAAGGTCGGGAATATTTGGTCAAAACTTAGAATTTAAAGATGGTGGCGGCAAGATGTCTGAAAATTTTGCCACTTATTGTTCGATTCCACTTATTATCTATATATGGGGCTTATGGGTTGCAAATTTTACTAAAGGAAAAATGAGTTCTGTTTAAGCATTCGACCTTAGACGCTATGAAATCGTCTAGGGCTATAGGAAGTTGAACCCTTCGAAGGAGGAACGTTTTATCAATGAAGTACCGAAGTATGATAAAGAACTTGTCCGAATTGCAATGTAGAGTAAGCGCGACAAATATAGCCCTATGGGCTAATATAGCCCACTGCGATATCTCGATAACAAAAACTTGTACGTTGCTGAACTCAGCTGCATTAAAAGCAAGTACGAAAAAGTTTTACATCAGTCAGTTGGTGAGATTCGAGCGGAACGCACGCAGCTAGTTTTGATGAATTTACGTTTTTTCTCCATTTCGTTGGAGTTTTGCAGTAAGTTTTAATAACCATTTCACATTTATTTATATTATGTTATCCAAAAGTTCACAATACAGTGTGGAAGTACGATTCTTAAGTCACTTTTATCAGTTCATATTTTTAAAATTTTTGTGTGGAGGTTATTTTGAAAAACTTTTATTTTATATTTGAATCAGTGTGGGTAATATGGCCCAATACAGTGTAGGTATATATGGACGAGTGTTCCATATTTCACAAACTTTTGCGTGGATCAAGTGACATCTGCGAAATTAGATCAAAAGTCTGTTTTACCACCAGATTTAGAAGAGTCTCTTGTTAATTATGTACTAACCATGGAGAGAAAAGTCTTTGGATTGACAAGGAGAGACATCAGATCATTAGCGTTTCAGTAAGCCGTCAAAAATAACTTAGATAATCCATTCTCAAAAAAGAACGAGACGGCGGGAAGGGACTGGTTATATCTTTTTCTAAAGCGCCATCCATCTCGATCGCTTCGCTAGCCTGCAGGAAAGGTTTTAACAAGGAAAACGTCCAGCATTTTTTCAATTTGTTAGACAAAGAAATGGATAGAGAACATTTTCAATCGAGCAATATATACAACGTTGATGAAACGGGAATATCAGTAGTCCCAGCGGAATTTCCCAAAGTTTTAGGACTTAAGAGCAAAGAGCAAATTGGATCATTGACCTCAGCAGAAAGAAGCTCAGTACCAATTACTTGTACTAGGATCGATTGATTCTCATATTGGATGAACATACTGGTCATATCAGAAACATTGATTTCATAGACTAGCAAGAGAAAATCACGTTCACCTGGTTTCAATCCCACCAGAGTCAAGTCATAAGATTCAACCACTCAATAAAACCTTTATGAGTCCTTTTAAAAAGAATTTGTCTGAAGAATGAAAAACAATGTACGTCCTCTAACTAATTTCGAAATAATCGAACTCATGGACCGAGCGTATTTAAAGGTAAAATCTGATGACGATCTTATTGCAGCTGAAGACGATGCAATCGAATCCCATTATTACGCGACGACGGCGAATGAAACTCCACAAACTGACACTGATGATACCCATGCAATACAGACTTTAGAGCTACTAGATTCTCCAGAACCGATCAATAGTTCTCTGTGTACTCAAGCTTCACCGTCAAGTGCTACTGTTATTTATCATACTTATTGATACAACAGAAAACGTTATTACAACACCGTATCAGATATCACCGATACTTGGTAAGATGAAGAGACAAAGTACCTGTGGAAGAAAGCTTGGCAAGACGCTAGTATTAACATCGTCTCCCTATAAACAAGAATTGAAGGAGTCTTTGGAAAAAAGCTCAGAATGTAATTAAACATTGGTGTTATGTGTTTCATGTAAGCTGTGGGCACACGAACTGTACTCTGGTGTGGAAAAAGATCATTTTTCGTCCGAATATTGTTCCTGAATTCTAACTACTTACTTATTCTAAAACTTGAAGGATTGTGTTAAATATGGACCACCTGGTCCATATTTAATGCACTCTGCTCCATATTACCCAAAATATGACCAGTTGAAGAAAAATTGTTTTGTTGATTAAATTAATTTTTGTTTGTTTATAAATGAAAAAAATATGTTTATTTTCGTCTGTTATTTTATTCCTAAATGAGTCAAAAACTGAACTATAAATAAAAGATTGCGATTTAATTATAATTCATAGTTTTATTGTTGATTTTGCTTATGGTGGTCCGTATTTGCCGCACTTACTCTACGAAGTTTGGCACAATGTTGGATAGCGCAGTTTTCTTTCGGCGAATTCTGAATTTTTCGAGCAATCCACATTCAACAGAAGTATAATTAATATTAAAACAAAAATCTTTTTAAATTTACAATGGTTTAAAGGAAAAAAAAATAATTAAATTGGGCTTTAAAATTGAATAATACATATTTAAAATTTTATAACTCAATTCAAAAGCATCATTTACATTTTTAATTAAACTAAATCAATTGGGCATTATGTGTTTGATTCAAAATTTGTAATCTGCGTGTAGGGCTTCTTCCGGCTTGCGAATAATCCTTCGGACACTACCCATACACCAGGAAAAGTTCATGCTGCGAAGCTTTGAAAACTTCAAAGTTTCAGCAAAGCTTTCATGCTTCGAAGAGTTCGATTTCGAAGCTTCGAACAATACCAGGTTTTGACCCGCCTGCTTCGAATTCTATCAACAACCCTTAATTTACACACGAAAAGTTTCATTAAGAAAGGCTACAACTCAGATTAAATCCTAAAATTGAATTTGTTAACAATATTTTAAAAGTATATTATCTCATTTGACTTTAAATGTTTGAACTCTTATCAATGAATTGTATAATTTTACAGTTTTTCAAGTGTATTAATAAAATCCACGTTCTCTTGCGAACGTTTTGGTGTAATCTTTTTTGTCTGCAATAAGTTAATTTAGAAGATTATCGGACTTTAATTTAAGTACACTGTAAAAAGGTACAAATTGTTGTCACAAAGTTAATGGAAAAAATCCCTTTAAAGGTATGGAATATTCCCTACATTTTAGGTAATATTCCCTACATTTTGGGGAATAATCCCTACATTTTAGAAAATAATCATTACATTTTAGGCAATATGCCCTACATTTCTAGGGATTTTTACCCTAATCTTTGTGGCAACCATTTGTGTCTTTTTACAGTGTATACTTCCATGTAAAAAATTTTTACAACAACTGGAAAAATTTATTTCACATCAAAACCCATATAATGATTAAACATTGAAAATTGAAATATTCCCATAAAGTATGTACCAAACATTATACCAAAGCGTTTAAAAAAAAATTAGTCTACCCGCACCCCCTCTATACACAAACTCGAAAATCACACATTTTTACAATATTCGGGTGAAAAAGTTTGATATAAAGTTTGTTGCAAAAGAAAAAAAATGCTATTTAATAGCACTCAGCAAAAGCTTTAATTTGATATCACACATGGCCCAAATTGGACAAGCAAAAGGTGGGTAGTTACCCCCCCCCCCCCTCCCCTCCGCCACTGAAACGTAAAAAAAAAATTTAACCCATCGGAAAGCTGCCAATTCACTCATTATAAATCAAAAAACCCTATCCACGTTCAGCTACAGGGATACCCGTAATGTTTTGGTTACACTAGAATACACTTGAATACGTAGCCAAAATATTTTCAATAATTCTTATATATTTTATTTCTAAGCACTGTAGCAATGTTAATTGTAGTGTGATTATTTATGCTGACTGAATTTACCGATAGTCATTTGAAAGTTCCTTATATTCCTGGGCTAATTTATGTATAATAAAAAAAATGTACGGAGAAGAAGGTTGATTATATGATTAGGCACTGCCTTCTTTATTACAGGCCGTGGCGCTAAAGCTTTTCTTTCCTTCCATATGTATGAGAAACGTGTTGCTTGAAAGCTTTTAGCATTACGCATTATGGAAAAACAAAAAAAAATTTATGTAAAATAAAAAGCGCCTCTGGTGACAATAATTCTAACGCCTATTTATAGGTCAAAATGTTTACTTTTAAGGAAAAAAAACGTAATTGTAATTATTTGAACAAAATTACGAAGAGTTTCTGAATTTTATTAAACCCTACCCAATCCGCTGCAATTCGAGGAGTTCGCTGTTTTATTTTTCAAAATTGGAGAATGTCAATTTGATGGTCAAAAACTTAATATGAATGTTTTTATAAAGTCTAACAAACAAATGAAATGTAATTATTAATTATTATTTTATTATTACATTTAATTGATAAGTTTAATTATTATGCATTTGATGCTGTCATTCATTAGAAAACTATATTCATGATTTGCAGTGGAAATAGACTTTAAAAAACTAACTTTCGTCTTGAGCGAACGTTTTACTCTCATTTCACAGCGAATTGGGTAGTGTTTAGGAAAATGCAGAAACACTTCAGAATTTTGTTCAAATAATTACAATTACGTTTTTTCCCCTAAAAGTAAACATTTTGACCTATAAATAGGCGTTAGAATTATCGTCACCAGAAGCGTTGTTTATTTTACACAAATTATTAAACATGAAATGTGTTTGTTTTTTAAAGTTTACTATAATTTTTTCACGTATGACTACTCAAACTACTTTCGGGTTATGCTAGAGAAATTTCGAGTGGGAACACTGCTCTCAGGCATAAAGTTATTTAGTCAAGCGTGTTGGGAGATTGTTGCGACCGAAATTCCCTCGAAAATGGGAATTACTGGGAATTTTTCCAACAGATTATTATGAAAACTCCCAATATTTTTCCCTAGGTACTAAAAAAAAAAGTATAAGAAATTATCAAAAGGAATAGTTTACGTAACTTATGAAAAGTAATTAATTTTTATCGATAGAGGAGTGCGTGCCCAACTGTATCTTTCAGAAAAACTAAGAAATTGGCCCAAAACAACTTTATATTATATAAGGGTAAACAAAAATGACATTCAGCATATAATAATAAAAAAAAAGGTAATAAACTAATAAAAAATGTCGAAAAGAATGATGAATTTCAGAGAGAGTGTCTCTGCTGAGTTCATCTCTTATTTTTGTTTAATGTTAATTGCTGAGAATGCCTTTAGTACATTAGCAGAGAAATGAGGAAGGCATAACATCTCAAAAAAGAATTTAGAAACATTTCAAGAAAAGAATTTAGAAACATTTCAAGAAAAGAATTTAGAAAGTTTAAGGAAATCTAAAGAATCATCAAGTGATAAATTTTTAAAAAGTTCCTCATTGTTCGATGATTTGTTAATTCAATCACAATTCTAGTAAAACCTGTAAATGATATTCGCGCAGGAAAATTTAATGCTTTGTATTAATTTAAAGGATTTATTTTCTGAAATTTGGATGTATGATTTCTCCCATAATTATGTACGGGCAGACGAAATTATTCCTTTCCTACTTTTAAATATTTTCAGGGCGGAAATTCCCACAATATGGGAGAATTCCCACGATCTCCCAACACTGAGTCAAGGGTTAGTGAGTGGATAAAAGCTATTTAAAAAAGTAAAATGGTTACATAATTTTTAGTTTGTAGTATATTTTAAGTTGAAAGTATTATTTTCACTGGATATATAATAGTGCACTCCACACTTGAAATATGCTCGTTCTTATAACCCTCTATTTTTTATCATGTCTGAATTTTTGTTTGATTTCTTTATCTATAATATTAAAATTGGTTGATGAAATCTATTAGTTCGAATAGTTCTAGCAGCATTAATTCGCTTTTGATTTAAAACTTCCAAAAACGTATAAATTAAAAAAGTTATCAAAGAAAACTTGTGTCCATCTCTAATTTCAACTTATTATACACAGTTTCAATACAAGAGCGCTGTTGTGAACCTTAAATTCCATTCGAGTTCGGATGAAATCAATAAAATACTGTCTTCAGTCGAACTTTCTGTAGCTATTATGTTTATCTGATTATCCTCCAAAGTAGCTTTGAATTTTTCTTCGAATACAAAAATATCTTCTTTCATTATAGCTGGTGATGGATGTCCATCGCCATCGCCACCCGTTTTTCTCACAGTCCAATTCCAATTACTTGAAAATTATGCAACTGCTTTCTTTCAGAAAGTTTTTCTCGAATTCATCTAAAATGGTTAAAATTAAGAGCTTAAGGAAATTCCTACTATATATCGTACAAATATTTTGTGCACTAAATAACAAATTTTAATAGTTATAGTACAATTTTTTTTACCGGTTTAAATATGCCGGTCACTGAGCACACGCGATAATTGAAGCACTGAGACTGTATTTCTCCGCTTTTAGTTTGTAGTTTTAGTTTTTTTTGGGCATGGACATTTTGATCTTCTTAAAAGTACAATTTATTGAAACTAGCGTTCATTCTGTTTCTTACTTTTTTGTTTTACATGACCACTAGACCCCTCAGCCCAGTCTTTGTAGTTAGGTGAGGTAAGAGGGATGCCGCTAGAAGTTCTAGCCTGCATCACTTAGACCTCCAGTGGGTTAATTGTGTCCCTTGACATCATTAGATAGCCTTTGAGATCGCCATATAGATCCATCCTGCTTCGCTTAGGAATTTCAGAATACGTCTGAACTCTTTACTTTGCAGCTCCCCATACTTGAAAGGAAGTAGCTACCTAATAGCCGACGTCTTTTATTCATCCCATTTCTTCCGAATTCTTACAGCTCTTGCGGAAATCTTCTGGCAGGGTGCTCTATGGCCCAGTTACCCGTAATAACCCCTACTAGATTTCTGTTGTTTGTTCTACTGCCACTGTCCTCTTCATATCATATGCAGGCCATAATTTTCTTGCAATACGGCAGGTTTCTTTGCTGATCCACTGGAGGATTGCCTTTTGATTTCTTTGTAAGTTATTAGTTTTTTTTTATGGCAATGCAATATTTAAGTCAATTCTTATCTACCTTTAAGGAAAAGTTTTATTGGTGCTCGCAGGCTACAACCCAAAGTGTGTTTCAAATGTATATTCAAATATGGGTCAAAATTTGTGCCAGAAAATGGCTGAAATAATTCCCTCTAAGGTACATATTTCAGTTAAAGTTTGACACACTTATGGTGAATTTCTTTCACCTGAACTGAACCGTCATTCATTTAATTCCTAAACCTAAAATGTTTTACTCACCACACTGACTAGAGTTGGTTCTGAAAGTTTTTTTTTATATGTTCACTTTCTGCACCAGTTTCTAACTTTCTTGCTATATGAAAATTTGAGGTTACGGTTCGGAACTAAACGCCAAATCGAAATTAGTTGTAATCAAAGTGTGGATGTATGTAAATTTTATAATTTTTTTTACTAAAGTTATAATAGTGGAACATTTTCAGGTACTCTACTTTCTGGCATACCTTTCATTTTATTTCCGTTCCGCACAGGGTTAAGTTTGGTGCAGATCTGATGGCTTTTGGTTCAGTTCAGTGACTGTGCGGTTTTTTTGAAAAGAATTCACGAGTATTGATCTTGGATGATATAATATACTTTGACACTTTTATATAATATGAGTTCAAGATGGCATACGAATTTAGAATTTATAGCCAATTCAAACCAAAATCGGATTCGTGGATTACTAATTTTTGGTCAAAATTTAGAGATTCAACATATCAGCGCCCACATATAATGGACGACTTTTGTCATTTATGGTCTGAGCCCTCTGAAAATCATTATATGCGGATCTTCGACCCGAAGCTATCCGAATTGATTTTCCAGATTTCGGTACGGTATCACAGAGAAAGTTATATCGATTGATAGGGAATATAGTGAACCTACCTATCATTTATTAAATATTTTGTTCAGATAAGGGACTCAAAACATATATATATATATATAAATTGTGTTCTTAAACGCTATTTTTTATACAGAGACACATTTCTATTATCAAATAATAATATAATATGTGCAGGGTCTATACCATGATTGTGATATTAAATATTAAATAATATAAATATAAATAAAATAGAATAAATATAAATATAATATAAATATTAAATATGTGTTTTTTTTCTAAGGAATTAATTAAACAAATTTCCTAATAATTTTGATTCACTATTTGTTGTCAACAACAATTTTGTTTTCCGCTTTTTGATGCATATCTCTCTCTTTCTCTCGATATTCATTTCCGTCTAAACGCACTTTCTTCGTATCTATTTATTTACAAAATCATTTATAAATCCTCATAGCTAAGATCGGTGAGATAGTGTGTTTGGATATAAGACTACCCGTAGCTCACTTTCATGTAACTACGAGTTACGCATTCCTGATTATTATTAATGTTGCCTTTAAGTGTTAAGGCCTAAATTTTTATAATTATAAGGTCTAATTAAAACGTCTAAGACCTAAGGAGTTTCGCTTAATATTTAACCTCTTAAATAAGTATTTGAGATAGGTCTTTAGGGCTACTTCCGAATGTCAAGCTGTAATTAATTAATTAACCCATAATGAGCAGAACAATAAGTCCTGAGGTCTAAGACATATGATCGAAGATCTTGTTTTAATTTTCAATTTCTTGCCCAATCTGAATACCAAGTGGCACCCATTAGTCAAATTCACGTTTAGTCCTCTTTTAGAGTATAGCTCACATTCTTTTTGCACTTGGTACGTTAAACGACCACGTCTTTCTTCCCGAATTTTGCCGAAAAATGAGGAATTTAACACTTTTGTTGCACGTAAGCAATTTCAGGTGAAACAACCTATGAACTTAGATATAAGGTTTAAACACAGACTGATATATATACATATATATAGTCTGTGGGTTAAGGCTTCATCAAATATGGACTAAGTGTCTAAATTCTAAGGCCGAAGGTCTTAAGCTCATATTACGGCGTCTTGGGTCTAACGACGTAAGTATAGACCTGACCCCTACAGCTTTTTCGATTAGACTCACTTGTTTGAGGTTTGTATTACTTGGTATAAAATCTAAATAATAAGATGTAGGTACAGTCTTAGGTGCAAGAAATGAGATTAAATCTGAGAAATTAGGTTTGCTTTACATACTTTGAAGCCTAAAGACTAAATGCTACAATCTACATTATGACCTTATCTACGCTCTAAGAATCATTTATAGGGCATAAGTTATATTGTATAAAGTCTAATTTATCCAGTCTAAGGCATAATGCCTACGATCTGAAGCCTAAAGTGTGAGACCTAAACTTTTGGTTCGAAAGTCTAAATATAAAACCGTGCGGTTTTTGATCTACGGAATAAGATTTATTATCTGATGCATCAAGGGTAATGGTCAGGAACACAGAAATTATGTTCTCGGGTATTTAGGTCTGCATGTAAGGAATAAGATTTGATGTATAATGATAATGGCCTAAGTTCTAAAACTTAAAGAATAAGGTTAAAAGCCTAAGTTTTTACGCGTACAGTTTAAGCACTAAGTTGTCAATATAAATTTTAAGATATGTGATTAAAACTTAAGATGGTTTACAGCTGATTGGAGTTTTCCAGCTGATTATGCTTTTGATCGGGTCTATGATGTAAGGTTTGGGATATTTTTTTAAGGAAACTCCGATCTTTGGATTATACTTCTTTATTGTTCACTCGACGTTTCGGGTCTTGTTTAGTACCCTTCTTCAGGAGTTAGCTTTGTTTTTGGTATGATGAAAAATTGTTTTAAAAAATGTTATTGAGACATATTTCACAGAAAAATACACATTAAAAATATGATAAAAACGTTAACTAAACATATAAATAAATAAATAATTTAAACAAATAAATAAATAGGTGAAAATTAAATGACTATTTTATTTAAGGGATCCCAGATGAATGGTGTGCGGAGTACTTTGTCATGTTGTGATGTATATAATAATATATATAAAAATATAATCCAAAAATCGGAGTTTCCTTAAAAAAATATCCCAAACCTTACGTAAAACATAAGATATAAAGATAAAAAAATGATGATACCTTGGTTATAAAATATATCGCACATCAGCAAAGGTAGAGTCACAACACACTTTACCTTCTAAAAAAAAAACGTGATTATTATTGTGAAGGTCAGCAAACAAAAATAAAAACAAAACATAGATTTCTTTTCACCAGTAAAGTTTATTCCTTTAATTATTATATATTTTATCCTTCAAACATATATATAGTGAGGTCACCTTAAGGCTTATCATCTGCAAGAGAAACAAAAGGGTTCTTGTGAGTAAGACATACTCAGTGGGTTACAAATAAGATTGACAATATTCTATACATACTAAACTAACATATTAGTATACAATAAACTAGTAGCGGAACGCACCAATGCAATAGAATCTTCTTCTTATGGGGCGGGCTGGAATCTCAACTAGAGATTAAACCTCACTCAAACACGGGGCCTACCCACGTGATACACTCCGTGTGATGCAAGTTTTGGGGAGCTACCTATACGATTCACCGACTAAATACCCACTTAATACTAATATTACACACAATTTAATCTAATCTTCTCTATCCTAGTTCATTATGTTTTTACTACGCAGAGGCAAGCATTTCACTGTTCTAAAGAAGCACTCCAGGAGGTATGCTATGTTGAGCGATGAAGATTTTTGAAGATTTCTTTTCAAAAGCTTTATTTTAAATAATCATCGCAGTGCTTCTTCCTTAATCTCATAAGAGACCATCAAGACAGTAGTAGGGCCCTTGCAACCGTAAGCATCCCTATGAGGCAAGGACATGCGTATAGAGAAAGGCAGCGGTGCATGCTTCCGAAGAAGCGGTTCAGTAGACTAATCTTCTATAGAAGCTATAGACAGCTCTCGTCGCTTATACCCATTCAAGTTCTCAAAGCTTGTATTTCAGAATTGCTTGATATTTTAATTTCATGGTTTTGAACGTACTATTTCAAGAAATATCTAGCTCAATATTTTATATTTTTGTAATATTCCAATTTTTTGTGTAAAATTTAAGACAATATTTTTGTATATAATTTTTCCCTGGATTTTGTTATAGGATATGATACAAAGATTAACAAGGTATGGCCGAATTATCTGTCAATTGGTTGCTTGTCTCATTTGGCGACAATTGTAACAAATTTGTTCGTCTCAATTTCAATCATCCTTATCAAAGTGTTTTGTTAATTATTTTAATATATTTGAAACGTATTTCAGTCAAAATAATACGAAAAACTGAAATCAAATTCCCTGGAAATGATATTTGTGTCCAAATGACGTAGTAATGCAAAAAGTTCTTTTCGAATCGGCCAAACCTTGTTATTTTTGTATCATGTTCTAGGAGACAGGATTATTACCTTTTCCGTTTTACAATTTTTTAGGGTGAAAATTTCCATAATATGGGAAAATTCCCTCAATCTACCAACACTGGCCAACAGCAATGATGCCTCGACCTAATGTAGGAAGCCCGCAGTTGTCTCTTAGAAATTTACTGGACATTTTTTGCTTATTTTTCACACCGGGAGCGGCACGGCGCGGCATTTTTCATTTGCCGCTGCACGATTGTTCTTGCAAAATTAAATGTATAAGTCACATCGGGAGCGGCGCCGTGCGGCACGGCAAAATAGTTGCCTCGCGGCTATTTTGATATTACTCAAAAACACAATTTTGCCGCTGCAGCTGCCGCCAAAATTCCTTTGTCATTCGAAACTAGAGCTGAAAGTCTCCGGATAATTTACTATCCGGATTATCCGAGATAATTAGGATCCGAATCCTCAAATCCGGGTATCCGGATAATACGAATACTAGTATCCGGATCCCAACTATCCGGATCCGAATCCAAACTATCCGGATCCAGACTAAGTATAAAACGGACGAAATTTCCTCCAGATTGAGTGTTGCATTGGGAAAATATAAATTTCATGATATTTTCATTTTCCCAATGAAATAACACAATTTTCAAGCTTTTCTGCTTAGTCTGGATCCGGATAGCTCGGATCCTGATCCGGGTAATATGGATCCGGATCCGGTTAGTTCGGATCTGGATCCGGATAGTTCGGATCCGAATCTCAGGAATCGGATAGTTCGCAGATCCGGGTATCCGGATATTCGGATATTAGGAAATCCGAATCTAATTTTCAGCTCTAAGTCCGCACAGTTCGTTACATGAGGCTTTTTGCATTATTAAGTATTTGTAATCGAACCTCATCATTTTTCTCTGGTTTTCTTCAACCAGAGCTACTAATAATAGAATTTCGCCGCGCCGGTGTGACCAGGGCTAAAATATGCAATAAAAGTTTTTTTCTTTTTTCAGAAATTTACAGAAAATGTTTCGGTGGAATTTTTATTCACTTTATTTTCTGCCGTTGTGTTAGCCTCCAATAAATGCAAAAAATTCTAAGGAACAAATTTTCAGTAAATTTCTTAGAAAAAATTTCCAATAAATTTTTCAGAAAAATTGAGGCCGCCCTACATCAGGTCGAGGCATCGTCAATTTTATGTTCTAGCGAGACGTTGTAAATTTTTTTAATTGACTCGCAATGTATATCTGACATCTGGTTTTCAATTTTCCTATTCGATTCGTTATCTGCATATATTTACTTATTTGTGCTTTTATGTTTGTACCTTGTATACTCAATGATTAGTTTCCAACTTTTTACAAAAACGTTTTTACTTTGGTAGTGTTCCAACGCATGAAAGCTTTTCTAAATTTGGAATATTTAGTAATTTTTAAAGATTTAATTTTATATTGGTAATTAATTTAATACTCGAATATCTCTCTGATAATGTAACCCCAGCCCAAAACCATAAAAGTTTACAGGTATATTATTTTCAAGAAAAAAATATTTTTGCTTCGGTAAAGACCAGTGATGCCAGATTGGGCGCTTTTCCGCAAATTGGGCTATCTTTTTACAAAATTTGCGCTTCGATTTTCATGAATGGCGCCCAACGCCCAATTGGGCGCGTCACTGCTTTTTCTGCGCTTTTTGGGCTCTATTTAAGGATATAAAATAGAATGGCAAATGGGTTTTATTCACATTAAAGGATTCGTGGATATCTCATTCTAACTAAATAGAAAAGGGGGTTATTTTTTTGAGACCCCGTATAATATACAAGTTTACAGGCAATTTTCCGTCTAATGGGTGCAATGTTTAAAAGACAAGTACCGGGGTACTGGTCTGTTACTGGCATTGTAGCCGAAAATCAAACTTTCGTAAAGAAATTTTGAGAGCATACTGCATGTTTCGATTAGCAGTGCAGGACGATCTCATCAGGACAGCAATGAAGCTCTCTGAACTGTCTGCTGTCTACACTACAGTGAACTAATGGGTTTTA
>OZ005740.1:47129935-47314125 GCA_963930735.1 Dioctria linearis
TGTGAAAGGTCATTTTAAAAACTAAGCTTTTGGGCTTTTTAAAATTCAATATGAAAATTGATATTGACCACGTGTTTTTTTTTATAAAAATAATAGTTAAATAAACAAAAAAAACGCGTAAAATTTGCGAAATTTTAACTTTATAGAGCCATAAACTTCAAAACGGAAAGGGTGAGGGACCATTGGAAAGGTCCAAGGATTATCTATCTATCAAAATTTAAATCATTATGATAGGATGTAACGTTCAGATGTTATAAGGTGATTTATAAAAAACATACCCAAATATCTCTTAAAGTGCCGTTATTTCGGAAACTGTTACGACCCCCCCCACCGTCAATACAATACAATTTTTTTGTTTGTGACCTATCCGTAGCTTTCGGGTGCCAGACCACATACGGGACACCTTGTATATAATAGATTTTTTTATTTGTTTATAATACAGAAAAAAAAGTTGTAAAGTTTCTTTTTGGCACATATGTAAGTAGCAAAAAATAGTCATCATGAGTTATAAAAAAGTAACGAAAAAAGTGAAATTGTTATGGGAAAAAGTTTGAACATTTCTTTTTGTTGAAATGAATAATGTTTTTGTTTGTTTTGCTTCTAACACTGGCTAGGTTTTTTTTTAATTCAACAATATGTATAAATCATTTTAGAGCACTGTTTGATGTAATATTTTTACAGCTATTATGCGTGTGATGTAAACAATGTATCACAAATAAGTAAAAAAGAAAAATAATGTCTGATGTGAATCAGTTAAAGAGGTTGATCGAATATTACAAAACAAGTACACGTAACCTAGATAAATAATGGCCACACAATTTATGTTGCCATTAAGAAGCGACTTGTAATGTATTGATGCCAAATATTGTTGAAATCACAAATCAACAAAAAATTAATTAAGCAATGCCATGAAAGTAGGTGAGTGCCAGCATCGCGAAATGAATGAGTTTTTAGGAAATGCCGAGTTTTTGAATAAACCTTCAATAGGTTAAGAACGCGGCGTAATTTTATAAACTAAATATATAGAGTAAAATAAAGTAGTGGTTTTTATATTATTTCGGTGATTTATTTTAATAATTTCATCCCCAAAAATAAATATCCATTACATGAGTATTTACACTTTCAAATGGATGATGTTTTCACAGTATCTATATGCATATGCACCCGTCTTCTATACTTACGAACATAAATAAATATTATTCGACAGTAGTGTTACAAACATTTAGAATCTTCTCAGAAAATTTGGGTACTACAAGCATACAACTGCATCTATGTAATATGACTGTACCTATATATACAATATACGAAAAATGTAATATAAACAGAACATTTGGATACAATTTTGAAACATATAATCAAGCACAACCCCCATACCTTCTGTTATGAGTTAAGCGTGAAAATCACACCATAAGATCAAGTTCTAATTTCCGAACAACATGTATCATGCTTCCTTCTGATTTATGAATCATAATAATCATATACAGAGAAAGCGGTACAATTCCCTCTACTACTACTATCCTTGTTATATTTCTATCCACCCCAGCAACAGTAATCCCAGCAGTAAATCAGAGATAAATTTGAATAGGAAGCCCATTTACGGTGGGCGTATGGCAATCCTATAGTAATTTTACCATGTCACAATAACACGTGCCAATTAAAATATTTTTCCTGCGGTAGGCAAAAAAAAAAAAAACACTCAAAAACACCAAGGATTTTTTGGGAGGGAAGGTTTGTAATGAATTTTTGTGTCCCAATTCTATATATCCCTTGTTTTTTTTGCGCAGATTGACTCCGCGTATGAAATTGATGCTAAAGCAAAGCATGCATAATGTCGTAGAGCTCTCTACTAAAATCTACCCAACGACTTGCTAAGATCAAAGCTATTCTAGAGCAGCTTAATAACGTAATTTATGTCTTTTGAAGACAATACGCACCCTTTCGGTTTTCTAGTTTGCGTGAAATTAATGAAAATTATTTGAGTTTTACCCCTCTGTTGTTATGAAAGAGGTACATAAATACATATGCAAGTTTTCATGGTTAATTTCAATTCAGGACATGTTTTAGATCTTGTTTCCATTCACTTGAATGAATACCAAATTTAGTTTATTTTTTCATATTTTTGTGCTAGAAATTCAAAAACTGCTGTCATTTACCACAGTAAACTCGGTGGTTGGTAGTAAAGTTTTCAACATAACCTAAAACAAATTTTACGATACCATTTCCTTGTTAGGGGTTATGTTGAATAGGAAATTGTTAACATTAACCCCACCGCTCCCAACATCCGTAGAATATATTGTACATATAGTCGGAGGTCATATAGAATCGAGTTATGTCGAAAGCAAAAAAATTTCCAAACTAATCCAAAAACATTAATGATCACAATTCATATATAGTTCTTTTATAGAATAAATTTCAAACACTTAAAAAACATCCTTTCCGCGTCTATAATGAAAACTTTATGTTCACCAGGGAGAAAATCCTAGCTGACCAAAAAATTAGTCCTGTCCGGTTATTCAGTCTGTTTTCTGGTAATTTCAATAGAATGAATTTTTCAGAGTCCTGGACTCCACCGGAGTCTGTTCGAAAAAATGATGATTCAACTTAACCTAGTAAATTTTGTGTCTCCAGAGAAAAACATCGACCAGAGCACATTATGTCGAAACTCTATTCCAGTCCAATTTTCAGGGTGAAAACTTTTGAAACGATGAATTGACCACACTCTGCGAATGGACGAGTTGGAAACTTTATGTTTTCGAGCTCGCCGATGCCACTGCTGCCGCCAGTTTGCCGGTCCTTCTGGTTACATCTGGAAATAATTTTTCCTCTCATTAAAGTCCAATCCCACTTGAATGCGTCCGAGCCCGTAAAGTTGGAGAGTTTTTAGTGCTTATGTCCGATATGTGCCGCACCATTTTAATATCATTACGTCCGAACATCAGAGGTTTGCCCACTTGATGGGTGGATGGTGGATGGGTGGGTGTTTGGTCCCGAAACTGAACTAGAGGATAAACCATACAGTATAGGTACATTGCATGACTCACTCTCTACTTACTCTTGCGCTCACTCACATTCAGTGGTTATAGTGTTTCCATAACTGGTAACGAGTCCTTTTTGGCGAAAATTTCTTTTCCCGGGAATACGATAGAATTAAATAATGCCCAAAAAAAAAAAAAAAAAAACACAAAAAAACTTTTTCACTCTTTATAGCTTCCGAGGAGCAACGTGCTGGAATTTTTTATTCGTAATTGTGTGTAGTTTCACTTTATGTCCATTATGGAGGGGAATATGACGGGGCATTTTTGCCCGCAAAGATCCTTTGACGGCATTCCCTTATTTCTATGTAGTTATAGTGAGCTGAAATTGGTCCATGGCAAAATAATATTTTTATGCTCGGGAACTTTTTTGTGTGCTTGTGTGAATTCTCTTTTGCAGATTCTAATGAAAGGCGTTTGTGTCCATCTGCACCAGTGAATGATGATTCTTTTCCTCTAATTACTGCGCAATACCCCAACAGATGAAAAACTTCCGGCCGGTATTAGGAGAACGAAGTTTTGCATTTTTATTTGTTTTTTTTTTTTCAAATTTAGCCGTGTTTTTCGAAAACAAACAAAAAAACACTGGATGCATTTTTGAACGCACAAAAAGTACTTTTTTTTCTTCTTCTCTTTTTGAAAAAGCAAAAGAGACTTTCCTTTGGATGGGTAAAACAATATTTTAGGTCATTCTGGACTTTTTTTTTTACCCTAATTAGAATTTTTTGTTATTATGAATGCTTTCCTTTCTAATTTTTCTTCTATCTATATACATCTAACATGAAATGTATCAAAGGGTTTATGTTGCTTAGAAGTAGAATTTTTTAATAAATATGTTTGTCCTCTGTATATATATACAGGGGTGTCCCGGAAGTCCACGTCAAGCCGAAATTCGGTGATAGGCCAAAATCATAATAGTTACGAGAAAAATATTAAAAAAAAAAAAATCTAAGTCATGTACGTTACGCTCCTTCGTTTATTACGTATCTTTTGGTATTTCTTGGTGTTATTTCGTACTTACGACTTTTAGCTTCGAACTTGTTTGCTTTTGATTTGGATTTGGGCAGTTCCGATCTCTTTACGACGACAGGACTATCGTGTGATTGTGTAATGCCACCCACACGAAAATGCCAACATGCACTTCATTTATGGGGAATGCAATTGGTGTTTAATTTTAAACTTAAGGAAAATTTGTACTAAATTTAACAAAAAGTTAGCATCACTATCTGTCTCACTCACACTTCATGTAATGACTCTCCGTCTCACTCAAACTAGAATCTTAAAGTTACGGCCTTAAGGCAAGCTTTGGGTACACTAGAATCATTTTTAGTAGGTAAAAAGAAATTTTTCGAAAACTGGGTTTCTTGAAGAAAAAACATTTTTTTCCCCATAATCTAAGAAATAATGTAGCAAGTGTAATACCAATCCTTATTAAATGCGTCAACTTTTATGGTTACTTGCCAAACTGTCGTAGTACATTTTTTTTTCATTACAGTCAGTTAAAATTGGGTGAAGTATATTTTTGTTTCGGCAAAATGTGCAGTACCATTTTTTTTTTTACTTTTTGGTTTCAAAACTGTAGTTAAAGGCACTCCTTATATTTGCAGACACCATAAAGTTCTCTATTTAACTATGACCTGCACGTCGTTATTATGTCCTTAACACAAATGATGGCGAGAACGTCCTAAATATAACCATGAAGAATAGATTTGTTTTGGTCCTTAGTACTGATTTTTATAAGGAATAATCATGTGTTTATCATCAGTATTATTCACTTTAAAGATATTTGCTCTTATGAGTGAATATAACGATTGATTGTCATCTAATGACGTCGAATTTTGGTGAATTGAGGTGAAAATTTTAGTGGTTATGACAAAAATTGCACTGAGCTTTAGTGACAAAACTAATTTTCACTACCCTTCGGTTTAAATGCTGGTTGGGAGGGTATACATTTTCTCGAAAAAAAAAGAAATGCATATAATCAAAAAAATACATGACTTAGATTTTTTTTATAGTTTTCTCGTAACTATTATGATTTGCCCTATCACCCGATTCCGGCTTGACGTCAACTTCCGAGACACCCTGTATATACGAATTGGTTGGGATGAATTAGACTAATGCCCTAGACATACAGCGCTCTTAATGAAGAAATAAGTAACGACTCATTAGTCTATACTGATTCATTACAAACTGCAGATACACAGCCATTTTTTTAATTAAGTTGAACTGTCAAACTGGTTTTGATTTACTTATGCCATTAAAGAAGGGATATGGATCGAATCAACGCAATAAACTTTGTTTTTACTTATTTTTATTTTATTTTATTTAACGATTGGGAAATGAAAAAAATATTTTGACATAATTACTTTGTGCTTTGCATTTCTTCTTCTTATTTTTCAAATGGGCTGATGCACAGCTGAGCTTCAGATTTGTATTATATGCCAAATCTAGCATATTTTTCCTCATTATAGCTATAATGAAGGAGAAAAACACTTCATTAGTGTATTTCATTATTATCTGATTTTCGAGCCATAACGACGTATACTATGTGATACACGGCATTTTAATGAATAGTTAGTACTAATGATTCATTAGATTGTGCTGTATGTCTAGAGTATAAGGCAATCAAATAAAAATAAAAAATAGTCTCCGAAGTTGAGTTTTTCCCAACAGGTTAAACATTTCCGATAATTACTTATTACATTTTTTTTGCAATATCAGCGTGAAAAATGGCACTCTCATATAAAATACCAACTTCTGCAGTAATTTGTCTGGCAGCCGCTGTTGACTACTACGCTACTCTCAAAATACACCGTCGATGGTACGCTGATATTACAGTTTTTACTTCCCCTTTTTGTGTTGTTCCATTGTTGTCAGGATCCTTTACAAAGTTATGTACTACGCAGACTTCTATTGATTTTTTTCTTGTGACTGCTCTGTTAAACAAGGCCTGTTCTCTATAAGCAAGAATTTCGCCGATCTCTTCTTAATTAAGTCGTTTACCGCTTGTCATTATTATTTTTATGAGCACTTAGTCTTTTCTAACTAACTTACGATTAATCACTCTCTAACTTTTCTATCTCCGGATGCAAAGTTTAAACTGTTTGCCTCAGAAGGTTACCCCTTTGAAAATAGTCAAATATTCGGATAAAAATTCCCGGAAAAAAATTACAGGCAGATAAGAGTCGGCAATTTCGAAGGTAGTTTTTAATATTTTGCAAAGATTTTTATTGAAATTTAATGGTACATGAATAGTTAAAAACCTAAAACGCAATAGCACCATTAACATTTCTATCTTTAGTCTGTTAACAAATAATAAATTCTGGGATTCTTCTTCTTTTTCCAAATCTGAAGGAACGATGGAGGCACTTGGACTCAAACGTCGTTGAATTTTTAATTTGTTTTTTCTTTATTCTTTATTTTTTTTTTGAAGTTTTTTTATTGTGATAATTAGTTTTAAGTAAATGAATTTTTGGTTGAATAAAATTTTATAATTGAATTGTTAAAACGACTGAGTTGTCCTTTTAAAAACCGGCACTCCCTCCCACGTCCGAGACTAGATTTCACAATAGAGTAAAAATTCCGACATTTTTGTTGAGCCATAACTTCAAAACGGAGAGGAGGAGGGAGACAATTTTTAGACGATTGGAAAGGTCCAACGGTTATCTATATACCTAAGTTTACATCATCTGGATACAGTCTTAATATAAAAGGAACAAAATGTATGAAATTTAGAAAAATTCTATCGGGCAGTTTTGAAATTATATTGAGCCGGTGAGAATCAGGGTGGCATAAATCAAAATTGGATAGATTCGAGATTAGGTCCATAAAAAGCATGGACATCTTTTTTTGAAAGTGACAATGGAACACTACCAACAGTAGCTATAACTTTACATTTTGTCTTACTTCATGATGTTACTTAACCGGACAATTATCGACTTTCGCCATTATGGTTCTCACCGGCTCATATGCTCTCAAACTTTGAATTTATTTTTCTCAATTTAACTTTTTAACTTTTGGATCAAAGTGGCATTCTGTCGACGAGAATAAAATGGGACGCTGATGCACAACAAAAAAAAATATTTGATTCACGAATTGTACACAATTCAATTCTATCTCACTCCCTTATTTCTGCTCCAAAATGGCTCCTTTCGCAGTTCTTTAAGAACAGTACTGAAATCTAACCAAACTTTTGTGCTCCATTATTACTTCTAGAAGGAGGTCTCATAATTTTTCCTACTAGGAATGACTGTTAGAACTGGGATAACGACATTTTTTTTTAAAGAACCAGGTGAGGTGTATGGAAGAGATTGTCTGAACAACAAATCGAATGAGGAATAACGTTTAGTTGGAAATAATAAGTGATTTGTTCGAATAAAAAATTGCTCATTACAAAATAATTCTCAAAAAATAAAAAATAAATAACGACAGAAAATAGCAATTAATAGCAAAAATTTTTACACTCATGCCCTTAATTGAGCCATTTGCTTTAACTTTTCTCATTGAATTTGACAGCATTTTTATATGTACAAAAAAAAAAAAGATAGATCACAAGGAGTAAGGGGATAGGTGGGTTGTTGGGAGTGGCTGGGAGATATGCGAAGCTTTGAACCCCAATTGCAATTATTTTTCCCCGAGATAAATGATGCTGGCATTTTTTATGGGTCTTTTACATCAAATTAGTATGCAAAATGAGGGTAAGATGAGAATGTAAATTTGCATGATTGAAGAACGGGATGAAAAAAAAAGTCAAACCAAACAGAAAAAAAACGCACAAAAACTCCCTGTTCTCCTCGATAAAAATAGGAGACGTGTATGGAGTGGAGTGCCAGTGATTTTATTGTTGTGATACTATAAAGGGAAGATTTTGAAGTCAAATTTTCATGGATGCTGATAAAAAAAAATGTTATTTTTTGTTTGTTTGTTTTATCATTAAGCTGTAAACTTGAAATGACACACGAATATATATGAATGAATGTATCCGGGTTGACCATACGAAATTTATACATATCAGATTTCTACTTAAGTACTGTATTGGGTAATAAAATCCACGTTATACCCCATCACTGGATATAAAATTTCCCATTAAAGTGCAAAAATTATAAAATATTTTATTGCTTGCGCAGAGTTTTCGGTATTGGTAGTTTGTGTGTTTTTCATTTTTGCTTGACATTTTTTTTTATATGCTAATTAATACAGTTCTATTGTTGTTAATTTAATTTTGTATGCAAGCAAAATAATACCTGGGTGGAGCGTTAAAAGCGTAGGTAATTCGAGCACAGTTGATGCAGTGTTTTTTGTTTTTTTGTGTTGATATTGCAAAGCACTTCTAAAACACTGTTCGCATATTACGATGCGCATTAATTGATTTACGACCAACCGAGGGAGGGATAATGCATGAAAATCATAAATTAAAATCCCTCTTGTCTGTGTCCCCAGTAACAATTGCAATTGCATAGGGTATTTATACGTATTAAGCTCGATTTATATAATTCAGCAGGAACATTACCAGAAATTGGTTTTTACTCAAATTTAAATAGGCCTCTTTAACAATAAAGTAATCTGTTTGTGGACAAAATAAATTCTAGAGGATCAACAAAGAGCTTTTAGGCTTTGCTTCATTTATTTTTATATTTCATTTTATTTTCCATTTCGTTTATTATTCAAAATTTCAATCTATAAATGAGGGAAATATTTCACTATACGCATACGAATTTTTAGTGTTGAATAACTTTCTTGATACGAAATCATCTTGAATATATATAAGATAATAAACTCACCCGAATATGGTACCATATGTATATATATAAACATATATGATATGATTGTGATGTGATTATTCTAACACAGACTTGGCTTCATGGTGGCGTTTATTCTTCTGAATTGTTTAAATTGAGTAATATCTCTTGGACCTGGTTGGATGAGGACAAGAAGTTTTTTCCCCTGAATGTAACGCAAGAATTTGAAATTGATAATCTCTTTACCATGAATTTATCACAAGTAAATAATGTTTTTAATTCGTTTAATAAGCTTTTGGATCTTGCTCTAGGTGGAGCGATAAATTAAAAAAATTTAAAATTTGAATTGAAAATACGAATCAAATCAATTGTTTATATTATAAATCAACTGAAATATTCTCTTAGGTTATTAAGAGGAGTCAGTACTCAGCAAAAATTGCAATTTAGATACCAGCGAGCCTGTAGGCAATAAAACTTACTAAACGTAGGTTTGTGTCCTGAAATTATGAAAATTCATATAAAATTAGCTTAGACCTAGACCACAAGTCACATTAGAGACATCTAGCGTAAAAGACAGAAACCCAACATGCGACAATTTAAGACAAAAATGAAAATTTGCAGTTCAAAGAAATTGAAAATTTTTAACAAGAATTAACTCTCCTAAATTTTATTTTGCACATAATTGTTAAATATACTATTTTTCTTTATATTTCTACAACTTTCAACGTAATATTGCAATTTCTAGTCTGTGAAATATCGAGAGAGAAAACAAGTACTATTAGAGTTAAACAATTAAAAAAAGCGCCACTAAAAATGTAAAAACTCGACGTTATTTGCTAGATCTAGGCTTTATCTTTCGAAAACAGTCACAATTTAAAGAAATGAGAATTCTACTAACAGGAATTTGATATAAGAAACTTTAATTTTTACCATTTTTTACAAGTTTCTGAGCTAATATCTCCTCTCCAATACAGTTTTTTTTAATTTTTGCAAGTTTATTTACTAGATTTCTTCGTTACCTTTAATTTAAGATATAAATCATTATTCTACTACGAATTGCCAGAAATTCACATTGAAATATGTACGAATCTTGAAAATCTTGGTACTGACTGCTCTTAAAGAGCTCTCTGTCTTTTAAAATTTCTCAAACAAGCTATTTTCTGTAAAGTCAAAGCTATTTTTTGACAGTCTTCGAAAGGATAATTTAGCTAATGTAAGCTATGCTCCGGCACTGAAGCTAAAAGTAGATTTTTTGTTTTGTTATTTTACCTTATTCAATTCAACTATTAAAAAGAGAAAATTGACTTATCGACAGATATAAGTATGAAAAAAAATTTGCGAGATTGGAGAAAGTTTAGAAATATACAATTAGTTCTGGGGAAATTTTTAAAGTTTTTTCAGTGGTGACAAAGAATTCAGTGTTTTGTTGCTAACACTGCCAAAGGCCCAGTGTTCGATGGATAGGAAAGGACAAAATATTATAAAACTGCACAGATTCAGTTTAGACAGGTCAGTACATATGTTGCTTCTGTCACGAGAAATCTGTAGGTAGGTTGATGCTTCATTCCTGCCTCCAACCATCATCGTACCAGCAAGTTTTCGTGAGGCAGAGGCAGCATACTGACCCGTCTAATCAGGGTCATACGAATGAAGGCCTCTTTAGCACGTATAATAAGAAAAAAATACGTATATATGTATGGATATTGTTACGAGATATATTTACATTAAATAATGAGCCGCAAGATAAATGGCTACTTTTCACAAATCTGTGGTGCTGTATCGTCCCTTAGGGGAAACACAATTCGACGGTCATCAGTATCAAAACGATTTTGCGGAAAATGGGGTTAAGTTTGAAAAAATAGGAGTTAAGTATTTCTTGGAAAGCTTGGTCAATTAGTCATCATTTCCTATTATTCCTTTATGAGTGTATACAGTAAAAGTGTTAAGGATATACCAAAATTCTTCCTAAAAGACGCATTTTCCTCTTTCATAATTTAACGTCCGCTATCAGCTGCTGCAGTTTGCACCATCAGTTGTTCACCGCCCTGCATAGTCGCTTTTTTCCGTTTTAGCATGAAAAATTCATTAACATCCACATATCGCCGGAGTTGTTTTATTTAATATGATAAAAGTTACATATAATACATTAAAGTATTATACACTTCTTACCTTGTCGTACTGCTAGTGCTTTTAACATAAAGCTAGCTTGCAATTCGTTCAAACACCATAATTTCCTCGGCTGGTCTGCAATTTTTTGCAAAAGCTAAAGGCAAAGTTTTTAAATTGTTTTTTTACCAATAATTTATTTTCAAACCAACACTTAAAGAAATTTTCGAGGAGTGCTAATTAGGTAGGGATGATGTGTGCATGTATAACCCTATTTGCTTTAAATTAAATATTTGCACGAAAACTGATTCTGGGATTAATTAATCCGGCTATGATGATTTACCCATCATCCTACTTTTCATTTATACCCCGCTTTTCTACGTTTTCGATCACAATAAAATGCAAAAATTTCTCTTGTACTGAAAATTCGTTAATGGTATGATTTTAATTTTTTTTAAAAAAATTTAAACTAAAAAATAAAAACTAATAAATGTAAAAAAAAGCTTTTTAAACAATTTTGCTTCAAAATCCACACTAAAAATAGAAAATAATTTCTCCCTTCACTTAACGAGTACATCACAAAAGTTATCTAAAGTTTCCGCCTTTATTTGGCATTTAATTAAATTTTGAAATTATATCATTAAGTGAGGAAAGAAATTATTTTCTATTTTATATATTTCATTTGATTAGAGTATAAATTTTGATTCATTAGAGATCTAGGAGGGGGGGGGGCGATCGCCCCTCTGTATCAGCCTTTGATCTTGCTTTTGTTGATATGGAACAATGTACTAGCGTAAAGGAAGTAGAAAATCCATTAATTCCAACTGATTTCCATCATAAACCAATTGAACTAAGTTTATTTGCTTGCCTATAGTTTTGTTTACTCTACAAATCTATGATCAGTTCATTGGTATTTTAATAGATGGTATCAACACTTTGGTGCTATCAAAAGAGAGAAAGGATACCTTACACCCGCTTGGTATAATCGTAGTTTCTCACGTCTCAAGAATACTAAAAGTAAAGCTCATAAAGCATATAAAAGAAGTGGGAGTAGTGCTGATAGAAATAATATTTTACGTCTAGGCTGCGAATTTCAATTCTTGCATAGATTTCTGCGTAAACAATATTTGTGGGACTTAGAATCCAAAATTAAAAAAATTCTAAAGCTTTCTGGACATATACAAAAAACTAGGATGGCAGGAACCAAGCCGTACTGATGAATTTGCGGTTCCTGCTATTACAAAACGCCTGCTTTTACATATATACAATTGCAAATATATATATTTTTTAAAGATTTTTCGATTGTAAGAGTATTTTTCCAGATAATATAGATAGATAGATAGAAGCATGGGAGTGAGGTGGGGTGGTTATAGATAAATAATATCTAAGCTATTATCTGAGTCGATCACGCGATTCCGTACTCTAGGTTTTCACTCTGTGTCTGTATGTGTGTGACTGTGCCCAAATATACAGTAAAACACAATATTTTGATATGGCAACCCTAGGAAGGAGTTGCCCGATTGGTCCCATTTACGAACTGTATTTGCAATTTTTATGAAAACTCCGTGTGTAAAATATGAGCAATCCACCTCGAAGCTTTCCTAGGCAGCTACCAAGTATATAGTGAGAAACAAAAGTTTTGTATGGCATCACTAAGAAAGGGTAACCCAAATTTTTTGTATGGCAACCCTACGAAAAAGTTGCCCGAATGCTCCTATTTTTGAACTTAATTTAAAGTTTTTTTTTAAGAAAGACGCGCGTACAATATTTCAGCTCTCTATGTCGACGCGTGAGGCAGTGTCCAAATACATATATTGTGAAAACCTAAGGTTTTGTATGGCAACACCAAAAAGTGGTCGCCCGATTTGGTTCATTTTTGACTTGGAAGTTTCATTACAAATCCGTGTACAAAATTTGAGTTCTCCACGTCGACGCGTTTTCGGACAGTTTCCAAATATATAGTGAAAAACCAAAGTTTTGTATGGCAACATCAAGAAGAAATTTCTCGATTCAGACCATTTTTGTAATTCCATTTACTATTGGTACTATAACACCAAGTACCAAATTTTAGTTCTCTATGTCGACGCGTTCTCATGCAGTGCCGAAATATATAGTAAAAAACGAAGCTTTTGTATGGCAACCCTACGAAAGAGTTGCCCGCTTTAAACCATCTTTCAACTTGTATTTCCAATTTTTATGAAAACGCAGTGAACAAAATTTCAGCTTTCCCGGTCGAAGCGTTCTATAGAATCCGAAAATAGCGCCATCTATAGTATGCAAAACTATCCTATCTCTCAAGCTGGAACTATCCAAATACATTCACAAAATTTCATTGAAATCGGTTAGGCCAAAACACTCGAGAATACTTCCCAAGCCATGAAACAGAAATCTATATGTGTGCGTGCTTAGTCCGTTTTCTAAAATGTTCTATATTGATACTTATGGAAAAGTGCTAAACATTGGTTTTATATATGCTATAGAGCCTAAACTACTATCCATAAAGGAAAATAGTCTTCTAGTAATTTAAAGCTTGGTTCCTTACCTTCCAAAAGGCTACACTTACTATATACCTTACTTAACAAAATAATAAAATAGTTTTGATTACAAAGTAACCTTACCATTTTATGCTCAATATCTCTCAGCTGAGTGCTAATTGCATGTGGGTATGTGCAGCCGTAGTCCGAATCTGTAGGCAGCTACATTCGATATAATCACGGCATTCCATGACGGCACAGCGACATTATAAGGATTACTCAGCGGAGAATTTTTGTTTGAGGAATCGTAGTCATTTGGTTTAGATAGTTTTTTTTTAAATAATTTTGTTAGGAAAGGTATGAAAATTTTATTACGGTTCGGAAGATAAGAAAGCAAGCTTAAGATTAACACAACGCCATTTTTCTGTATGAATAGTAGTTTAGGGTGGAGGAGCTATTCAAATCAAACTTTTGTCACTTTTACATTAGAACACTGCAAATATTTTAAAATGTAAGAACTACGTTGGGCCTCGCATGTGGTAGGGAGGGAGTCTGTTTCATGGCTTGTAAAGTATTCTCGAGGGTTTTGGTTAGGCGGTTTCGGAGATAAGCGTGTGTGACAGGAGATTTTTATATATCAAGATAAGCGTTCTGGCACGGTTATCCCACTTAATGCATTTTGGGAACAATTCTTCAAATAATACTAAAAATCTATATGTAATTTATTTGCTACTTACTTTGAATCTGTTTATAATGATTCTAATATGCCCTCATCAAACTCTGATTACTCATATCTCTCGTCAATGGTGGAATTGGATGCGACATCGTTGGGAGAGGAGGATGTTTGGAGAAGCCTTTCTACTTTCTATTTGATATCTACTGGACTTCTGAAAATGTGTGCTTCTTCACTCTTTTTTCCTTTAGCGTTTATCTTGGGAAATTTCTTTTAGCGGCTCAAGACATATGATAGACAATTAAAGCCCTATTTTAAAAATTCACCCGATTCCTAAGTTGTTCAAGTCTTTAGTTACTGAAAAAATTTACGACACCGTAAAACTCAGGATTTGCGATGAACAACATGGTTTTGTTAAGGAAAAAACTACTAATACTTATCCTAAGTCATATAAGCCCTTGGCAAGCTTAAATCAAATGATTGCCGTTGCAAAGATATCAAGATAGTTTCCACAATGACTTGATGACTGCTATTGCTTCCCTTGGTTTTTATGAAGGCAGATCTTGTTGATCTCAGTTTTGAGCTGAGAGTAGCAGATTTAATAACTGAAACCTTGCGATTTAATTCTTGAGTATGAGTCTCCACTGCTGCTAATGATCGGCACTGAGTTTCTAGAAATTCTATAAGTGTGTCAAATTTCGGAACTTCAGGTTGACTTAATGCGAGCTCCCATTGTTTGTGTATTTCTGAACCTTATGCTTATGCACTACTAGATAATCGAGCCAGTCATCTCATTGAATTGTAGGGCGAGCTAAAGCTTCAAAGCTCTTGCATACTTTTGCCTGTTGTAAATTAAAGCCTTTACCGAAGTTGCACATCCTGAACTTCCAGCAGTAAAGCTAGAAATCTTTGACGGATCTGCTTCTACAATCACTCGCTTAATATTATATCTCTTCCTTAGGGGATTCCATGCGTCTTTGTAGTTATTGCCCGTGATTTGGAAGGACCTGGTGAATTGAAGGCCTTCTCCATGAAGATTTCCATCAGATAGTGTATCTTTTGGCTCCCAGAAAGCATGGTTTTGTCAGCAAGAGATTAAAAAGATTATGAAATGATTTCCATTCCGTTAGATCTCCATTGAACTTTGTTATGGAAATTCTCTCCAGTTCGACACTGAAATCTGATCGTGCAGAACTTAGTTCGGTAGTATTGTACTTTTTTTTCTCGATATTTTTGACTAAGGATAACAGCAAATGATTAAAGTTGCAAAGAGAGTCGTTATAGCATGATTCTGCTTGAACTCTCTGGATTTCCTGTAGTGCTTTAGTGTGTTCATCTGTTCCACACGAATCGTCTACTGCTGCTTGTGCATCTTGACCAGTGATCCTCTAAAACTTTAATGTAAATCGGAACAAAGGCTTTATCTGAGGAATCGTCCGATTTCTTGCTAACATCATTGCGTTGCGAGCAGTATGACGAGCTTGAATTGGGTTTTTGCTCAAGATGATGTTCACTTTATTTTTTCTAACACTGAATGTCAATGTTCGATTTCAGAATTTTATTCACGGAATTTATTGATCTTTGTATCTTTTAGAAAGATGTCAGTTCACTTGTCAATAGACTTTATAATAATATAAAGTTTCGAAGGAAGAGAACAGAAACGTAAAAAACGAAAGGAATAAGAGAAACCGATTGTCAACTTATTAAAAAGACGTGGAATTACAATTGTTTTCTAAAAAGGAATTGTTCGACAGCGAACTCATGGCTAACTACATACTTTCGTATCATGGCAGCTACTCTCTGTAAAAGAATTGATAGTATCGGCGTTAACAAGCAAAGACGCAATAATCGGCTGGAAAGGCTTTTGATAGTAATTTTTGGAATAGATATGGTATCAGTTTTATTGAATATTCCAAGCTAGAAGAACAATAATAGGCGAATATTAGGCGTCCTTATATGACCAGTTCAACAAAGAAATCGAAAAAATAGGCATCACTTTTAGCGAAAAAGAAAGTTTTCTTTCACCAGGACAATGTACCATCACATCAATGGTTGCAATCACAAAATTCCCTGCAAAAATAACGATCCGAAAACGATTTGCTAGCAAATCGTAATATCTGGCTTAAACTTCAGGTTCGAACTCGACATCGAACGGAAAGGAGACTACCAGCGTTGTAAAAGGAACATGATTCTCGACTTATCAACGAGAGATTTTCTCTCGATAGCGAATTGCTTCAGATCCTAAGACGAACCGAAACTGATGTTAAAACGAAGTTATGCCCACAATGTGTTTGTATTAGTGGTGTTATATATTTCTTATAAATTAAGAGAAGCGAGCTATTATCGTGTCGTAAGCGATTCGCACAGACCGAGTATTTATGGACATTTAATTAGAGCCGTAGAAATGGACATCGCACCTTTAATTATATCTCACCTATCAGATAAACACTAGACACATTAGCATATGCCACTAAACAGATAAATTATTTTTGTTTTGAACATTATCAGTAAGTGATGAGTTATTTGAATCTTACTCATAGAAACGAAGGAATCGCGCAGTAAATTCGAAGCATAGACGCACATAGTCTAATTTCGCGGACAAAAAGCGGAATTGTCGTCCTGAGTTCTCTATATTCCTCTCATTCGTAACAGAATTAGAGAAACGAAGGAATCTCGAGAGAAGCTCGTAATTCTAATTTTTTGCTCAAATTCGAGATTACTTGGAGAAAGCGAGCTCTCCGCTAAAATGTTTGCACGGTGGATGAATTACGATACGAATTGCTTCAGATTTAGCTGCGAGCGATTTTTGTATCCTAATTTGAAACGATGGCCACATGGAGAGAGATTTTATTCGAATGATGAGATCATAGCTGGAACAAACGCTTATTTTGAGGATTTCGAGCATCAACCGAATGATATCAAAATTCTGAAAGACCGTTTGAATAAGGGTATTGCTTTAAAAGGAAACTGTGTTGAAAAAAATGTATTTTCAATACGATTTTAATGTTTTCACTTCCATTCCGGAAACTTATCAGCTCATGTTGTATATATGTACTTAAATATGTTGATAGTGGGATGTGAAAATTCCGTCTTTTATTTTCCTTCTCAAATGAGGTGAGTAAAAAAAGGTTAGTTTGTTAAAGTCGTCCGACATATTTGTTCGAAGAGAAAATTTCTCATTATTACACAGGATTATGTGAAATTATCGGATAAGACTATCAATCACCACATTTCAACTATAGGTATAGAACAAAATTAGTAGCAATCAGTCACATAACTTTGTGTGGGAGCATGTTACATTTTGGGTAGCTGTGTCAAAACTGTTTCGTAATTGCGTCTGAAATGAGGACAAATCTCCATTATTCTTTGGGTCGATTGTGTCTTACCAAATGGTATAATAATTTTAATAAAAAGCTAACACAAAGTTTCTTGCCTGAGTCGACATGTTATCAAATGTATAAATATAATACAAAATCAAAATTATGTCAGATTAGACTAGATTCGTACGTGGGATGTTAAAGTGTTAGCCTTGCATTGAATGCGATCTAAAAGATCAATTTGTGTGAATTACTATTTTCTGGGAGGGTGGGTTTAAGTATTTCGAGACCAATATAATAGATCACACTACAGGCAATTTTCATCCTACTGTGTATGTGCAGAGAATTTTGAAAGACAAGTACCGGGGTGCTGTGTCACAGTTACTGGCTTAAAGCCGAAGATCAAAATTAGACGAAGAATATTTGAGAGCATTCTATGTGTTTCGGTGAGCAGTGCAGGGCGATGTCAGGAGATGTCTAGAAATCATTTAATGTGAAGAAAACCAATTTTCTTTTGAATCAAATATATATGTTAAATATAATTTATGTGCCCACCACCAACTTTTGCACATTTGAGTTCACTGTAGTGTAAACAGCAGGCAGTTCAGGATGGGTTTTATTTTGTCCTGATGAGGTCGTCACTTCTGATCGAAACACACAGTACGCGCTCAAATTTCTTTATGAAATTTTGATCTTCGGATTTAAGCCAGTAACTGACAGTACCTATTTTTTGCTTATATCCATATGAAATTTTTGGGATTGCGGTTCGAGAGATGGTTTCGTTAGCATTCTGACAGAAATTGCAAAATGGATTCTCAGCCAAATCAAAGTTTTTGTCTGCTATAGCCCTTGTGTATATGGAGGTTTTTTTTAGGTTTTGGGTAGCTTTGGGGTTGCATCAAACGGATTTAGTTCAACAATTGGAATTTCCACTTCTCTTTTAGGTAGTTTGTCTACGATTTATTTGCCTCTATGTTTTTCTAGATGAGTGAGCCTTTAATTTTTTTTTGATTGGGCCTTGATTATCTTTTGATTAGGTTTTGGCCACCTTTGCACGTTTAAGCCCTAGTTGGTCAGTTTTACTAGAGGTAATGGAAGCACCTCTTTGTGCGTTATACTTGAATAGCTATCTAGTTTTCATGTTATATATTTGCTTTTAAGCAAATTATTCAGCGTTCAGCGATGATTAAATTAAGATTTCGCATTGAATGTGTAAGTCGAGGAATTTTTTCCATGGACTGAAGGAAGAAAGAGGAGTGGCTACTGGGTCGGAACGATTTGGCTAAGGGAATGACAGAAATAAATATTATTCTCGCTATGTTATCGTGGCTGTTATACCTTGATAAAGAATAGAAAGTTAGGGATATGATTTTTTAACAAGAGCTTGACTGTTTCTTCGCAACTCTCTATTTTTTTTATAAGTGAGTCGATTCATTTCAACTGATCCTTAGACAGCATCCTGTCAGGACTGATCTTATCCATGGGATCATATAGTCGAATAAATTTTATGCTTCTATGGGACCTGTAATCCACACGGATAACTTCAGTTCTGTGACCGGTTGTATTTAGACTTTTTTAAAGATAATCCATTTAACCATCTGGAAGCCACTCGTTATGACCCTCGATGTTAACCAGATCAGTTTCGTAGAGCATTTGGAGCTGTAGCTGTGACCAGCAATTTCAGGTTCTTCATCCAGTTTAAGATTGGTTTTTCCTAGGATTTTAGCTTCCAATAATGGCTTTGAGCACCTATGCTGTATCCTGATTGGTACTGTTAACAATTAGTTATTTTGATTTGCGCTTCGAAACAAAAAGCTTTAAGTTTAATGTGACCCTGTTTGTGTACAACTTCTCTGCTCTTTGAGAAGAGAAATTATTCAGTGTGGTTTATTATTGTCTCCTGGATTCATTATCCATGCGCTTCATTTCGAAGTTTTCTTTCGGGGTTTTTTATCACTGTTTGTTTTTCCAGCGAATCTAATGCCTTGGCACACCAGATTATGGTTGTTTAGGTGTCTTAAAAAAACAATGAATTGATGAAAAGGTATTGTGAAAGCTTTTAAGAAGTTTTCGTTGAATCTTAAAAGCTTTAAAGTTTTAGAGCTTTAAGGCACACTTAGTCAATAAATTAGTAATACCACAATTGGGTCACCAGTCTGTTTGCGGATTAGGACGAGTACTGTTCTTCATGTCATATAAGTCTTATAAAATACCTTTCTCCTATTCTATTCTACCTTCTAATGCTGGCGATTCAAAAACGTTAAATGAGTACAGATACAACTAAACTTGTAAACTGGTAAACTTAGAGCGGGCGCCATAAATTACAAAATTATTGCAAAATGATTCTTGAATTTCCTGCCATATCATATTTGGGGTACTATTATTGCCCCATAGTTATGACTAGTTCAAAGTTGTGCTTATTACACCTTACTAGTTGCAACATTGACGATCCGGCAATACTAAAAGTACCAGATATTTTCAAAACAGTATTCTGTCGTTTTGTAAAAACCACGAGGCGATAAATTTACTCCTTGGCTACGGATCTTTGTTTTAGCATCCATCTCTTGAAGACCGATTTTTGAAATTTTACAACGGAAATAAATATTCCTATACATATGGAACCTAACCTCTAATTTGCTGTACCTACCTTATAATTTCACATAAAAAAAGACACTTAGAAGTCTGGAAAATGACTTATGGACGTTGAGGCAAGTTTGTTAGCACATAGGATAGAAATAGAGTCTTAATTCTCAGACGACCATACTTAGTGCTTGAAACAACATCATCAGCTTTACGGAATTCATAGTGTGTGGACATACATATGCACATCCCGACTCATCCTACGGGGCTAAAATATCTGGGCTCATAATTGTGCAGCGTTGCACATAAATTGGTAATAAACAATAAACCCAAATATACAAAAACTTCCAATTACTAAGCTAAAACCAAAAAAAAAAGGGTTCGGATCCCTTTTTCTTTCCAACAAATTCCTGCAATCTTAGAAATTTGTAATACCGTTATAACTGTAATGTCTACCGCATACGACCTACGAAATTTAATCATTAGACATCATCATTTGTCAAAAAAATATCTTAGTTCGGCAGCCATTACCGGGTCTCGCTTGTGGGTTATAATCTCACTTCCTTTTTGAATACTTCCAAAGACTCATAGTGGATTATATAAAGGATACGGTCGATATGTATTTGTATGCTTTATTCATCCACTCCATCTGAAAGAAGGGTTTGGAGGTGGTGGCAGGGTGTAGTAAGCATGATAAAGTACTTTTACATGACTTGCTTTTTCTGCTGCCATATACTCACCTCAATGGAACCGAAATGATAATATTTCGAGATATTTTCGAGAATGACAAAATGGAAGAAAATTTCAATTCGCTCCTGCAATCTTACATATTTATAATGGAAAGTTCTCCTACTATCTGGACCAGTGTATAATATACTACTTCCCTTCACAAGAAGTAACAGCTCAGTCTAATTTGAGATGACTGCAATTAATTTGAAAATCATTAGTCACATTCTCGGCTCATTGTTGTCGTCCACTTTGGCCAATAGCTGGTGAAAGCTCTCTGGCAGCTGAATTCTGAAGGCGAATTTCATTTTCGTGAACCCAATTTACTTCTGATGAAATTACAAAGTTTGCAAGAAGTCAAAAATGACGAGTCTATCTGGTTTTATTTCAGGAATCGGGCATTCTTGTGTATCTTGCTTTTCTAGATTAAAAACTTCTTCCTGATTGAATTAGCCTGATTAGATGCTGTTTCTATACTTTCGAATTTGTAAATTGTAATTGAAGCGCCATTTAGCATGACAGAGTAAAAGTCTCTTAATAAGAATTGCAAATTGTTCTCTAAAAAGTTTATTGGGGGAGAGAAGGGAGGATTTTAAATATGTTCATTTATGAAAAGATTATTTTGAAATTTTGTTGTTGTAAAAACTTTGGCAATTTCTGAATTGTGTACTCAAAAATTTCGTTAATATATTATGTAGCCCTTGAGTGAAAACTCGATCATTTCAGTAAATGTTAGAAACTAATTGAGAGCGTCTTCTTCACGCCAATTATTTGACATTGGAGTAAATTTTTGCAGGGCTTAGTTTTTGTATTTTCTCTATTTTCCTCACCAAATCGGTAGTCAGCTACTACCATTTTGATCCTATATTTTGAAACGCATGTAAATCAACTGTGTACATTTATTGAAATGATGTCATGTTGTACAAAAACGATGTGAAAAAGTAGTTGATTACATGGACGATTCAAGAGTTACTAGCCCTAAATATGGTCTGATATTTTATCAGTGTTTAATTAATTGTGCGGGGTGGAGGTAGTTTAACTATTAAATCTACCAAGCAAGAGATCCTGAGTTCAAGTCCCGCTGTATAAGGTTTTAGTACCGATAAGTAGCACCCAGATAGTGAAGAAGATATGATAGTCAGTTCATGCACCGTAGGTAGTGACATCTTCATAGTTTTTTGTACATTATTTTTGGTTAAAGTCTTTGCTATAGATTTTGAATATCTTGACAAAACTTCTATAGTTTTCACAAATTTTTTCCTTATTTTTCAAGCCTGGATGCTGGTTAATGTTCAGAGATTTTGCCTTTACTAAAAGCTAAAGTGGGCTGATAAATGTCTGGCTCATGAGAAACTAAATTTTAACATTAATTTCTAAATATGGGTATTACTTATCTGTGGTTTTAGTAACCAAGGATTTCATAATGAATATATGGTGCCAGTAATCAATGCCTAGTCATAGCAAATCCAAAATGAAATTTCCCTGACCTTAAGTAATCTACACTTTTTGTGGCACCAACTATAGTGGGTACTCGTGCAAAGGGTAGCTATTTTGTTTGGATTTGCTTATAATCGGTGTTAAACTAACATTTGTGACATGAAGTGAACTTTTGGCGGTATGGGTCAGTTTTGATAGCCGAAGTATGAGGAATGTCGAATGCCTTCAACAGAAGGAATAAAACACTTCTGTCTGAGGTTGAGAATTGTCCTCCTGAGGCCAGCTATATGTTGCTTTGAAGAGCTACTTAGTACCTGTTATTCGAAGAGAGTTAGAAGCTTGAGGAACTGCAGCGTAGCCTCAATGCGTCTTGATCCCCTGGTACTTTTGCCGATGCAACATCAGGTGAATACGCAAGTTGAAATGTCAAAACCTGTATCTGAAATTGGATAGAATCCCTTAGTCTATCTGATGTGAGACTGTGGTTACGCACGGCGAACTATTTAATTTTCAAATCCAGATTGTTCGTATGACAAAACTCCCTTTTGTTGCGTCTACACGGCACAGTATACTTTAACTCTGATCCAACGGTTACATTAGGGGCCTTTGGCAAGTATTGTCTCAGTGAGAAAACTCAGACAAAGCTTTGAGCAACCGTCTCAGTTGTCTCAGTTGAAATCAATCAGCTGATTTGCCAATTTTGACATTTAAATAATTTTGAGCAAAGAAAATGGATAGTAATGAATTGAGGAAAGTGTTGTTAGTTTATTCAAATAGCTCTTTACGCTTCAATTAGTAAATAAAATCACAAAATAACAAAACTGACTCAACTGAGATACGGAAATTCAGTTTCACTTGTCTCAGTTCCTCAGTGATTGGGTTCGAATTTTGTAGCTCAATATTGAACTAAGACAGATCACCGAAAGTGCAGTATCAGTGAGCCAACTGAGAATATCTCACTTGTCTCACTGAGAATCTGCTTGCCGAAACCGCCTATAATTAGAAGTTTAATTCTGTTGTAGAAATATTATTCTTCTTTCACACTGCAGCCTTACACACTGTAGCATTCATATTAAAGCTACAGACTGCAGCGCTTTCATTTTTCCTACAAAGGTCTACACATAACAGTATACTTCGAAAATTGTATTAATTCATGAATTCAGTTGTGGATTCTCTTCTTGTTTGGAGCAGAACCACAGTGAAGGCGCTAATGTATTTATTGAATTCGAATTTTTCATTGAATTTTAATTTGTTTTTTTTTGCTTTTGTTTTTATCAGATATTAATGAATTTCTTGTTAAATAGTATTAGTAGAATTATTTAAGGTATCGAATTGACTGTGATTGGTTAGGTTTTGCCTATGAATTACATTGAATTCTGATATTAGTATAAACGATATAAATATTTTGAATAAAAACTTTATATTTGAATTTTAAAAGTGAAGTTATCCTTTACCACCGGTACCACCTTTCGCTTGAGGTCACATCTCACAACTGTTTTTCTTAGCTAATAGTAAATACTTTCTAAAAATTATTCCAATTTTCGAGTAGCTTGACTAGTTTATATGTGTAGGATACGAATTAAGATTTAGATCTTGTGTACTTTGTTAAATAATAAATGAAATGAAAACTGAAAGTTCCTTACAGCATTTAATGTTGGAGGCAAAAGTTCAGCTTCCTGTTCCTCCATCATCTTCGCCTTCTAGTTACATTCTTGTCTATTGCATTCATAATTCCGATAAGGATGATATTTACGGATATCAAAAGACGCTCATGGTGTAGGACAACTTAAGAAACAAGTCATCTTTGGATGCAACATTGAAACTTTTTATAACAGTGCAACTTTTTCCTTAAAATGCAGACATTTCTATATCCTCATGTGGCGCTTTTTATGCCATTTTTATTTCATAAGAAAGTTTTTTAAGTAGTTATATTTCAATTAAATATAATATCGTGCTTTTACCTTGCTCCAAATTGCGGCCTACAAGCAGTTCTTCATTAATTAGTCGGAATTTAATGCATTTCATATAAGGAAATATGGACGGATGTACTACTACAACACTAAATGAAGTATTGTCGCACATTCAACAAGAAAAATTTTCTGTTAGAACAGCATCTAGCATCAAATAAAATATTCCAAAAAACATTACCGGAGTATCGGAAAAAATATCCTGAAGGCATAGAAAAATTTGGACCATGAAGTATTTTAGCGGAAACCGAAGAAAAAACTAGCAAAGTGATGCGAGTCGTTAGCCATATGTGGGTTCCCATTAAGTCCTGATAGCCTTTTAAGCACAGTTACAAAAAAAAAAAACCCCCAAGTGCGAGTCGGACTCTAACAAGAAGGGTTCCGTGCCATTGTACAAGTTTTTACACTATGTACCTCTTATTTTATTATTATTATTTTATTTTCATTATTTATTGTTGTAGCACCTATAGTATTACTCACACTGTAAAAATTTCAAATGGCTATCTATGGTTCATGAGATACAACCCACTGACAGATAGACGGATATCAGCGGCTTAGTACGGGTACGACACCCAAAAAATGAGCAAGGCGATGGCACGAATACATCCGTCCGTTGGGCGACCAAGGTGAAAATGGTATGACATTACTGAAGCCAGAGATACAACACGGTTTGGATTGAATTAAATCAATTTCAATTTATTTACAAGCTGGTAATGTACGCAAGATTACAATCTTATAAATGTACATGATAAATTATAAGGTTACAAAAAGAAAATACTATGAGTCCATATAAAAAACACGATCAAAAATGAGCATAATGAAATATTGGAAAATCAGTTCAATAAGTAACAACATTAATCTTAAATGATACAATATGTATATATGAAAAAACAAAGAGAAAGAAAATATAAAAAAGTACATAGCGGAACTAATCCCATGTAAGCTAATAGCTAATAAATAACGGAGCTAACTAAATTTTTAAAACTATCAAAGGCACCCATAGTGCCCATACTTTGTACATTGTACGGCAAATTGTTCCAAACTCGCGCTATTTGCACAAAGTAAGAGCCTTCCTGAACTCACCTGTTATTTCGGGGAATCAAAATGTTATGATGCCGCGATGACTGCAGAAACTGAATCTGGTTAGTTAGATAGGTCGGCTTACCACGTCGTATGAGCCTATGGAGGAAAAATAGAGATTTACGTGTAAGATAAGCCACCAGAGGGTAACCAAGTAGAAGACCCGAAGACCAAAAACGAATCTAACGCAGTTGTTAAAGGCAACATTCAACCTACGCAAGCATACAGAGTCTAATTTAGAATAGATTAAACTGCCATGAGAGAAGTGGAGTAAAATCAGAGCCTTGATAAGTTTCATCTTAATGCTTGTGCTCAAGAATTGAGCTGACATCCACAGTCTCCGTAAACTTTGCCAACAATAGCTGCAATGTAATCGCAGCACGTCAATTTAGAGTTCATCTTTACACCCAGATTAGTAATGGCACAGTATATTTATACAGTAGCATAGCTTAGAACAAACTACTGAAAAGTGAATTTTAGAATATTAATTACAAAAAAAAACCTCAACATTTCTCCCATAAGAGGGAACTATTAAGTATGATACGGATGTAAATGAACGAACAGTAGCTAGTTGCACAATGGTTGGGAGAAGTATTAGTTTTATGCAAGTACACATCTCAGGACCAGTCTGCAAATGTATTGTTCCATTACCAAACAGCTGTTTGATTGCAAAGTGGTGTTCGTTTCATGGACAGTGTGATAGGAAAAATGGCTGGAATAATGTTTGTGACAGTTTGATAGTTCTACCATGCCGAATGGCATGGGAAGTGGAACACATTTTTTTTCTTGCAGCAATGGTTTTGATTGTCATTTTGTCCCTCTTCCTCTGGTACAAGTTTGTGCATGCTGTAGGTTCTGTTTCTTCCACTTTAGAGTTACATAGGAACCTTTGTATTAGAAATTGACTAGTGTGTTAGATAAAACTGTTGAAAGAGAAAGTATAGTCTCTTTATAGAAACATCCTACTCGCTTGACAGTTTTGACAAAGCTGGGCTACTGTATGAATATACTGTGGTAATGGTTTCTACAATCGGCAGCGCTTGTCCTGCAAGTAATACTGGGGGATAGGTGTTAATACAGTACTGTGATATAATACAAGACATTGAGATTTTCCAGGGCTTATAGAAAGTTGGTTGTATAGCGACCAATTATATACTCTGTCCAAATCATCATTTATCCGAGCTATAAGCCCAATAGGCCTGCTGTAGTATAACTGAACATCGTCGGCATACATGTGGATGTTAACATCGAGAATGATATTGGGTAAATCATTTATGAACATACTAAATAACAAGGGTCCTAGGATAGATCCTTGAGGTACCCCATAGTGCAATGGTAATATGTCAGAGTGCAAATCATTTACATAAACTTGCTGAAATCTCCCATCAACAAAGCATTCAATCAAATTAGTTGCTGAGATTGAGAAGAGAAGCCAAAAATTGAGGACAGTTTATTTAGCAGTATTCGATGGTTAACGCTATCAAAGGCCTTCGAGAATTCTAGCATGACAAGGATACCGACCTCATCATTATCCACGCTTCTTCTCAGATCCGATGTTACCTTCAACAAAGCTGTCTCACAACTATGATTCTGTCTGAAAGAGGATTGCCAATGTGATAAAAAATTGTTATTTTCAATATATTTGTGAATCTGATTACAAATAACCTTTTCAAGAACTTTAGAGAGAAAACACAGAATGCTAATGGGGCGAAAGTCTGCAGGACTACTAACCCTCTTTTTCTTCGGAAAAGGCAATGCGTTAGCCAATTTCCATCTTGATGGGAAAACAGACTGAGCCAAACAAGAATTAAATATATACAGTATATGTTGTCGGATGTAAGGCATTCGGATCTTAAACTTTGGTGAGACGTTGTCCGGTCCAGTAGAATGCGATTTAATAGAGTATAGGGCGCCAATAAGCTCATCATAGTCAATACAGCGAAAGGCGAATTATATTATATCACAACTTATAATTTTTTAATGGCTTTTCAAATCAGGAATAACGAAAAAATAATAAAGTCGTATTTTTAAAACGACATTTATTTACCACCCCCATATAAAAGCAGTTTTTATAACTGCGTTTTTAACCTGGACGCGAATTGGCACCTTGGTGGACGCAAACTGGTGATTTCCGCATACACTGATATTTTCAATTATTATGCAGACTAGATAAATGTTTTGAGGTTTTTATTTAAATTAAAAGATAAATATTTAGGATACTATTGTACTACAAAAGTTTAAACATCAACATTAAGTAACTTCTACTAAAGACCCTTCTTGTAAAGGTGGCATTTGCTTATTTATTCTCAGTATTTCACAGGAAACCTACTCCCCTTAAAGTTTATGTGACCAAATCTCTTTTATCACAGGTATCGAAATGCTTTTTCATTGAAGTCATTTTTAGTTTGCCCATAATATTTGCTAGCCGCGGTATCAATTTAAACTCCCACCAGACTACATAGTCATAAGTTTTGGATTCTCTTATTTATTCGTTGTTGTATGAAGTTACTTATTTGGAGTTGATACAGCCACCTTTAACCTATAGAGATTCATACCATTTTCAAATTCGTCCGTTCTTGATTTTAAGTAAGTATTTTATTTGTCTTTATATTTTATGCATTTAAAAGGTTTTCTCCGTTTCTAGAGCCAATTATTCAGTCATTACCTTACGAAACCATTCAGTTTCAAGTTTTATACAACCATAAACGACCACTTTACGACGATTAAGATCTTCCCTTGACTTGTAAGAGCCGCCCTTATCTATAAAGAAAAAGGTCAATTTGTAGAGAGTAAGGTTTTTATACGTAGGTAGGTATGCTATCTATAAAACTGATGGAGATAACCCTACCGCCAAGTAGACTTCATTACAACCCTTTGCTACATGGCACTACATAGTAATCTCCACTTGATATGCAGCGCACTCAATCAATTTATTTGATAACTGTTCACTTCCCCTAACTTTGGTAAGGCCCTAAGGCAATCATGGTTTCATTGCAGCAAGTATGATATGGTGTGTGGAGTACATCAGGAACACCCCTTCAACCCGTGCATATAAAGTTCATCTCGTAAAATCCGTTCCAGACCGTTCACTCGGTTTTATTATCGACTTCCTCCCGTCCCCCTCCCACCAATTCTATCTCCTCAATCACAGTTTGGCATTCCCTCAAAGGCTACTTACTCAATATGCGTAAATGTCTTCTAATTAATCCCCAGGAAGACAAAAACAACTCGTCAATGGAAGCTGATAGCGTCTGACGGAGTCGAATGAAAGAAATCTCATTTAGCACTTTTCTGCTGTCCTTCTAGTCCTTTTACCCTCATCCTTGTTTTGGATCCGTATAAAATAAAATTAAGTGGCGCATTGTATTTGGGAACACGTATGTTTGTGTGTGTGTGTGTGAGTGTGTGTATATGTAGATATGTATGAATGAGTTATATATACATATGTATATTCTACATGAGTTTGGGAGAGGAGGAGGGGATAAAAGTGCTAGAAACACCAATTATTTTACTCAAAAGGCTTGTCCGGAGGATTATGTGCACGATGCGAGTAACGCACAACTCGGATAAGACGATGAAATGAAAAAAAAGGGAAGCTAAAAACGGCTTAGCACACATCCATAGATGCCTCCCATTCTTTTCGTCGTCAGGCACAGACACTTCCTCTCGACAAGTATTACGGAACCAAAGAAGGAATTTAATATGTTGAGAAGGCTCCCTTAATACATTTTTACGCTGCTGCTGTTGCTGCTGCTGCTGCTGCTGCTATTGCTTGGCCTTATCCTGGTCATGCTAGCCAGGAGAGATATACAGAAAAGGAAAGGTCGCTCGACACTCGGGTTGGAATATTTTGTTTGAAGAGTTTTAATAAGTGGACATTGGGCTGGGATGTGACGATTCGGGTGAACAACGAAATCCTGACTTGAGTTGGGTCCTATATCCTGTTCTTTATCGGATTCAATTCGGAGTACGCCCCCTCCCCGTTCCTCTAACCCCATATAGTGCATATGTTATTGGAAATCTTACTATTATGACTTTTGCTGGCTTCAGGATATTCAATTCAACTTATTCAAATCAGGGGAGCCATAAAATTCAGGCATCATCATGGTTCATCATGATGAATCACAGCTATATACATATGTCTGTATGCCTGTTACATAAATTGAGAGGAGGAAGAGAAATCTGCTACGTAGGGATAATGCATTTGACTTGGAGGTGCAGAACCTTTTGTCTAGTATAATAGTCCTTGAAAAAAAAAGAAGAAACAGTTCCTTTCCTGAGAGGTGCCGTACCACCTTGAGTATAAATTATTCCTGCATAGGAAATTATTTCTCAACATATTCTTATAAAATGAGATTTCCATTAAAATTATTACTCCTGAGTTTCATTTCTGCTTTGTTTTTGACCCTTAAGTGCCTTATATTTCTTACAGAAAGTCCATTCTCCTTTCTAAGATTCCTCTCTCTCTCGCTCTCTCCCTCTATCTCTCTCTCCCTCACTCGCTCTCTTAGTATTCATGGTGAATGTTTTTTTTGCGCTTTTCTGACTTTTTTTGTTTTTTTTAGATGAGAAGTGATGGTAGTGGTGATAGAGGTGGTAAACTTGCTAGAGACTTTGGTTTGCGGCCACAAAAACTGATTACTCATACCCCCTGACCTAAACTCCTGCAGGACTAAAAGAAAAGCTTCATTTCTGGAAATCGGAAAGAGGAATTCTACCACCCACCGGGTGTTGTACATTGAAAAAACAAAACACAACAACTTCGAATCCCAAGTAACGAGCACACCAGGAGAGCAAGAACGAAGGACATAAAATTTTTATTCAGTAGCCATAGCGTGCTTGCTTGCTTGCTTGCTTGCTATACTTTTGTTATTGGTATAAGATAGATGTTAGCATGTCTATGTTTGCTTTATCTAAGTATATTTAAATTCAGAACGAATCAGGAATTGGTTTATTCCGTTTCCAGAATTTATAACCAGAATTGGAATAATTTAGTTGTTCTGAACCAGAAAGAGATTATTTCTATTCTACACTACGGTCGTGAAAGTGTCAAGTGACTTTTAAAGTGAATTGCTTTTGGATGATATACTTTTGCCCCCCCCCCCCACTCTATGCTTGTTAAAAAAAAATTCTTTTCATAGAATTATCACATTTTCTGTTATCTGTGATACTTTTGAATTATATTATTTATCCAATTATCATAAAGAGATAATTTGAAATTTTTGTGAGTTGATTTTTAGCATCAATAGATTGAGTTCGAAATTAAGTTTTCTAGATGAGCATTAGATTTTGATGTATAAATTTAAGGGAATCTAATTTTCTACAGCTGATTTGTACATGTGTACCTGAATTTTTAAGTTGGAGGTCATTGGTATGTCTTTCAGTTTTAGTCAGAGTTATATTATTATGTACAAAAAACATAGAAAATAGTAAAGGTTCTTATATTGAACCCTGCGGAACACCAGCATGATTGGAAATGATATTGAGACGGCGAAATTTGTAAGCTTTAGAAAAGAGTTGAAATACGTAAAATTGATTCAGCTACGTTTCCATTTGAGAGTTATTGAAGATAAAATGTGTCTTAATTAGTAACTATCCGGTGGTAATACGGAAAATATGATCTGTCCAACAGAGATGATAGAAAGAAGTGTGGATAGATAACTTGACTCAAATGAGGACACTTGATGGAAAGACTGTCAAAGGAAAAACCCGATCGTTGGTGTAATACCCTAGTCTTGTTGGGGATACTCCATTCGAAATGGATCGTCTTCAACGGATGCAATCTGTGGCATTTTGAAAGCCTTCGTAGCGCAGCACACTGATGGCTAGACTGTCTCCGTTAAGTGGAATAGCGGTGAGTCTTGGCCGGCTTAACGCTGAGCGCTGCTGCCTTGAATATTGCCGGGATGGAAAGGTATCGGCGGAGCCGATTCTGCTTGAGGTAGACTACGGGCCGGACGCAAGCCAATCTGTGGAGAGGTTATGGTTGTCATAGGTTGAACCTAGGAAGAGAGTGGTGGCGCAGAATCTGCTTGAGTGCGACTGAAAGCTGACAGATAAACCTGTGGGGTGAGGCTCAAATTTTTTCCTATAACAGGCAGTCCAAAAGGACTTAATGAAGCACAGAGCTGCCAAGTGAGGATACATGCTCCGTGTTTCGTGCCAACGGTTGACGTAGTTTAATTTGTGATGATAGTGCGTGTCCATAATGAAGCCTGAACGTATACTACCTAGTAGTCTTGACTTGTTACTTTAGTAAGCTATAAGATTACTAGCCTCTCCTAACTTGAAGGGCAGATCATAACCTTCTCGTGGTCCACTGTTGTCACTTATGTGCTAATATGATTAAGCCCGAGCGGAGTAACCAGTCTCATAGAAGGAGTTGTACATTAAGTACCACTCGGAGTAGCCAGGTCTTATTGTCATGGATTATGAAGCCATACCAATTGGGTAGCCGACATTGTAACTTGGTACTACGGGGTTGGGCAGCCCCGGATAGTTCTGCTTTAGTAGTGCTATTCCACTCAACATGGAGAAGTCCCCTTGATGTGGTAGCCCATATTCACGACAAAGAGAGATTAGGCGGACATTCTTCTCTTCTTTGAATAGAAGAGTATGTTCTGTTGTACAATTGAATACTGCGTCCGAGGATTTGAAGGATGGTCGCTTATTAATGTATGCTTAGAGGATTAGCTTTCGGCTTTGCGCTAAATTAACCGGGTGCCGGGACCCAGAGATCAGTAGAGATTTTAGATGAGCCTTGCTTCGACCAGTAAGTCCAATATCAAGCTTGCACTGACATAAACTGGTACTCTTGAGACAGAATATAATATATTCCGCCTCATAAAGGCGCTGATTCCCGCTTGTCTACTAATTCGTGCATTTAGACTGCCGTGAGATTAAGGCTTAATAGCTCGGTGCTCACGTTAAAACCTGACAGATTGTCCCTATAATAGAAGGAGCGTGCTCTGGTATCAAGATGATCTTAGACCATCTTGAGCGTGGCTGCCGGAGTATTAACCATGCTGTTGTGGTTTGCAAGTATGAAGTCAATCTTAAGTCGACCTCATGGGGTGGCCGGAGGAGCGGTACAACGCTGGCGTTGATTGCGGGTATCAAGTCGATACTAGGCCATCTTGATGGCTGCTACAGGATGAACTTTTACGTCAGTGTTGTCGGCAGGGATTACTTCTGTTCTTCTGTTCTTGATCAAGTCGACTCTACGTCGATGGCGTCGTAGAAACAGCAACGGTGATGTTGGAGCTGTAGTGGAAGCCCACTGTATTGCAGTGGACCGACTGACCGATTTGGAGGTAAACGAAAAGGTGAATGCTGAAAGTAATTTTATATTGTGATCATTAAATAAAATAGGACCTTCTGGTAGTAAGTCCTCTTGGGGATTTATCTTTGTTCCGTGTTACAATAGTTCGGCAGGCTAATAACTATTTTTTTCTTTTATATAAATTCTTAAATATGGCTGAATCACCGGTTGACATCAGACTGCACATTTTGTTGTTTTTTCAATTTGCATTCAAATCAAAACCTACCTAGCTAAAACTTCCTATTATATGTACATTCAGCAAAGTATTACTAGTAGACGCGAATTTCGAAATAAATTTTGTCAGGTTTTCTCTGAGCTTTGATTTAGGAAAATATTTAGTATACCTACTATTTCCCAGATGAACATACTACTGTTGATGCTGGCTGTGAAAATAGTAATCATAGATTCAGACCCACATAGTACACAGATTACTGATTTACTTGTCTATAATTTTGTGGAAAGCCAAAACGAAAATATTTATTAGCTTATCCAAATATAGCCTAATCGATCCTGGTGGACTTTAATTCTTAAATTAGTTTATATAGAATTTTTGGATAAACATGCACACAAACGGTAAACATTTTTGTGTGGGCTAAAAGAGAAATCAGAGAAATAACCGATTTCTTCTAGCATGTATACAAAAATAAAAAAATAAAAAAACAAACAAAAAACTCCAAAAGACCAATTCTGTCCTCTCCATCCACTTTACTTAAAGATGTCAAAATAATCACGAAATGGTCTATAAATCCAGCTTTATTGTTCAGAAACAAGGAGAAGTATAAACGCCTTTAGTTTCGGTCCATTATCACACACAAGGGAGGAGTTCAGTCCGAAACAACATCAGAAGGTATTCGTTCTCAATCGAAAGTGTCATATAAGTTGCTTAAACACTTATTGGCGATGACATCGTTAAAATTTATTCTTATCCCTCCTATATCCTGCCGATAACAATGGATAAACAAACGATAATATCTACTTAAGTGGAAAGGAAACATTCAATCCCGTCAGAATCAGTATTGTGTATTAGGGTGAGGCCGACGACGACGACGACGACGACGACGACGAACAACAAACGACGGCCACAGGGCGTTTACAATCATTTCTATACGCGTCAGCCAGAACTAGCCAACCATACCCTCCTCAAGGACGATATTGACAATTTTTCAAAAGCAATTTACATCTTGGCTTCATCCGACTGAGAAGCTTAGTGATATAATTTCGTATATACTACAGGATGGTAACCCATAGGATAGAGAGAGCAAAAAAAAAAAGAAAATCTCCATTATCAGCACGTGTCCGCAGTGATATATCATTATTCTCCCGATAAATGAATCAAGGTGTGTTATGGGTATTCATCTGAGACATCTCTCGTGTATCGGATAAAAAAAAAAATAAAAACCATTTTGTCCCACATATGTACGGGTTCTTCCATCATCAGCGTCCTATTGTCCCTATCCAGTGAGGTGATGTTTATGCGTACACCAATAGATCAATGATAAATGGATAAGGGATTTGAAGGGATCTTATCAAAAATTCACGGTCTCATTCCATCCGACCCTTCTTGACTGTATTGTACCCCATTGCCAATTCACGACGGAATAGATACCGAGGCGCATTTAGGATTAGGAGGGTACAATAAACCAATTCATTTCGAAATATTTATGTGTATCCTGAATCCGCTGTCGTACAACTTCCCGCATATACTCCCATACACACCCACTCACACATATAAATATCCATAGATACATGTATGTAATATGAGAGTGTCGTCCTGATATTTCCCCGTGGGATAAAAAGTTTTTGTTCTCCTCGGGATGAATCTGGCGGTGCTGTAATTCTGTAAGGCTTTTTGTATGGAAAGAGTAGATGGGTGGTATTGTGTACACAATAAAAACAACAACAACGTTGCGAGGTACTACGCCCTCCAACACCCCTTACGATGTTAGGTTACAAGCGGACTTAATGAAAACGAGAGCTCATGATAATCGGGACCGAGGGAATGTTTTGGAAACGTTAACATATTTCGGTTTAACGTGTGTGCTTCGCTACCTTTTCTGGTGGTAAATGTCTCACCGGATCTGGGATTTCATGGCAGTTTCCCCTTCGGTATATTTCGGGTTGTTAAAGGTTTAATGAACACATTTCATTAGTTTCGTGGAATTTTACTACTGATAATTTTTCATATAAAGTTTTCAGGTGAAAAACATTAAGCAATTTAAGCTTGTTAAAATTTTATCTAACAATTATGTAACGTAATGCAAAGAGCCTTGTGCGGGGGAGGGGGGTACCATCTGACTCACCTGCTCTGTTTGCTATATATACGTATGTACATACATGTGAATGTCTTCCAGGAATATTTTCCGGCGCATTCAGTTCTTGGTGAGCTGTTTGTTTCTAAGTGGCTTACCCTAGAGTGGACTTTAGAGGAGAGTGAAGTAGAGAAAAGATGCTAAACTCACACAGATTCAAGAGTATTAATCATGGACTCTAACAGCGAACATAGCATCATGAATAGTATACAATAGGTCGCTTCTATTTTCCAATGCTTGATACTCCCTTCGTCTTAAGTATTCTCTCTTATGTATAAGTACTAATAGAACTCATCTATAGCGAAACTGCTGTGGGATGATAAGTTCATCTTGCAAGATCCGAAAATGTTTAGTCTGCATTTGATGAAATTGGAGTATCACACATGAAGTGTGTTTTGTTGTTGTCATAGAAATTGTTTCCGTAAAAAAATTGTGGGTTATCACAAGATCTATTGTTACGATATTGCGTGACTCAGCAGTATAATTTACCGAAAATTATAGGTAATATAAATCCGGACTTCGGTCCAATATATGAAGTGTTGAAAGCAGATCAATACTTATCAAATTATTGTTTGTCGAATTCACCGTTTTTGTGGAATCCTCAAATATGTTTTTACCACATTCCATAAATAAGCAAGCAAAGAAATCCATAAAATTTTTAAGTGATTTTAGGCACCAAATTAATACTCAAAAAAACAAACTACCTAATTTTACAATGTTACAAGTTTGCATAAAATTTGCCAACATTATACATAGTAAATTTACAATGTTATGATATATTATGGGGTGTAAAATTACAATATATAAGTGGGAAATTATTCATTGTAAAAAGGGTTGTTTTGTATAACCCTACAGTAAGTAAAATTACGTAATGTCAACTAACTATTTATACCAACCTACAAATAAAAATATTAATTCTTCTAAATGTAAAATTGTTGTCTTGTAATGTAATATTGATAGTCAGTCAGAGAAGGAAAAATAATGAAAATTGATCTTGCAAGGAAGGGAGAAGTAACCGTAAATTATTTACACCCAACATAATACTAACTAACTTTTTGTAGTCTGTAGGAGCATTTTTACTCCTCACTTGTATCAATATTACTTTTCAAATCACCAATTTTACATTTCAAAGAATTACTATTTTTTATGTAGGTTTTAACTTTTCTATTGGATAATTTTATTCTCTGATGGTTTACACTACGTAACCTTCAGGCATTTCTATAAGTTTGCTAGGGCATAGGTATTTGCAATCTTAAGTAGTCATTTTACACCCATCCATATTAATATTATATATGTAGGTAGGTACATATCGTTGTAAAATTTACAATGTTTTTTTAGTGCTGGCAAATTTTGTGCCCAAAACTACCTACTGTTTTGTAAGGCATTACTGGTAGATCAAAATGGTTTGGACACCCGCGCATAAAATTAAAAGTTATTTTGATTTCTTTATGTCCGTCAGTCTGTGTGTCCGTGCGCACGAAAACTCGAGAACGCGTGTACATAGGCGGACTTTAAAAAAAAAGTAAAATTAAGTTCGAAAATGAGACAAATCGGGCAACTCCTTTGTGGAGTTGCCATACGAAAATTTACGTATATTTGGACACTGCCTAAGAACGCGTTGACATAGAGAGCTGAAATTGGTACATGGTGTGTTTTCACAGTAATAGCAAATAAAATTTCAAAACTTGAATAAATCGGGCAAACCCGTTCTTGGTGCTGCCATTTAAAAATTTAGGTGCTTTGCGGATTACTGTGAAAACGATCAGTCCCAGACATTTTTATTATACTAAAAACTTTTTCAGAATATGAAATCCTATAAAATAGGTTTTAATCATTTTTTCTGTTCGACAAACCGTTCTAGAAATTATATGCGAAAAACCACTGCAAATATCAAAATTACTCAAATGGGTGACCATATAAAATATGGTATCACATATATTGCTCTTAGACCAATTCTAACTTTTTTACTTATTTTTCTACTGAAAACGATCTTCAGACTATGAAATCCTTTGGTAAAATTTGGTTTGAGTCATTCAGATTTTATACGATTTCCTGACATATCAGTCAGACTTCTACGAATGTTTCCGTGGTGGGCCATAGGACAGGAGATGATATTACTCACCTAAACAAACAAAAAATTGTAGGTATGGCAGGGGGTATCTCAAACGTTTAGGAGTTACAGGGTGATTTAGGAAATTTGTTAGTTTTTCACAAAACACTCTGTGAAAAGTGCGCAAATGCTTCCAAAGAAACATTAATATATAGCTGCAGTTTTCCTCAATTTATAAAAAGATTTTTTTGAAAGACACTTGCAAAAATGTAATAAATTTTCTTCATTAATTTTTCTCTTTTAATTTGTCATTTAATTAAAGAAATGAAATTGAGGTTTAATTCACTGAAAAATGATAGCTCGGTTAGTTATGTTAAATCACATAATTGTTTTGGGTCTTCAAAGTGGCATACAGATTGTTTTTCTTTTTAATGCAAATATTTTTTAATCTGATCAAGTAGTAATAAGAAGCGTTGTTAAACCTCGTCTTTCAGCACATGTCATTCTTTGGGAGGACAGAAATAAACTGACACACTGGGAAAATATCCCGGGATTGAGACAAGCGAAGAAGTTGGTAAAGTATCCGCTCGTAACAGAAGATAAAAGTATTTCTTACACTCAGCTAATAACGGGCCCATTTACTAAACACTGCCCACTTAGATATAATCTTTAAAAAATGGGTAAGGTAGATGATGACACCTATCAGTTCTCTATGGAAGACGACAAAACTGCTGAGCACATTCTGTTTGACTGTTAAGCTCTGCCCCGCATAAGGCCAAAAACATCTAGATAGAAAATGCATCACCGTTCAGAAGATGTTGCAAAAATGGGCCCCCAAGAACGTCATAGACTTTGTAAAGGACCTAAACTTGGAATGGGCGCGCTAGGACACTTAGGAGTAATGTTACAAAAGATTTATAGGGCGCAGTGACTAAATGAACCCTGTCTACATTCCTCACGTAATAAATATAATAATATTAATAAAAATCTCGCCATTGCTTAGTCAGAGAACTTCTGTAAGATAGACAACATCGCCGCAATCTGCACCGATTTTTTTCAGAAAATTTTAAACTGGTGGTAATTTAGTACCTGTGAATATATAAAATTAACTGCTGTTACTACATCTTTCATAACGTTGTGGAATCCCAGTGCATTTCCAATTAAGGACTACTGGGATATAATGCAGTGGTACCTATATATTTTGAGTTTCTTTTAAATGCCAAATGTTCCATTTTTTTTACTACGTGCTTTTCTTTCTTCTTCTTATTTCTCAAATAGGCAGTTGCACATTGGAGCTCTAGATTTATAGTATAATACAAAATACATTCAGTTTTCGTACATTTTTCCTCGTTAGTGCTCTATGATGCCAAAAAAAAAAACACTTCATTAGTGTACATCATTATGTTCTGATTTTCGAACCATAATTATGAATGCCCACTATATGACACACGGCGTCTTAATGAGTAATTAATGTGTGCTGAGTGTCTATGGTGTTACAGTCGTCCTTCACATTAAGATTTACTAGAAAAGCGGTACTCAACACAGCGTGGATGTATTTTTTAAATTGGACTAGAAAAGCTATCAGAATTAGAAAATTGGTTGCACTCTTTTTAAGCTTATACAATCCATAACAAAAGTAAGCTGTATGATATTGGCTGACTCCACACTAATAACTAAGGAAGATCTATGTATGTATGGTGAATTAATTGCGCCTTTTACACGATAATTGACCCTATTATAACCACCAACCGAACTATTTATAGTTTATCTAAAATATCAAAGTGCACTCCGTTCATCCAATAACGTAGAAGTGCTTCATTTTCATATGAATTTATGTAAAAATTTACGTAAAAATTCTCAAAAGCTTATGGGATAAATTTGTGGTAATTTATGAATTATTAACTTATTTCCTCTATCCGCCAACCTCGTGCTGCTACTGACTAACTAACAATGATTTTAACTGATGTAAAACTATAATTTTTCCTGTTCCTTTTAAAACACTTTTTTTTTATCCTGAAGCATAAATTTACCATCAGTGGGTTCCCTTAACAACTTAATTGCGAATTTTATGGATGCTCTACACGCAAGTTATAATTAATGTTAAAGTTCTTGGAATTTTTTTGCAACAGGTTAACTTCTCTTGACTCTATGTCAGAAACTTTAACACTACCAAGCACTTCGGCACGGACGACTATTTACCTGTAATAAATTTACTGCAAAAATACTTCCAACATATTAACGAGCTGACTATAAATGTCCTGTTTATAGCATGTGTGTGTGTGTGTCTGTAATTGGAAGTTTAAAATGTGCAAAAGTGTAATGTAATTAAAAGTATTTATTATGACTAGTAAAAATAACAACAAGGCATGACATGGGATGATAGAACATAAAGATTTGCGTAAGTAATTTACGGCGAACGGAAATAAAATTCATAAAGATTTGACTTTTTATATTTTCTTTTGTGGACGAATATATTTTTCAATTGCGCTAGCGATATCAAAATGATGAGAGGAATACAATTTTTTTTAAAGATATTTATCACAGATAAAGAAACTCAAGTACTTAAATTGCTAATTGAGAAATGTGCACGAACCTGCAAGAATTTTTCTGCAAGTGTAGAAAAATTGTATAGCACAGAAGTAGCGGCGTTCGTTGATCAGTTTAGGCATAGCTCTATACAGAATGTTTTGCAAAATGAAAATTTAAATTTTCCTTTCATGTATTGCAGGAAATAACAAGTGTAGTACGAATGAATGGGCTGAAATGGGTTTGAGAGTTGAGACACCTAGGGAGTCTCAAGAACATATGCCACAACAAAGCGCCTCGTTCACCTTCCAAACTTAGGAGCAATTGCTCATAAGTCCCAGCCGGACACTTGTACGAAATTTAGTATTGGTCTCCAACCCTCTCTAATCGCTTCATGGAGTTCATCCTAGGAAGTTTGAGTCAAGGATTATGTAAGGCTTTCCGGAGAGAGCCGGACAGTGACAAAAAAATGAGTTATCATTACGCATTCCTCTCCACATTCTTGGTATAATAATTAAAAGACGTAGAATTTGAATTGAAACTGAAACAGTTTTTATTTATTTTCGAAATACAACGTTTGCCATTTATACTCTAAAAAAGATATCACCCATGTGACCACCACTTGCGTCTCTACAGTACCTGATTCTTTTATCAAAATTTTCAATCACATTCTGGCATAATTGCGGCTCTATCTCACCAATAACTCGAATAATTTCTGCTTTCAATGCTTCAACGTTTCGAGGATTATCGTTGTAGACCTGTGCTTCCACATGGCCCCAGAGGCAGAAGTCTAACGGTGTCAAATCACAGGATCTTGAAGGCCAATTCACGTCACCGAATCTGGAAATAACATGGTCTCTGGCTGTATGACTCGTAGCCCCACCTTGTTGAAACCACATGTCTTCAGTATCAATATTTTTCAGTTTTGGCCATAAAAAAGTTCTGATGATGTTGCGATATCTGGTACCGTTAACGGTTATGGCTTTTCGAAAAAGTACGGACCTATCACATCACCAGACCACAATGCACACCAAACAGTGACTCTTTGTGGATGCGTTCGTCTCTATTGAATCACGCGAGGGTTTTCCTCTCCACAAATACGGCAGTTTTGCTTATTAACGTAGCCACCAATCTCGAAATGTGCTTCGTCCGAAAATATGATTTTTTTTTTGAAAAATCGTCGTTTTGTTCCAATATACAATTGGCAAAGTCTCGACGCATGGAATGATCTTGGGCAGCAATTCTTGTGTCAATTGAACTTTGTTGGACTTCAACGCTAAATCTTTGTGCATAATACTCCATACAGAGAAAGTCAGAAAGTGCCAATTGTTGTGAACGTCGGGAAATTGACGTGTTGGGGTCAGCTGCAACATTATCACTCACAGCACCAATATTTTCTTCTGAACGACCGGCGAAAGCATACTGACGTCTTTCTCGATCTTGTATGGCACCAGTTTCTTGAAATTTTCGCACATTATTACCAATTTGTTTCTCAGTTGGACGATTGTGTCGACCATAAACATCGTGTAATTTGCGAAATACATTTCTTACAGAACGACTATTTTCATACAATAATTCAATAATCTCCATACGTTCTTGTAACGTATACGACTCCATTTTTATAAATGGCAAACCTTCAGCTGTCAAAATGACATATAGTATGGGTGCGTTCGTGTTTGAAGTGTGCTACACAGGCCCGTACTTTTGAAAACTCAAGTTGAAAGACCCTGTAGTTCTATTCGAGGGGTCGTCTAACTAAAGACGACTGTATTAGCAGTCGGCCCATGCTAAAATGTTAGAGGCAAAGTTTTTTGGTGCAATTCCGATTGCAGAGGGGATGTGTCTGAGGCTGCAAGCTTATCTACCTTTTCGTTTCCGCTAAAATCGGTGTGACCTGATACCTATAGTACGAGTACATTGTTGTACCAAGAAAGACAATTCAGGCTGGTTTTACACTCCAATAACAGCTTGGAGGTCGTAAAGTGTTTTAACAATGCCATCACGCCGCTTCACTATTCGAGCAGATGTCAATCTACCTGCTCTCAGTGTCTGAGTTGAGAAGACATTTTCCTGTTTCAAAGATGGCCTCATCTTACCATTTTCTCGTCGCAGAAAATGCTTCCTACAGTATTTTTTTCCGATTTGGAGCTATCTGTGTAGATAATAGGATTTGCCAATAGCTGAATCACAAAGTGCGATTTCCTACCTTAAATAGAATTTTACCTTTAATGTTGCTGCCTTTTAGCATGGTCTCGAGGAAGTGATCGCTTTCCCTGTTGATGTCACAAAATTCTAAGATAGATTCACATAGAGCTCTTGTTATAGGGTGAATGAACTCTGATCGAGATGAAGCCTCAGCGTTGCTATCAAAGCATCCTTCTTGATGTAAATTTTCACGGGTTGTATGGCGAGAATAACTTCGAGAGTGTAATGCTACTACTAGCACTCTTGAGTTGACTTGATCCTTTTCCAATATATTACGATGATTAGTGAAATCCATTTCCTTCTACCATACCATAGTGCCGTAGGTTAGCATAGCCTGGCTAATGTTAGTGTATATCCATAAACTCATCAGCGGTTTGAATCCTCACTTTTCTCTTAGATTTTTACGACATATTGCGAAGACATATTGACTACTATACTAGTCTGATATATAAGAAGGTATGAGTACGCTATCAAAAAATATTTTACTTGTCTTTTAAGTCCAAATACTATAAAAAAATAGAATTATTTATGATAAGTGATATGAGATTAATTAGTCCTAAGTAATCTGAATTAAGAAATGATATTGACGAGAATATAAGCAATCATATGGACTTACTACTGAAGTAGAATGAACCAAGACAAAATATGTAAAGAAATACTTTCAGCTCCTTCCCCTCGCCTGATCTAGCAGATGACGATTTCAGGCATGGTCACTAAGCTTATCAAACCTGTAATTTCGGTCTTCTTTCTGAAACCGGCTTTAGACAAACTGTTTTAATGTGTAGTTTTCATGTTATGTGGTATGTCCCATAAGCAGTGTAGTTTTCGTCTGAAATCGCCTACCTTCGTAATATTCCTGCAAAAATTCAGCCTCTGTTCTATGTTTGAGGACTGCAGAGCCTGCTAGAGCTAGAGTACACGTGCCTACGCTACATTGTTGATTTTCACTCCAAGAATACATTGATCTAGTTTAACTGCCACCCTATCCCCTACCCTCCACATTTTTATTCGTTGGTCTTGTACTTTAGAGTAAATCTTAAGCCCTAGGGATTACATTCAAAGACAAATAAATGTAACGTAAACTTCGAAGAGAAGCACCTTGCTCAAATACATTCAAGCCCCAAACAGGATTAATTCGTCCGTTTCGTTCTGTGCCGGGTGCCAATGCTCAAACGGTAGAGCAAAATGGGTTGCACATCCACTCAAAATATTAAAAGTTGTTTTGATTTTTGCATGTCGGTCTATCCGTCTTCACGATAATTCGAGAACGCGTTCATTTAGAGTGCTAAATCTTGCACACGGGCTTTTTAAAAAAGATGTAATTAAGTTTTCAAAAATGAACTAAGTTGAGCAATCTCTTCTTGGTGTTGCCATACAGACATTTGGGTCTTCACTATACTATATTGAGAAAGTGTCTGAGAGCACGTCGACGTGGAGAGCTCAAATTTTTTGCACGGTGTTTTCATAAAAATTGTAAACTCAATTAAAACATGCAGTAAATGAGGCAACCCTTTTTCTTGGTGTTGCCATATGAAACTGCCGTTTTCACTATGCAGGGTGTTCGGTATGTGATATTATACCTGAAGGCTGTGGACAGGTCTTGCCTAGACAAGCTGTAATAGGGAGGGGGGGGGGGCGGGAAATAAAATCCAAACGGTTTTTGAGATCACGGGACTTTAAGATATTTGGATATGCTTTTATAAATCATTAAATAAAAAGATTACTCTTTTGGACTTTTTACCGGTTAAACTTAATTTTGTTCAAGAAAGAATTTTTTGGAATTCTCCGGTATATAGCAAAAGCTAAAAAATGTTCTAATTTGTTATTTCATCACACAACTCATTAATTTTTGGTGACAATTTTCAAGTCTTGGTTTGACTCATCAACAGGTCCCAAATAGCGAAATTGGGTGATTTGAAAAACAAATGAAAAAATGAAAAAAAGAAGAAAGAAATGAAAAGTTTGAGAAAAATAGAAAAAATAATTTTTTTATTTATTAAAAAAATGTAAAAAAATTTTTAAAGAAGCAGATTCATTCGAAGCGAATCGAGCCTGTAGTGCAGTGGGCTGAAAAGTAAAGAAGAAAAAGGAAGAAGAAGCGTTTCGTGTCAGCAGAAAACCTTCCACTCTTCGGTGCAGCTTGGCAGGCAGAAAACCAAGCTGCACCGATGAGTGGAAGGTTTTCTGCTGACACGAAACGCTTCTTCTGCTTTACTTTTCAGCCCACTGCGTGGCGTATAGAAGTTCGATTCGCTTCTTTGAAAAATTTTTTACATATTTTTAATAAATAAAAAAATTGTTTTTTCTATTTTTCTCAAACTTTTCATTTCTTTCTTCTTTTTTTCATTTTTCATTTGTTTTTCAAATCACCCAATTTCGCTATTTGGGACCTGTTGATGAGTCAAACCAAGACTTGAAACTTGTCACCAAAAATTAATGAGTTGTGTGATGAAATAACAAATTAGAACATTTTTTAGCTTTTGCTATATACCGGAGAATCCCAAAAAATTCTTTCTTCAACAAAATAAATCATTAAGATATTTGGATATGCTTTTATAAATCATATAACCGTTGGCTAAAAATTTGTTAGATTGATAATCGTTTAAACCGTTGCACCTTTCCGATGGTCTGCAACTTATTCCCCTAGTTGATGTTATGCTCAACAAATTTATAATTTCGGAATTTCAGCTCGGTTTTTTTTTATTTAATTTCTATTTTTATCAAAAAACACTTCAATTTTTCATATTAGATTTAGGAAGTCCAAACCGTTCGCTTTAAAATGACTGATCACCCTAAAATGTAACCCCTTCTGCGTTTTTTTTTTAATCCTGTCCTGCAAAATGTTCAATAAATCCTAGAAAATAGCAAATTATCTTTTGGGAATGAACTTTTTAAGCCATTTTTCCTAGATATGTTCAAGAAAAGTCCAAATAACACAGAAAGGATATCATTTTGGGTAGCGAGTGTGATTGGTTATTTTAAAGGGAAGATTTTCGGCTTCTTAAATTCAATATGAAAAATTGGTGTTGATGATGTATTTTTTGATAATAATGGTAGTTAAATAAAAAAAATCGAGTTAACATTTTGAAACTTATACTTGTGGAGACATAACTTCAAAACGGAGAAGAGAAGGGGAAAAGCTATACACCCTTGAAAAGATCCAACGATTATGAAATTTTAAGTCATCATCATGGGGTGTAACGCTCATAAGTCGAATTGTGATTTATTTATAAAAGCATACCCAAATATCTTTATGTCCCGATTATTTCGGAAGCCGATAGGATTTCCCTCCCTTACCCATAGAATTCTTTGCTTGTCTAAGCAGCGACCTATTCACTGCATACGGGAGACACTATACATATACTTGCATACTGCCCGAGAATGTGTCCACGTTGAGACCTGAAAGTAAAGCACTGCCATACTGCGTTTTGTACAACATTTAAATACAATTATTATTTTTTGAACCGAATATGTAAATCACTCACGAAATTCAATGTTATGTATATGCAAAGTTGTAAATTCGGCTCAAACAAACGGCATTGCACCAGGATTCCTTCAAGAATTTATAATGAAAAAAAAATTGGTTATTAAGAAGGCAGAGAAATGTATGCATATAAATCTCTGTACAACAATTGATTTAATCTGTTCAATGTTCATCAACATTATATTCCATATGAAAATTTGAAATTCTTTTTATGCCTCTCACGTTTTAATGAAACGAAAGAATTTTAATTATTTCATTTAGCTACATACATACATATCTGGATCTATCCGCATATACCGCCAAAGCTTGTTCATTCGTAGTATATTAATGGTTTTTTAATTTTTAGCATTTTGTAATGTGCCAAGAAGAAAAATTTGCATGTCCATGAGGAGCATTCATCTAATGAAATATTAAAATTATGAAAATTTTCAGAGGCAGCAAAGTGGGACGTGAACGGAATGGACCAAAGGAAAAAAAATTATATTTTGCTTCATTCGCATTAAAGTTTGGAAAAGTCTCGTCTGTACCTAATGAGAACGAATTGTGAAATAGAATGAAGTGAAATTTGCATAAAGCGACCAAATGAAGTTGGTTGGTTGGTGGTACCTACCAAATGTACATTTATACTGTTCACCAGTATAAAAAGTTTTTCACATTCACCATCACTATAACCCAACCATCATTACTCCCACCATACCGTTACCATCTAGAGCCATAACCATCACGACGGCCTTCACTATTCCCCCCCCCCCCCCTTCTATCACAATCGCACCCATAAAATCGTAATAAATTTTGGAAAAAAGCAGACGACACTCTGTCCAAAAAGTTTTTGTTTTTTTTTTAAAAAAAACTTTTTGGCATTCTATTTGACCACAGGGACCGAGGACCTGGTTGATATAGTTTAAAGGATCCATAAAAATATCCTGGGTGAGCCCCTATGGATCAGTGGCGTATATTCTATATAAACTCAAAAATAAAACCAAACCCTGTTCGTGTTCGAGGAATTAATGCAGTTTAAGTATGGTGAAGGGGATGGGGAGAATGTATATAAAACAAAGATTTATCTGGGCAGCTTATGGGGAAATGGAGGAATCAGGTCCATGCATTCACATTTCATTAAACCCTTTAATTAAATTTCTAAATCTGTTTTTAATCTCTCGTGCAAACCGTAAAAGATCTCATATTCTGAAGAAACTAAAGTTCGAGCTTTCACTTAGTTTTCCACTGTGAGTAGCAAATAGCCTGGCTACTACATATATATCCATTCCATATCTACTGCTCCTTCTCTCTCGGATAAAGTCAGAGATTTGCACTCATGGTACATGACTCGTACGGAAACGGGTATAATGTTAGAACTTTTTTCTTCGGAATTAAATTCAGATAAAACTTAATCCATAAAAAATCACTTAATGACTCTTTCGCCCCGCCTGATTCTACAAGCTTATAGGGTTTGCTTTTATATGTGGAGAGAGAAGGAGCTGGCTTTCGGGGGAGGGTCTGATCAAAAAAGCCTTGAAACTCAGAGGGCCAACGTTCCATGACGGGTGCTATACTAAGAAAAATTCTACGATGCTTATATAACCACCCTCACAATACCTCTGGGCCACTTTGGAGCCTCGAAAGAAATCCGAGGGTGGAAAAAATACTTTTCTGGCACGAAACTTATCAAGAAGTCATAAATATAAAAATTTTCTGCTGCTAAAGATTCGATCTATGAGATGGGTCGGATGGTTTCTATCCTATGTATGTATGTATGTATCCATGTCGTTTCTACTGCCATTTACACTTAGTGTCAGAATTATGTTTCCTCAGCCTTTCAGATCTGGATGCCCTGCAATCAAGACCACATTGCGTTCCACCGTTGAATTTTGCCTGGTGAAGGTTTTATCTCTTCTCGAGATGGTAAAATTGAATTATTGTGGCTCTGTACTCTGGTGATAATGGTGCGCTCTGCCAAAAGCAAACTTTTACCAAAATTTAAGCTTTCATGAAAGAGGGTGAAACGCATTAAGGACCAAAGCTAAAAACAATGAGAGACATACTTTGGCTAAGGCAATAAGAAACATTTCACCCCGGTTTCATAGTTCCCAGATATTTATGTTATCCTGAACTATACACACACACATTCACACACACACATGTACCTGTATATGATAAAACTTCAAGTGGGTGAAAATGGGGATTTAGTAAAATTATTATGTGTCGAGTGCGGGGGGTGGATTTACTTTTCGTTCCAGTAGAAGGCAATTAAGAAATAATATGGCAAAGCTTTTTCATACATCTAATTAGGGAAGTTACCAAAAATTAGGAGAGCATTCTATACTCCTCTGTATGTGTGCGTGTAATAATACATTTGCAGTGCTAGCAAAAATAGTTAAATGCAAACTTTTAACTTCGCATAATTATTATTACCGCTGAATTTGGAGATGCATTTTAAATGGGATTCAAAATTGTTTTGTAGTTTTCTGGGTTTGGTATAATTTTGTTGTTTTCTGGGTTTGGAATAAGAACGAATTTTGTATTCATGAAACTAAGTGTGGTTTGCTCATATATTGAACGTGATGTTTTTTTTACGTATTTCGAACTTCAAACAAACATTCCCTCGTATTTGGTCATCCCAAATTATATCTATACTCGTTAGAATGAAATTTGAACATAATATTAGTACCTATCACTATCTTTAATAAGAATATACAATTGGAAACAAATTCCATTCAATTATCACTAGCTTTTGAATTAGGACTTTGTGGACAGTAACTATAGATGCCATAGGAAAAAATTCTCCAGTTTTCAAAAGCATATGTCCGAAAAAACTAACATTACACATCAAAACAATTTTCAACCTTAGATCATATAACAAACAGGATAGGCTATGAGGAAGAAAAACTTAAGCATTTTTCTTGATGTAGTAGAATCGCATCGATGTGTTTGGTTAGTCATGGAAGGCATAAACTACGATATTTTCAGAGGGGCACATAATTTAGTGGTTGAAACTTTATTAAATAGTTGAAGAATTATAATTTTCTGTCACCGTGGTTCGAATTATTTTTCAAAACAAAAACAAACAAAAAAAACTATTCGCGGTATTAGCATAGGGAAAAGTACAAAGCCCTAATATGTATTGGAATTTGTTATTACTCTATTCTATTTTACTCATTATGACTTTCGATGTGCATTTTATGAATAATTTATTTGATAGAGAATATTATATGTATGTTTATATAATTATTGTGCATATTGAGCAAAGTAGAATAGGCCCCCCTTCTCTTTAGCCTTGTCAAAATAGGTTCTCTTTTCTGCGTATGCACATTGGGACTTGTTTTTTGCTAATTCATAATTTTTTTTTTTTGCTAAATCATAAGATATATGTGCGTGCGTATGTGTATAGCAGTTTTCCATTCCTATTTTTTTCTACCTAATGTTAAATTTTATTGGTAAGGAGAAAGATTCACTTACATTCCTTATACTCACTGAGCTTGTGTGTGCTCATTCGACGCTTTCTTTATATTTACAGTGCCCCTCTAACATAAAGAAGAGGTATTGAGCTCATTGTCATATGTGTTGCATCTCTGAGAAGAAATATTATAACAGATAAATATATTGTTACGTGCCACAAAGTGAATCAAGCGACATCTGTTAGGAATGGAAGCAACTTTAGGTTAGTGTCATCTTAGTAAACTTTGGGTTTGGAGAACGGAATATTCAGGAAGGTTCTAGGATAATTCGTAGAGTATAAATACGGCGCTCTGACAGCTAGGAGGCGGAGTATTATTTCAGACAGCGAAGTGAACAAAGTAAACTATTTGGATTGCGATAATTAGAAGTACAGTACTAGCGATAAATAAGGAGTTGATTTGATAATTATTTGTGAATTTGTGAGAGTAAACAGTAAAGTTAAATAAAGAAAGAACTTTTGAATTATATCTGACATATTGTGTTTTAAATAACGAACTAAGGCCACGCTCGTAATAATATTCTAGTATATACTTAATAATATTATACATACTGAATTTGAACGGCAATCCTCACATTCAGTAAAATTATGAAATGGTATTGCACAAATTTTTAGGGTTTTACGAATGTTGTTCTTGTTAATGCAGTTTGTATTGAAATAATCCTCACATACGATGCTTTGTTTTGAAGGTATGAAATTCATCCGACCAATAGCTTCAATCAATTTTTTACACAAGACCTTATCTTGAGGGAACCTAATTTGCAAAATTTGGAAAAATTAAAGATAACTTGCAAATAAACGAAATTTAGTTAAAGAATCCCATTATATCGAAGTTTTTATTAATTGTTAATTTTTAATAATTTTAAATTTTTATGTGCCCCATTTATTTTCTCATAATATTTCTTGGCGTTGCCTTTCTGCAACACAGCACAGTACACTTTATCACCATAATTCAGGACTCCCGGAGTCTCGATTATATAAAATCTTTTACACAAATACTTCACTGCTCTTCCTCACTATTAGTAAGTATAACTAAATCACTTTACTTATTTAAGGAAAAATCACTACGAAAACACCGGACCATTATCGATAAATTCAACGAACTTCAGAAATGTCAGAAGTATCGAACTTACACCAAATAAATAACCCAGCCCTCTTGTCACCCCCCCCCCCCCCCGTGTCTACAAAAAAAATGCTTATCATACGTACACAAATTTTACACAGCATTGCCTATCCTGTTTATTATATGATCTAAGTTTTCAACCCCATTGACAATCTCTATGGTTGCTGCTGTTTAAATTTTGCAGTTAAGCTATTCCCTATAAGGATGTCGCTTTTGAAAATATTATTTTCTAATCCTTTTATTTACAATTCAGAGTGGAGTAGATCAGCGTAGAGTGGCAACTGGCATCCTTTTTTTCCGCAGGCAGTAGTACCACATATGGCTATCTCTGTTTGGCTCAGAGTAGCGCGGAGTGGAGCTGCATCAAAATAGGCTCTATTCTAATTTCACGTTGTCATTTCTGAAAGTTTACAAACTGGAATTTCGAACTATTAACATGTAGATGGCGTGAAAAAAGCTCTATATATATATTTTTTATTATAACTAACATGTTTTAATATTATTTCACGATTTAATGAGAAGGTTGTCCTGCCACGTTAGTCGAACATTGGAACCTTTTTTGCACGCAACACAAGCTGCACTATTTAAACCCAAAAAGTTGCGGCTGCAGTTCGATTGCTTGGAAGTTTTTCGTGCTGCTGCAATCTCGGATATTGCAAGCATCTAATGATAAGGTTTCAGGCGCAGTATAAAAGTATTAGTGTCAACCCATAAGAAAAGAAAGAAAAAATTTAGAAAAACTTAGAGTGCGAAAGTAAATGGTAAGAAGTTTTGTTTTTAGAAAACGGAAAGGCCTTGTCAAATAGTTACTATTATAGCTGTGTTCTTTTGTGTACCTGTGTTCGCTTCTTTTATAAATCTTCTACGAAAGTGTATGAGGCGTTTTTTTGTATTTTTTGTTCTGCCCTGTTCTGCGGACACAAAAGAACACAGCTAATAAAATATCATGAAATTTTCGCTGTGGTTGCGCGTGTAGTTTTTTAAGATACTTCTTAAATCTGTGCGGTAAGTAACCAAATGTTAATTTCAAATTCTTCAAAATTCGTTTTGTGTATTTTTATTATTATTTTACTTATAAAATAATAATTTATGTAAGTAACTCCATAAATATTTCCTTATAAAATTTTTCCTGTTGCTAAAAATCTCAAAGTTGTAGCAAACCGTTCAGTGGAAAATATTGCTTTCCCCATATCTTTTCCCTTTAAGAGGAGTCACTTGCCTTAGCATTCTTCAAAACCGTCAGGTGATAGGCGCAGTAAATTTTTATAAAAAAATGTCATCTCCAATACGTAATACTTTCATTAAATTATTTACAGCTCCAGTATACACTCTTTATTATCTATCCATTTTTTTCACCCGACATCTCTTCCTTTTCAGATTCTTATTGCGATTTTTTATCAAAATATTGTCAAACAAGCGGCAGTTTGTACTTCCAGATCATCAAAATACTTCAGAGTTTAAACTAAAGACTATTGACAAAACAAAAGCTGCGTGCAGCAAAACCTGCGTTGAATGTGTAAACACCTTGCAACGTTTTACGAAAGGGTGCAGCTGATGAGCTGCGCGCAGGAAAGCCTGCAGGGTGGGCGCAACTTTTCTTCCACTACGTATAAACATCATTTTGCAACTTATGTAGCTGAAAGCTTAAAAACTGCACAGAAAGGTTGCAATGTGTAACCGTACCTCAAGCTGTACGAAATTTACTCTAGGCATTGATTATTTTTGAACTAAGTGGCCAAACAAGAGATGTCTTAATTAAGTATGGCCACACAATCTTGTAACCAATTTAACTGAGATGACAGGAATAGTTGGACATCATCGGCATAAAGTTGAATAGAAACTCTAGTTACATACATACATCTCTAGGTACATACGGAATAGAATTGGCCCCTAACTAGATCCCTGGGGGACACCTGAAAAAAACCTTAGTGAATGGGATGTATACGATTATTAAATATAACATTTTGAGAACGATCAGCTAAATAGCTTTCCATTTAACGTAAGGCAGATGTAGAAAAACCAACGTAATAGGAGAGTTTCTGAATTAATATCGCGCCCGCAATTTACGGAGTCAAACGCATCAGAGAAATCTAAAAAAACAATCACAGTAGCTTCATGTTTCTCAACATTAATACAAATTTCATCACAAAAATGGAGAAGTCCAGATGTAGTACTGTGTCTAGAACGAAACCCCGAATGGGATGGAGAAAGGAGCATTGGATAAATAAAGTTTCATCTGATCAGCGAGCAGTTTTTCTAAAACCTTCGATAATACCGGCAGAATACTAATCGGCCTGTAATCCTGAACACTGGACGGGCGTCGATTTTTAGGAATGGGAAAGACTTTGGGTACTTTCCAAATTGAAGGAAAGGTATAAGTTGTAATGCAGGTATTACTAATGTGCATTATAATTGGAAGTAAAAATTTCAAGAACTTAGAGTCAAAGTTATCTGCTTCAGTAGATAACCCCTTAATAGAGGAAAGTGCCAATATAATTTCAGTTTTAGTAACATTTTGGAAGAAGAAAATTGGCTTAACATGAGGATCTTCTAGAACTACTGAATTAAATGAAATGTTTGTATTAGCACTGGAGAAATATTCATTCTAGACTATCTGGATCAAGATCACAATTATATTGATTGGATTTGCCGAGGCCTATTATACCTATGAGTAGTCGTTGGAAAGGCTATGAGATCCTTCATACAGTATGTTCTAAACAGAGACCGAACATCCTGCATGTTTTAAGATATAGGGTGCTTTGTTAAAAACTAGCATATTTTCTTAATGACTCTGTGACTCCGAAACGGTTGTGCTCCACTCCCCCCCCCCCCATTTCCATACACTTCTTTATGTGCTTAGGTGACTACTGACCTCCATGGCGGAAAAACCCTGTATGTAATACAAACATTCTTTTCTGTATATATTTTTGACTGATATTCGAGTCAGATAGTCCTACTTCTTCGTCTTACTCCTTAGAATAAATCAAATGTGCTGAAATCTTTCAACATCTGCACCTCGATTTGTTAAAATCGATTTTTTTAAATGTGCTTAAAAATAGACATAAAGCTTTCAAAATTGTCAATTTTCCACTTTCATAAATCTAGCAAAAATGAAAATTTAGCAAACTCTCACACGTTTGGAATATGCGAACTTTTCGAACATGAATTAGACGATAACAGCGCTCCGACAACAGCTAATTTTCATCCTTCATGTAATCTGTGAAATTAACGAAGTCTAATTAACATTTTAATATGGCTGTTGTTCATTATGGTCATCATTATCTATCAACTTGAAGAGATTCAAAGTTCGGACGAAAAACGGTTGCCCTCCTGCGGATTCTGTTTTGAGCGATAACTTTAAGTTCGCTTCAAAATCTGCAGAACTTACGGCCTCCTACTTGTATTATTTTGCTCTATGTGGTTCTTGGTGTTCCAATGTTCTGGCGTCCTTGAGATTTCAATTGAGTGCTTACTTGCAATGTTGTTTCCGTTACGTCTCTGTGGGGACCTTGGCAAAATCAATTCCATTTCTTTCTTTTGATTTGATTTGATACTTGGTCTATTTTTTTTAACGTACAACAATATAAAATTCTACAATCGAATGATTTCAGCGCAACCTTTGACAGCTTAGTTTGAAGAGAGCGAGATAATTTGGAAGAGCACTTAGAAATTGTGTTTTTTTTTTTTTTACATTCTGATAAAATCAAGTTCGTCTTTAATCTTATGCCCTTACTTATGCACGATATCGATTTACAAATTATCCATTCGCTCAAAATGTGTCACCCACCTCTACTTCTCAACACGACAATATTTCCATTGAAGAGTTCAAAGTAAATTATTTTCGAATTTTTTACCTTCAACTTTATAGGCGCTGTGATGCAGTTATTTAATGAGAATTGAAGTCAAGACGGCTTTAATTATTTTCAAATTACTTCAAAGGTGCTTTGATTCTTCCATGTGCCTGCCATCTCATCTTTCCTTATTCATATAAACCCATATAGGCCTTGGATTCAAACTCTTTGAAGTCTATGTAAAAGGTTCTTATGCACTTCTGACATATCTTTTACTCCCAGTGCTTTTGACATAAATTGTGCTTACATTTCCATTGATCGATGTTATCTTCTGCTTCCTATAGAAAATGACTTAATGCACCTTTCTTCTTGAGGTGTGATTCGTTTAACTATCTATACATATATATATATGGATAACGTAAGTGTTAAATCATCAATCAACATTGAATCCTTCCACACCCAACAAAGTTATGGTTGAGAATTCCTTTTCATTGAAATGACTGCGGAGAAGTCGGATATCTATGGCTGTGTGTATGTGTGTGTGTGTGTGTATGTGTCTTTCTGATTCCTGATATCGCTTCCAGCGGGCATTAGTATCGTCACCACGAAAAAGGTTTACGTTGAAATCTCCGAAGAGCATTTAATGCCGACATGGACCAGAGCTTCGTTTTGAAGTTGAACATTTTGTCTGGGTACAACAGGGATACAACGATGGAAAAGTTTTTCTTGTAAAACGTTGGGGTGGGAATTAAATTGAGGGAAACATCGAAAAACATGGAAAGTTGGAAAACATTTTTCCCAGAACCAAATGCAATTGACTCGAAGTTGAAATTCTATTCATGTTTCAGTGGTCCTTTCTATCCCATCCTTTTTTTTATCTATGCTGCTAGTGTCTGTATATTTCTGTCTACTTCACCCACCCAGCTTTTATATAGATATCTATTATAGTTATGTACAACTATAGACAATCCAACCAAATTCACAAACCGAGCCAAGTTGTAGATATCTATCTGCTCTCGTGTGTCCTTTCTATGTTTTAATTCCAATTACATGTCCCTTGCGATATTATGCGGATTCATTTCATACCCCTGCGCCGCTGTGTAGTCTGATGAGTGTTCCACTGCACATGACACCCAACAGTGGGTTTTGTTAGTAGTTCTTTGTTTTGGGTTCTTGTTTTTTTTCTCTCTTTTTTTTTTTTTTGTATCCTTCCATATATATAGAACCCACATCGATCCAGGACGATCCGTGGCGTGAAAGCGAAATTAAAAGTTTTCGGACGGTTTAGGAAATGGTATAGAGGTATCCTTTGAACCTACATACATATCCATAAAAATTCTTTAGTAGAGAATGTACATACACAAACACATATTGTAGATCCACCCTTCTTGTGCTCAAGCTCTTAATCAGGACTGGTGATATGTTCTTATAGCCAACTTTAACACTGGCTTATTGGGAAAGAGAGAAAAACTTTTCGTAAAAGTTTTCCTGTTGGAAAAAAATCGTTTGTTCATTATATGAAAAAAGAAAAAAAACTGCTGTTGGTAGCCTCCATGGATGGATCTGGATCCTTTTTGCTGTTCAGCCTGGAATGGAGACAAGCAATAATTGGTTTTGTGAATAATTGTCTGGGGATTTCATTCAGACTTCCCATTATTTAGAGTCCTTCTGTATTTTCTGTGTTTTTTTTTATTGAATATTGTAATGAATTGTGAATTGAATTAACTGGACACCAAAACACATAATCCTTTAAAAAATTTAGACTTTGCTTCAAATAACGCATAGTCCATTATTATTGAAGCAAATTTATAAAATTGGTCAAAACGTAATGTGGCGCAGATTGAAGTACATCGGTGGTAATAGACAATGTTAATATATTTTTGTTGGTTCTATGTTAGAATGAGGGAGGGGAAAACTCTTATTAATTAAATGGGGCGATTAATTCACAAAGTAAGAAGCTTTATATATGGTTGATTTACCTGGTTTTACACTTTTTAGAAATGATAGGACCTTAGCGAGAGGTGGAGACGTTGCTCAAACTCAACATCATCTGGAGCTGAGTACTTTTTGGTGGAGACTTCCATTGGATCGAATAAAATATTGCTGGGCTGTGTATATAACCCACCGCGTATCACGAACTTAGATAAATTTTATAATAATCTTGCACAGCGCTTACTCTACTAACATAATATGTGGGGATTTTTATATTAACCTTTTAAAAAATGTTAGCAGGTCTAGGGATTTCTTAGCGTGCTTAAGCACCTTAGGGATGGACGTACTTAACAAATCACCAACAAGATATCATGGAGATGGGAGCTCCTTGTTGGATATTTTTAAAACCAATAGCTTAGCAATGGTGGCTAATCACAGTCATTTTCACGTGTCGGGAATAAGTGATCATGTAGCTATTGTATCATCCTTTAATATACCAACCATGTCCAAACTAAACAGTTCACCAAAATGATTGGTCAACTATAAGCAAATGCGACGTCTGTTTTGCCAATAGATTTCTTATGCACAAATGTTGTTTTTTTATTAGATTGCCAAAGCGCAGGGGATACCCTGTGATGCCGTAGCACAGCCCTGGAGAAAAGTAAGAAGGGGTAGGGATTGAGGATTACTCGGTTAAGACAAGTACATAGCTGAGCGGAAAAACAGAGGATGGCAAATTGTTCCACATTCGTACTGTTCGGCTTATGAAGAATTAGCGGAATTTCATGGAACGGCCGAATTTGAATTCAAGGATGTGAGAGTAAGCTCGGATTACAGCACTTGTGGTGCGCATAGGTAGAATTCTACCAGGACGCAGGCAAGAGCCTTTTCGTTTTTAAACCAGGGGACAGGAGATCCTGCTAGAAACCCATTCACCAAAACCATCCTGTCCTCTTAATGAAGCGCATCAGGTCTTTGTGAGAAGGTTTTTCAGTTCATCTCCAGATAGAAGGGCAGACCCTAGAGTATCCAGCCTGTAGCGGGCGAAGGCCGGACACGCACACAAAAAGAGGTCGGTTGTCTCTGACTCTCCATCCAGGCAGGACAGACACTCTGGACTGTCAACAACTCCCATCCTTGTTAGATGAGCGTGAAGTGAGCTGTGGCCGGTGATGATGCCATCCACAGTTCTATATTGTTTCCTTCCGAGCCCCATGGGAAAATCAGAGATATTCCCATTAGGCCCATCAAGAAACAGTTTTGTACACCTGCTCAGGTTCGCCCATCTCTTCTGATGCTTTATATGAACATCCGCTGTTATGAAAGACCCGATACTCGAAGTGGAACAGAAAATCAGAGCCAACCCTTTCATTCCTCATGATCCCCATGTGACCAGGAACACACAGAAGGGACAACTTGTTGTGGATGCACAACTTATCCACAGACGACCTGCAATCCCCCAGTAACTTAGATGTTATCCGACAGCCACTCAGAGCCATCAAAGCTGCCTGACTATCCGAAAGGAAAGCAATGTCCTTCCCCTTGATTTGCATATCAAGGGCTAATTTCGCTGCCATTGATATGACGAAGACTTCAGCCTGGAAGACAGTGGTGTGCCTACCAAGTGAGTATTCCAAGGTCGGTATATAAGACGATATGTGACTGGTCCGAGGCAGCCTGAATTCGTAGCGTAACGCATCATTGTATGCAACCAAGAGTCTTCTACCACACACTACGTCTAGAGATGAGAATATTACGAAACCACAGGTAAAATGAGGTATTACCAGGGCTTTAACCAAATTTTTTTCGCATATGAAACGAAAGTAAGCTAGAAGTCAGTCACAGCTGCCGTAGATACCCAAATTTTTTTTTCTAATTGTAGCACTGATATGTCTGCAACAGGAGATCTTCGAATTAAGCTCAAAACCCAGGCTCTTTGCAGAGGGAAGTCTGGTGTTTTTTGTAATTACTGGTGGTAAATTATCTGTTCCAATGTTTTTTCTATAGATCGCTAGACAATTTGATTTGACAGGATTTAGTTCTAAGCAATTTTGTACAGACCAATCATACAAACGCCGGAGATCTTAATTGAGTCGGCACACGCAATCCTCTGTTCAGCCAATTGGCCTGCTGAGATACATCTGCATGTCGTCGGCATACAGATGTATTACAGCGTCATGGACTACGTCAGTCAGGTCATTTATATAAAGACTGAACAAGAGTGGGCCAAGAATCGATCCCTGAGGGACACCACTATGTAAATTCGCCATGTCAGGCATGGAGCTCTGTACTTTTACAAGTTGGTTACGTCCGCTTATGAAGCTCTTGAAGAGGTGAACAGCAGGTGAAAAGGAAAAGAGATTGCTATTTCAGCAGCTTATCATGATTAATAGAATAAAATGCTTTGCTGAAATCGAGCAATACAAGAATTGTAAGATGGTCATTATCTAGAGCTTCATGAACATCCGACGAAATTTTAAGTATAGCAGTTTCAGAGCTATGATTTGGACGAAATTCAGACTGCCAGGTAGTCAGGTAGCCGTTTTTATTTATGTAGTCGATGGTCTTCATATACATAATCTTCTCGAATACCTTAGCAAAGAAGACTAATTGGGCGATAATCACTTGGAGCAGAAGCAGAAGGCTTTTTCGGTATAGGTATTGTAAGCGCTTGCTACTACTGGTGGGAAACTTAGATGTTGTTAAAGAGTGGTCATATATATGGGTTAAAACTTTAATTACTTACCGTCCAATCGCTCTAATAAAACGAGAGGCAACTCATCTGGTCCAGTTGCATCAGATTTAATGCACACATAGCCAGCAATACCTCCCTTTCATCCACATTCCGCAAGCCAAAGCCATCAACTGGAAAGATTTCCGTAGCAGCGCTGCAATCAGATATCAGAGACGCTGGTACGGAATTCGTGACAAAAAACTCATTAAGAATATTGGAATCTCCGCTTACCTTTGAAGGATATATATAGTATACCCATATTGCGTATGTTTCGCCACAACTTCCTCGGAGGGAAATTTACATCCAGCTTACCGCCAAAATAGGCAGACTTAGAAGACTTGATCATACAATTGGTGCTATTACGAACGAGTTTATATCGTCTGTATATCTCAGCTGATTGCGTGTCTCTATATCGCCTATATAAGAAATCGCATTCAACCATTATGGTATGTATTTCTTGTGTTAGCCACGGACACCCCTTAGCCGTTGGAAGTCTAGTTCGTGAAGTTCTCGGAAAAGAAGAGGTATCTAGTAATCTATTTATTCAAGTTTACTTGAACGAGGATCTTGATCGAGCCAAATATAATCTCCTAAATAAGGCATTCTAGCTGGAACATAATAATCTGGTATCGTATGTCGTTGCTATAGGAATAGGAAAATCTTTAGTAGGTACTTCTAAGTCATCTATGAAACTGTCGTACACTAATTTTGTTCATGAGCATTTTTCTCAATCATTTTTACATTTATATTAATTTCGCCGCCCTTACAACTACATATGCAACACAACTATCGCATTACCTTTAGTTGGTAAATTCTTCCAAATATCCTTGGGACTAATAACTTTTATATAATTTCCTTGAATACTATACGCTTTGTGATGCAGCACCGGTATGTGAAACCCCATAGCTAAACCTTTGTATACGGATAAAATGCTGGAGATTACAGGTTATCGTTTCCAGAGATTGGATTAAATAGTTCGGAGAGGAGGTGGAGTTTAAACATAATACTTCTAAAAACAATTCACTTTGAAAGTTATTTTTCAATGAATTGAACTTGGGGGTTCCTGTTGGTCATTTTGGGTATCGGTTATATTTCTAAACAGCAGCCTTGTTGTATTTAAATTCATTCTTAATAGCTTCATTAGCTACTATGCACTAATCTCAGTTATTTATTTTCATAAGCTCACTTTTTCGTAAATACACTTGGTGGTTTTCTTGTTGTTTTTTTTATAAATATCATATATTGTGGTGCACTTTACTGAACTTACAAAATTTTCGTATTATAATGTGTAAAATTTGGGTGCAATTTATAATTACACATAAAACTTTCACGAACGAAGAAACATTTTTTACAAAGAAAAGTTTCACAAAAAGTTCACGAGCTCATGAAGAAAAACTTGCGACAAAATGTTTCTCGAAAAAAAACTTTACGAAGAAAAACTAACGAAAAAAAGGAGGTGAAGTAATTTCCTTAAGTTTTTAGTTCGTGAGGATGAGGAGCTCTCGGCCAAACGGAATTCAATTCTGTTGGACATAATGTAGTGCTAATTAAGTATATTACTTTATGATGAGTATATTCATCAGAGCCTGCATACGAAATTATTCAGTGACTGTGGCTGACAATTATTTTCCAAAAATCTCTCGATAGTGGTTGATCCCCGCAGCTATGGAAAAATTCATTTATCATACCTATCCATAAGAAAGCTAGTAAAAGTTAAATTTCTAAATTCCAAGCAGCGATTCCAGATGTGAAGTAATTACTTGATTTTTAAAGTATTTTTAACGTTAATAAGTATTGAAGTATTTTAAATATTTTTCTCTATATTAATGAAGTATTTTAGGGTATTTTAGCAAAATTTTTCTGAATTCCGTAAAAGTTGCAATTTAATAAACGTTCAAAAATCAGAAGAAATTTATAATTTAATGAACGCATGAAAGTATGCAATGAAGCTAACTTCACTATGGAACTATGCGTTCTTGGCACTTTCTGACAGTTCATGAAACAAGAAGTTTCACGTGAAAGCAAGACAGCTTATTAAAAATAATGAAAGTTTTGTGATACGAAGTATGTTAGTCCTCTATTAAACATAGGTTATTGTAAACTATGAATGTCAGAAAACGTAGGACCGAACCATCACGAGAGGATTTGGTTTCTGTGGATGCAAAACTCAAAAATACAAATAAAACCCAATCTGTTAGAAATACTTGAAGCATTAAGCACACGAGCTCAACAGTTTCAGGATATTTGCAATTATTTAAATGATTGATTTTTTGCGATATCTGTTGATGAATCAACAGATATTTCAAATGAAAATCTATTGAACATAGTGGTACGTTTTTGTAACGATAATTTTCAAATTCGAGACTATTTTTTTCTATCTTTTGTAAAGGTAGAAACGCAGATGCTATCTCATTGTAATCTGCTGTAATTAATATTTTCAAAGAAAACAATATAGATTACAAAAGCAATCTTGTTGGATTCGCGGCGGATGGCGCCAGTGTCATGAATGGTACAAAGATACAAAATGTTCTCTCGAGTTATTTGTTTTGAGAACTCTGGAACTTGTAACGAAGTTACATGCATTTCAGTTAGACACCAGCAAAAATGAATCGTCTAGAAGAAATATTCTACAGCCGACACCATCAGCCAGACTGCCTTTAAATAGCTGGCCACTGAGTCGATCACCGAGCGTTCAAGTAGACACAAGTCTTAATCACAGTCACCGATCAAGCAAAATATCCGACCGCGAGAAGATAACTCCAAAGTAAGAAGAGTTGACCCCCACCAGTGGACTACCAGAAAATTGGCTATAATAGTCAGTCAGCATCGATATATTGATCAGTTGCCTCCCAGCAGTTCGAACAAACACATATCCCATCCAGTCCAATCCGCACGTTTTGTTGGCTAGTTCAACGTAAATCGTGTTGGCCCGAGAATTAGTAAGCGCACGCACACCATCCCGACCCCTGTGTAGGCTACTCTGCCGATAAGCGCATGTTAGTCGTGTTGATCAGAAGAATAGTGAGTGCGTGAATATATATTCCGTCCCCGTACCGTGTTGGCTACTCTGACGACAAAGCGCACGTTAATCGTTTTGATCAGAAGAGCGATGAGCGCACAGAATATACATTCCGTCCCCGAACCGTGTTGGCTACTCTGACGACGAAGCGTACGTTAATCGTGTTGGTCAGAATAGTTGTGAGCGCACGCATTCATTCCATCCCCCGTACCCCCATGTTGGCTCTTCTGACGACAAGCGCACGTAATCGTGTTGATCAGAAGAATAGTGTGCGCACTCTCCGGCCCGTATCCCCCGTGTCGGCTACTCCAAGCGACAAGCGCATGCTCCTACCCCGCACCTACGCCGGGTAGTTATAAGTTAATATAAGTAAGTGAGTGAGTGTAGGCTAAGTAGTGTGTACTAGGTAGACCTAGAGACCGCCGAAACGCAGAGCTAGAACAGCGCTCTGAACCTAGTAACGTCGGGAAAACGGCCCTGGACAATCGCCTGACTATTCGCACACCAACACCCGACGTTAATTAATTTTGCATCTAATATTGATAAAATTAGTATAGCCGAAAATATTTTAATAACATTAAATAATCCAAAAGCAACTTTATTTAACATTCCTTCGTTTTGTTTTACCTATAAAATAGGCCTAAAATTTTTAAGTTATATACAGAAATGAAAAGATTGCTTCCAAGAATCTTATGATGTTTTATTAATAAAAAAAATGTACAAGATGTGAAGATGGAAAATGTGCAATTTGAAAATTTAGAAATCCATCGGCCTTTAAATAAAATATACTTAGGCGCAGCTATTTCCTTACATTAAACTATGCAGAAAGAAAAAAATTCAGAAGAAATAGTTTTAGACTTTAAAAGTTATTGCTTACCATTTTATGTAAACTTGTTTCAGAATTATTGAAAAGATTTGATTTTGATAACCAAATGCCTACAAGGTATAACATACTATTTTTTCATTTGGACCTTGTTAATTCGCTGCAAGAACTAGATACTGAATGGCGCGAAATTAGAAATCTAAGTTTTGATGAAATATTTTAAGAAAAACAAATCGAAAATATTAATGCTGAATACTTTTGGAAAAGTATTTTTTTTGAAGCAAGGTAACTAGTAATGTATATGCTTATGCTTCTAAATTCATCTGCAGCAAATGAAAGGGTTTTTTCGGAAATTAATTTAAATAAAACTAAAATTCGAAACAAATTAGAATGCGATACTCTCGCCGGCTTGTTTTACACTAAAGATTTACTTAAAAAAGCGATTCACAGTGGCTTAGTTTTGCTCCAAATAGGAACTTATTTGCAAAATTTAACAGCAAAAATATATGTATACTTCAGAAATATGAAAAATATGAAAATATACTTGATTATTTGCGTTTGCGTTCATCCGATTTTTAACAAATCTTGTATCCAAATGATAATGCTAATGACATGGTTTACTATTTTTAAGATGTAAATAAAATATAGGAGTTAGTACGAGGCATGTTCAGAACGTAATTGTTCTCGATTTTTATAATTTTTTAAAAAAAGGGCGTTTTAAAAAAAATACAAGATATTGATGATTGACTTATTGACTATTTTTCCACATAATCGCCATTCCGTTCAATGCATGTGCTGAGCTGTAGCAGAAGCTTCTTTTTGCCCTCCTGCAGGAACTCTACCGCCTGCTCATTCCGTCACTTCAGAACCTATTTCTGCAACTATTCCTTGTCGGTTGAAAATTTAATTCAGAACATCGACCAAAATGAGGGCTTTTCGGTCCTAAAATAATGAAGCCATGATTTTTTTGCTCGAAATTGTGGTTTTGAATTTTTTGACAGATGGGGAATTGGTGTGACGCCACTGTGACGACTGTTTTTTTGTCTCGGGCGTATAATGAGCCACCCACGATTCATCTTCAGTCACAATAGGGCTGAAAAAATCCTCACCTTCCAATTCAAGTCGTTCAAAAAACTCGTCAACTGTCAACTGTCTTCGGACCCATCTTGCGCACAGTTATCGGTATCCCAATATTTCTGTGAATGTCTCGTATAAAAGAGCTCGAGAGAGTTGCGAAAACATCGCTGAAATTTCATTCACTGTCAATCGACGGTCTTCATGAACAGTTTCATCGATTTTTTTCATAAACTCATCAGTCAAAATGGAAGGCGTTCCACTCCTCTGTTCATCATGAACATTTGTTCACCTTCCACTAAACTCCCTACACCACTTAAACACGCTCGTTCTGTTCATAACACCTTCGTCGTAAACGGGTTTGATTAAAAAAAAAATATCGGTAGGTGTTTATTTCTTCCGCGAGTAGGAAACGGATCACAGCACGTGGCTCGCACTTGGCAGGATTTCTTACCGATATCTTTCACGTAACTGGACACTACAACGTGAGTTTATGTAGTACAGTGTTCCTGTGATGTTCGTTGTGGTTAGATCACCCTCTACCACTCAGTGTTGCCAAAAAACAAAAACGCAGCCCGTTATGGTCACAGTACATTTACTTTCTGAACATGCCTCGTAATATCGAGTTATCCTTACCGTCTCTCTGTTTGACAATCAATTCAATTCTTTCAATTGTCAAATTTCTTTTACCTATATTTAAGGCGAAATTTCATAATTTAGGGCGAAATGCCCTATTTTAAGACGAAATTTCTTTATAAGAAAAAATTATCATTGCCTTGGAAAAAAAAATCACTTAAACTGGCATTTTTGTCCTTAAAGTTGAAAATTTGGGTTATTTCGCCTTTCCATCCAGGAAAGTCGTCTTATAAGGAAAAATTTTAAGTCAAATTAACTTTTAGATCGAAAGATGTAATATGCGAGATATTTATTTAACAATAATCATTCCATAATCATTCAAGTCGAATTATGTGCCTTGCTCATAATATTTTCATTACTAAGTAGTTGGAAATTCTAATAAAATGAAATTCCTTCTACATTAACACAGCTGTTAACATGACTTAAACTAGGTAGAAAATAGGTCGAGATTAAGGAAAATTTACGAAACTTCAACGTGAAATTTACGTTCAATTTACCAATCGAAGGAAATGTGTCCTCTGCCCTATAGGGAAATATTCCATAATTTCCTTAATATTTACGTCGATACGACGTCCTCTCACACTCGACTTAAGTAAATCGGACGTAAATCTTAGGTAATCTCAACTTAAACAGAATTAGTCGCTGCCATAATTTATGTCGAATAGACTTAAATTCAACCTGAAAACGAGGGCAATGTTGTTTGCAAAATTAGCCTGCATATCCGAGTAATTCGAATCTATCATTTAATCTCAGCTATCAATTTCCTTCAAGAATTTGCCCTCTTCAAACCAACATGGGTTTATTTCGGGCAGGTTTACAACTTGTAGGAAATTGTTTTGGACACCGTTGGCGGATTGCAAAAGGCTCCCAGACAGATTATATTTATGCAGACTATAGTAAGTTGTTTCACCCCGTTCTATGCTGAGCTTTATAAAACCGTTGGTCACTAGAGTTCTCGAATCCTACCATAACAGAGCCAGATTTAGTCTTCTTTTTACGGTACACATATCTACCGTATCGAGTCTGTTCGGGCGGAGCTTCCTAAGCCTTACTACCCTAGAAAAATTCATTGATTCTTCCACCCTATCAGGATCGGTTGAACCTTTTAAATATGCTTGAGAAACATTGGATGATTCCCGACGTAAATTTTATGCATCAACTCTTAAACGCGTATGTTGTGCTACTTACCAAAATCTCTTTCCATGAGAGTAGACACAATTTGAGAAGGTTACCTACCTCTGTTGTATGTTAACTTCGCAAAGTCTAACCTTAGCATGTACGAACCTATTAAGGGTAGGTGTATTGCTGCTAATATTAAGTATGTTAAAAAAAAAAGGCCAAAATAATACTTAATTTTCTATTTCTATGTCGCATTACTACTACTACGACGTGTCACTACAGCGAGTTTGTGTTAAGTTGGCTCTGAACTTATCATGACTTACATTATTCACATAAATTGATCACTTGATCTTATTTGCCTCGTTCCTTCAATCTTGTCCCGTTGTTGCTTCCCAAATAATCGGATGAGTTAAGATTATTACGTGTATTTTTCATGCGTACAGATTCCAGTACAGTTTGGACGAGGGAAACAGAAAAGCTAAATGTTAGGGAAGAACAAAGGGGAAGTCAAGGTTAAGTTTTACATATACCACGCGGTTTTTTTCGAGATAACACGAAACTCTATTTAAATTTGGAAAACGCTTTATTTTTGTTCCAAACCATCTTAACACTAGGATTTGCATGGGTTGATATATTGGGAGCATGTCGTAAGGGTTGACCAACTGCGATTTTCTTAGTCTTGACCAGTAGCGCCACCAATATGCGGCAAAACTTCTCTCAGTGACGGCGAATTTTTCAAGACAGTATAGATTTGGATCGTGAACGTAAAGCAGCTGTTGTGCACTAAGTGGCTTAAAATTTCCAAAAAAATAATTTTTTTTTACCATCATCATATTCACTGACCAGAAAGTGAGGCTAAAATATGCAATCGTTAAGGTAAGCATTGTGAATGTGTTGTGCTGCGTTCCTGTATCATGTCTGGTTGCTTGGGTGCTTTGTGTTGGGTCGGGGTTGGCCCAATGTGATTGTGTGCTTCGAAGGCGACCAAAAAGCCTCTAGCATTAATCCCAACGAAGTCTGCAAAAAAACAAAAACACCAGCTAAAGGAGTAAGCGCCTCTTTTGTTTCTCTTGTCCCCTATTTCTTTTTCACACAGTCAAGAAGCTCCCCCCCCCCCCCCTCCCACCATCCTCGTATGTCTTCCAACTACATTCCAAAAATCTTGGTCGATTGATGGGTCCTAGACCTACACACTTGGCATCAAATTGAAGAAAAGGACTTGCTACTATCCTTCATGTAACATAGTTATAGTATAATCATTATCTTCGGCAGATTTCGAAACATTAAAAGAAATTAGTGAGCCTGCGTTTTAGACGATACTCTGTCGTGTCTCGGGGATGAGGAGTATATTTTAAATGCCTCAGATCAGATTATTTGTTACGGATGTAGTCCAACCTCAATGCAAATTCAAGCCACCGGGAATTTGAGTCCAATACTTGAATGTATGCGGCCGTTTCCAAAATTAGCACCAAGTCACCAATACGCAAAGGACGTAAACAATGAAAAATTGCAATTCTCACAGATTCGCCTGACATACTGCAATTAGCAGGTGGAAAAATAAATGTCGCGCAACTGCCACTAACTAATTATTGTTAAGATGTAACTATACACACTGCCTTGAATTTTAAAACAGCGACGAAATTCGAGTTTCGAAATACCGCGTAGACTTTACCCTAGAAAAGTCCCGAACTTATCCCAACAATTTATAGAGGTTATGTCACTTTTAGCCCACATATTACGGATGTAAAGGCTATTGAGCAAAGCAAATTACCTAAAGCAAATAAGGATCACAATTTTTAACGGTCCCGATTATTTTTTTAAAATTTTTTTTGTTGTGATCCAATTCGCCAAACCCAAAATGTACCTAATTTACACCGGTTTCCCCTATTTAATACTCTGTCTGTATCTAATCTGAACTGGTTTATTATTTTTGTCTCTTTTGATTTTTTTTCGGAAGCTACATTGATTTTCTTTTTAATTGTTAACTTAACTATTTAAAGACTTACATTTAGACTTACATTAGTGCAGTTAGATACACTGTAAAAAATGCGCACAATTGTTGCCACAAACCTTAAGCATTTTTTCCTAAAATGTAGGGAATATTCCTTAAAATATAGAGAGTACTCCCAAAGATGTAGGGAATATTCGCTACATTTTAGGAAAAACCGCCAAAAGTTTGTGGCAACAATTGTGCACATTTTTTACAGTGTACTGTCGAATACTGTCAGTATCGCATTTGTTTATTTTCCTTGCTTAGTTTGCTAATTAATGTCTGCTATTAATTAAGAATCTACTCTCGCTCTACTACATACGTATCCAACATTCATGGTCGTGGCCTTGACCAGGGTCCTTTTTTGTATTGCACGAGTATATAAGTTTAAACATTTTATTAAACATTTTATAATTGCAACTTTAATAATTTGTTGAAGTTTTGCGGTATACTCATTTCAAATAAATAAGTGAAATGCTGATATTCTTTCATCGCAAACACCTACTTGTTCATGCTCAAGTAAAAAGCAAAGGGTTGTGTATTTATGTGCCAAGCTGAACATGCCCTCATAAATGAGAACGTTGTTATTTAACATTCCTTCGTTTTGTTTTACCTATAAAATAGGCCTAAAATTTTTAAGTTATATACAGAAATGAAAAGATTGCTTCCAAGAATCTTATGATGTTTTATTAATAAAAAAAATGTACAAGATGTGAAGATGGAAAATGTGCAATTTGAAAATTTAGAAATCCATCGGCCTTTAAATAAAATATACTTAGGCGCAGCTATTTCCTTACATTAAACTATGCAGAAAGAAAAAAATTCAGAAGAAATAGTTTTAGACTTTAAAAGTTATTGCTTACCATTTTATGTAAACTTGTTTCAGAATTATTGAAAAGATTTGATTTTGATAACCAAATGCCTACAAGGTATAACATACTATTTTTTCATTTGGACCTTGTTAATTCGCTGCAAGAACTAGATACTGAATGGCGCGAAATTAGAAATCTAAGTTTTGATGAAATATTTTAAGAAAAACAAATCGAAAATATTAATGCTGAATACTTTTGGAAAAGTATTTTTTTTGAAGCAAGGTAACTAGTAATGTATATGCTTATGCTTCTAAATTCATCTGCAGCAAATGAAAGGGTTTTTTCGGAAATTAATTTAAATAAAACTAAAATTCGAAACAAATTAGAATGCGATACTCTCGCCGGCTTGTTTTACACTAAAGATTTACTTAAAAAAGCGATTCACAGTGGCTTAGTTTTGCTCCAAATAGGAACTTATTTGCAAAATTTAACAGCAAAAATATATGTATACTTCAGAAATATGAAAAATATGAAAATATACTTGATTATTTGCGTTTGCGTTCATCCGATTTTTAACAAATCTTGTATCCAAATGATAATGCTAATGACATGGTTTACTATTTTTAAGATGTAAATAAAATATAGGAGTTAGTACGAGGCATGTTCAGAACGTAATTGTTCTCGATTTTTATAATTTTTTAAAAAAAGGGCGTTTTAAAAAAAATACAAGATATTGATGATTGACTTATTGACTATTTTTCCACATAATCGCCATTCCGTTCAATGCATGTGCTGAGCTGTAGCAGAAGCTTCTTTTTGCCCTCCTGCAGGAACTCTACCGCCTGCTCATTCCGTCACTTCAGAACCTATTTCTGCAACTATTCCTTGTCGGTTGAAAATTTAATTCAGAACATCGACCAAAATGAGGGCTTTTCGGTCCTAAAATAATGAAGCCATGATTTTTTTGCTCGAAATTGTGGTTTTGAATTTTTTGACAGATGGGGAATTGGTGTGACGCCACTGTGACGACTGTTTTTTTGTCTCGGGCGTATAATGAGCCACCCACGATTCATCTTCAGTCACAATAGGGCTGAAAAAATCCTCACCTTCCAATTCAAGTCGTTCAAAAAACTCGTCAACTGTCAACTGTCTTCGGACCCATCTTGCGCACAGTTATCGGTATCCCAATATTTCTGTGAATGTCTCGTATAAAAGAGCTCGAGAGAGTTGCGAAAACATCGCTGAAATTTCATTCACTGTCAATCGACGGTCTTCATGAACAGTTTCATCGATTTTTTTCATAAACTCATCAGTCAAAATGGAAGGCGTTCCACTCCTCTGTTCATCATGAACATTTGTTCACCTTCCACTAAACTCCCTACACCACTTAAACACGCTCGTTCTGTTCATAACACCTTCGTCGTAAACGGGTTTGATAAAAAAAAAATATCGGTAGGTGTTTATTTCTTCCGCGAGTAGGAAACGGATCACAGCACGTGGCTCGCACTTGGCAGGATTTCTTACCGATATCTTTCACGTAACTGGACACTACAACGTGAGTTTATGTAGTACAGTGTTCCTGTGATGTTCGTTGTGGTTAGATCACCCTCTACCACTCAGTGTTGCCAAAAAACAAAAACGCAGCCCGTTATGGTCACAGTACATTTACTTTCTGAACATGCCTCGTAATATCGAGTTATCCTTACCGTCTCTCTGTTTGACAATCAATTCAATTCTTTCAATTGTCAAATTTCTTTTACCTATATTTAAGGCGAAATTTCATAATTTAGGGCGAAATGCCCTATTTTAAGACGAAATTTCTTTATAAGAAAAAATTATCATTGCCTTGGAAAAAAAATCACTTAAACTGGCATTTTTGTCCTTAAAGTTGAAAATTTGGGTTATTTCGCCTTTCCATCCAGGAAAGTCGTCTTATAAGGAAAAATTTTAAGTCAAATTAACTTTTAGATCGAAAGATGTAATATGCGAGATATTTATTTAACAATAATCATTCCATAATCATTCAAGTCGAATTATGTGCCTTGCTCATAATATTTTCATTACTAAGTAGTTGGAAATTCTAATAAAATGAAATTCCTTCTACATTAACACAGCTGTTAACATGACTTAAACTAGGTAGAAAATAGGTCGAGATTAAGGAAAATTTACGAAACTTCAACGTGAAATTTACGTTCAATTTACCAATTGAAGGAAATGTGTCCTCTGCCCTATAGGGAAATATTCCATAATTTCCTTAATATTTACGTCGATACGACGTCCTCTCACACTCGACTTAAGTAAATCGGACGTAAATCTTAGGTAATCTCAACTTAAACAGAATTAGTCGCTGCCATAATTTATGTCGAATAGACTTAAATTCAACCTGAAAACGAGGGCAATGTTGTTTGCAAAATTAGCCTGCATATCCGAGTAATTCGAATCTATCATTTAATCTCAGCTATCAATTTCCTTCAAGAATTTGCCCTCTTCAAACCAACATGGGTTTATTTCGGGCAGGTTTACAACTTGTAGGAAATTGTTTTGGACACCGTTGGCGGATTGCAAAAGGCTCCCAGACAGATTATATTTATGCAGACTATAGTAAGTTGTTTCACTCCGTTCTATGCTGAGCTTTATAAAACCGTTGGTCACTAGAGTTCTCGAATCCTACCATAACAGAGCCAGATTTAGTCTTCTTTTTACGGTACACATATCTACCGTATCGAGTCTGTTCGGGCGGAGCTTCCTAAGCCTTACTACCCTAGAAAAATTCATTGATTCTTCCACCCTATCAGGATCGGTTGAACCTTTTAAATATGCTTGAGAAACGTTGGATGATTCCCGACGTAAATTTTATGCATCAACTCTTAAACGCGTATGTTGTGCTACTTACCAAAATCTCTTTCCATGAGAGTAGACACAATTTGAGAAGGTTACCTACCTCTGTTGTATGTTAACTTCGCAAAGTCTAACCTTAGCATGTACGAACCTATTAAGGGTAGGTGTATTGCTGCTAATATTAAGTATGTTAAAAAAAAAAGGCCAAAATAATACTTAATTTTCTATTTCTATGTCGCATTACTACTACTACGACGTGTCACTACAGCGAGTTTGTGTTAAGTTGGCTCTGAACTTATCATGACTTACATTATTCACATAAATTGATCACTTGATCTTATTTGCCTCGTTCCTTCAATCTTGTCCCGTTGTTGCTTCCCAAATAATCGGATGAGTTAAGATTATTACGTGTATTTTTCATGCGTACAGATTCCAGTACAGTTTGGACGAGGGAAACAGAAAAGCTAAATGTTAGGGAAGAACAAAGGGGAAGTCAAGGTTAAGTTTTACATATACCACGCGGTTTTTTTCGAGATAACACGAAACTCTATTTAAATTTGGAAAACGCTTTATTTTTGTTCCAAACCATCTTAACACTAGGATTTGCATGGGTTGATATATTGGGAGCATGTCGTAAGGGTTGACCAACTGCGATTTTCTTAGTCTTGACCAGTAGCGCCACCAATATGCGGCAAAACTTCTCTCAGTGACGGCGAATTTTTCAAGACAGTATAGATTTGGATCGTGAACGTAAAGCAGCTGTTGTGCACTAAGTGGCTTAAAATTTCCAAAAAAATAATTTTTTTTTACCATCATCATATTCACTGACCAGAAAGTGAGGCTAAAATATGCAATCGTTAAGGTAAGCATTGTGAATGTGTTGTGCTGCGTTCCTGTATCATGTCTGGTTGCTTGGGTGCTTTGTGTTGGGTCGGGGTTGGCCCAATGTGATTGTGTGCTTCGAAGGCGACCAAAAAGCCTCTAGCATTAATCCCAACGAAGTCTGCAAAAAAACAAAAACACCAGCTAAAGGAGTAAGCGCCTCTTTTGTTTCTCTTGTCCCCTATTTCTTTTTCACACAGTCAAGAAGCTCCCCCCCCCCTCCCACCATCCTCGTATGTCTTCCAACTACATTCCAAAAATCTTGGTCGATTGATGGGTCCTAGACCTACACACTTGGCATCAAATTGAAGAAAAGGACTTGCTACTATCCTTCATGTAACATAGTTATAGTATAATCATTATCTTCGGCAGATTTCGAAACATTAAAAGAAATTAGTGAGCCTGCGTTTTAGACGATACTCTGTCGTGTCTCGGGGATGAGGAGTATATTTTAAATGCCTCAGATCAGATTATTTGTTACGGATGTAGTCCAACCTCAATGCAAATTCAAGCCACCGGGAATTTGAGTCCAATACTTGAATGTATGCGGCCGTTTCCAAAATTAGCACCAAGTCACCAATACGCAAAGGACGTAAACAATGAAAAATTGCAATTCTCACAGATTCGCCTGACATACTGCAATTAGCAGGTGGAAAAATAAATGTCGCGCAACTGCCACTAACTAATTATTGTTAAGATGTAACTATACACACTGCCTTGAATTTTAAAACAGCGACGAAATTCGAGTTTCGAAATACCGCGTAGACTTTACCCTAGAAAAGTCCCGAACTTATCCCAACAATTTATAGAGGTTATGTCACTTTTAGCCCACATATTACGGATGTAAAGGCTATTGAGCAAAGCAAATTACCTAAAGCAAATAAGGATCACAATTTTTAACGGTCCCGATTATTTTTTTAAAATTTTTTTTGTTGTGATCCAATTCGCCAAACCCAAAATGTACCTAATTTACACCGGTTTCCCCTATTTAATACTCTGTCTGTATCTAATCTGAACTGGTTTATTATTTTTGTCTCTTTTGATTTTTTTTCGGAAGCTACATTGATTTTCTTTTTAATTGTTAACTTAACTATTTAAAGACTTACATTTAGACTTACATTAGTGCAGTTAGATACACTGTAAAAAATGCGCACAATTGTTGCCACAAACCTTAAGCATTTTTTCCTAAAATGTAGGGAATATTCCTTAAAATATAGAGAGTACTCCCAAAGATGTAGGGAATATTCGCTACATTTTAGGAAAAACCGCCAAAAGTTTGTGGCAACAATTGTGCACATTTTTTACAGTGTACTGTCGAATACTGTCAGTATCGCATTTGTTTATTTTCCTTGCTTAGTTTGCTAATTAATGTCTGCTATTAATTAAGAATCTACTCTCGCTCTACTACATACGTATCCAACATCATGTCGTGGCCTTGACCAGGGTCCTTTTTTGTATTGCACGAGTATATAAGTTTAAACATTTTATTAAACATTTTATAATTGCAACTTTAATAATTTGTTGAAGTTTTGCGGTATACTCATTTCAAATAAATAAGTGAAATGCTGATATTCTTTCATCGCAAACACCTACTTGTTCATGCTCAAGTAAAAAGCAAAGGGTTGTGTATTTATGTGCCAAGCTGAACATGCCCTCATAAATGAGAACGTTGTTAAAGGTAAAAAAATCTCTTTTTTTTTTTGTAGAATGAGTTAAATTTACATTAACAATTAAAGTGGCTTTTGAAAGTCTAAAAAGTCTACTTACCAAAATAAAATTTTTATTTTGGAGAGCTCTACATTCTGAAAGAGCGTGTGGAATAACTTTTCCGGTACTCTGTGTTGGATATAATATGGTTTATATCCTGAGTGAAGTCATGTGGTATACTAAGTCAGCGTAAAACTATTTGTTTAAGTTTAAATTTATTTGTCGTTTTACCTTAATGATAATTCCAGAACAAACGCGATTAAGCAGCTTAAAGGTTTAGTGACTTTATACAATATTTTGATCTCAGTTTCAAAATGTTGAGCTACTTCTTCCATTGATATTACAAATGCATATAAAAAATTAGTAAGAGAAGAATATAATTCATATCGACTCAACGATCAAAGAGGTCTCATCAGCATGGCTATCTCTGATCGCCTTCCATAGATGGTCGATGATGGGGTCGAAAAGTTCGATTTTTCTGCATTCTTAATGCATTTTAGAAATTCATTGAAATTATTTTCAATGAATTCCAGTCTACTGTAGATGAGAAATAATTCACCTTAGAACTCATATTGTTCAGGATACCAGCGTCCATGGTTTAAAGTTTTACATATAGTTTTTCAAGCTCGGCATCCAACCTCATTTAGTCCCAATCTTTTTGGTTGGTGTCGTCACATGTATTGAAAATTCCTTTTTACCAACCACTAGGCACCCATACTGGCTAGTATTTTCCTTATTTATAAATGATCTACTAATTGTTATTGTCAATTCTCCATATCATCTACAAGTATATATTACTTATGCTTGGTCCAAGTCTGTTTCTCCCACGTCAAATTAAATATTGCATATAAGTTTATTGCTCAGTATCTTTATAACTTAAGGCGTTTTAACTAAGTTTTAGACTTTTATAGGACTACCCTGGGATCTCCCTTTTAATCATATTGTTGCGAAAGCCTTAGATTCACGGCTTCCACTCCTCGGTGGCTTCGCCTGAAAACAGAAAAAGAGACCACAAAGAACCACTTCTAGTTTTTAATTAATAAATGCATCTGCCTAATTATATTTCCTTCCCTCGATGTAAGTAAATAATGCCGAATGAACGGCTGAGCTGGAAGCGCGGATCGACATCAAAACTTTAGACACTCGCGAGTTGAGTAATGTGAAATGGTTATGCAAATCACAACACTTAAATCAAACAAAAGTGAGCACTTCAAGTTTGCGAAATCACATTATCTCAAATTGCTAGAGATAAACAAACGCGAATTATCACATTGATATGACATGTACACATGTCAGAACGAACATTCCGCGTAAAGAAGAAATCGTACTAGAACGCAGAATTGAAACGAGGTAGGGTACTGAAACGAGACAGCAGCTTAAGTATTGCTTAAGGCGTATACGCTGCTACTATGCCTTAGAGGTTACAGATGAAAGACTAGGAGTATGAAAAAATTCCAAAAATTCCTAGTTTCAAACTCCATCATACGAATACGTATAAAATTCATTTTAGTAATCATAGAAGGAACCACTGCGCAACAAAATTTATTGTGATGGCACATCTAGGAACAAGGACAGCATCTCGTGCGTGCTGTTTCCAGCTACGTCGAAGCCAGAGCAAGGTACAATTTTTTTAGAATGTACAAATTATTCCTGGTAAGTAAAATTCTAATTCAACAAAAGGTGAAAGTTTCCTTTTTTTATTTGACATCTAGACCATATTGAAATAGAAATAAATTGAATTTACTCAAATATTTTTTCTATATAAGTTGAGAGCAGCTTGTAAACAACAATAACTAAAATGGTAATACTTCATGAAAAAATGATGAGGTGCAGTTGCTATGTCAGGCTATTTTTGCTACGCCAATATTGTTGCTATGGGCCTTTGACTACCGTTTCTTTGGTGCCGTGTGCAAATTCTGGGTATATAAACCGCAATCTGACTTGGCTCGATCTCTTTTTCAGTTTGGCAGTGCAGTGATCAAGTGGTTATCTATTCCTAGTGTTATTTCCCAGTGTTCTAATTTCTTCTAATAAATCAAATACTGTTTAGTTGACGATTAAAATAAATATTCTTCTTCTGGGTCTCGACTGGATTAAGAGTATTGTTTTGATAAGCGACTAAATAAGAATTTAATACTAATCAAACTAGTATTATATTTTGGTTAAAGGGTTGAAAACATAGAGATTTTTATTCTGGGTACCGACTGGATTAAAGATCTTATTTTTGACAGCAGCTAAGATAAAGATTCTTTCTGCGGATATCGACTGCAGTCAGACTCACTTTATTCTGGGTCTCGACCTGGAATAAAGAATATCCCAATCCTTAACCGTAATAGAGAGCCAAGTCAATCAGCTGCCAAATACTGATCAGTCAGTCAGATACAGCTAAATAAATTTTCTTTTAAAATAATCGTATTACTAAATTATATATTGTCGTAGCCTTTTTAAATTGCGCAGATTTCATTGGATTTCTTAAAGGAATTTTTAAATTTTAGAACAAACTGCTCTTCGTTTACTGCTCGGCCGGAGCAAATTTTTATCAAGTAGATAAAAACGTTACAATATCTTTGCAATTTATTGATTTTATTATTTCGTCTCGAAGACCAACTTACATATTTATATGAAACAATGCTATTCTCCCAATCTATCTCGTCTCTCTAAGTCTATCAGTATCTGGTGCTAACTTCTCTTCATGTGGCACTAAATTTACTACGCTTAGTGGAGGTAAATCGTTTTGATCTTTAAAGCTATTTCTCGTTTTATTTTATTATATTAAAGAATTTCGACGATATCTATACCTTTTGAATTTCAAATTGGAAATAATTACTTTAAAATTTGAAATGGAAAGGTAGCAAGCCGGGTACGATAAAACAATGTTTTTCATTTGTTATATATTCGCCAGGAAGTTGAAATTTTTGTATTGTCGATATATAAATATAATATTTTTGCTCAAAAGCCCATATATTAAGAAAAGGAAGCTGATAATGCAAAGAAACATATTTTTGCTTTATGTAACAATGGCGGGGATTGGAGAGCGCTCGCAACAAAATTAGGAGTGAAAACGACAACTTAATATAGAACAGAACGTCGCCGAAAAGCAACGAGGTGGGAATAGAAAAGTAAATTAGAAACAAACATCGTAACTTTATGGAGACATGCGTTGAACAAAATCAAGAATAACTTTAAAGCAATTGAAAGAGAAACTTAAGAGGAGTCAGTACCAAGATTTTCAAGTTTCATACATTTTTCAAAGCGAATTTCTGGCAAACTATATGTACCAGAATTATGAATTATATCTTAAATTAAAGGAAACTTGTAAAAAATGGTAAAACTTGAAGTTTTTCAAATCAAATTCCTGTCAGTAGGTATTCTCATTTCTTTAGATGGTGACTATTTTAGAAAGATAAAGCCAAAATCTAGCAAATAACGTCGAGTTTTTTCATTTCTAGTGGCGCTTTTTTTAATTGTTTAACTCTAATAGTACGTGTTTTTTTCTCTCGATATTTCACCGACGAGAATTGCAATATTTTGTTGAAAGTTGTTGGAATATAAGCAAAATAGTATATTTAAAAATTAAGTGCAAAATAAAATTTAGGAGAGTTAATTCTCGTTAAAAACGTTTAATTTCTTTGAACTGCAAATTTTCACTTTCGTCTGGAATTGTCGCATGTTGGCTTTCTGTCTTTTACGCTAGATGTCTCTAATGTGACCTTGTGGTCTAGATCTAGGCTAATTTTATATGAATTTTCATACTTTCAGGACACAAACCTACGTATAGTAAGTTTTATTGCCTACAGGCTCGCTGGTATCTATATTGAAATTTTTGCTGAGTACTGACTCCTCTTAAGCAAACTTGATGTCTTTTTACACTAAAGAATATTCAAGGGAACGTGAAAACGCGAATAATGAATTAATAAAAGATAAAATATGTTAAACAACTTAAAGCATATCAATCTGAAAATAGGCAATCATATACATGGATGCAAACTAATTTGAGTTTTTTCATATCAAGGAACAAGGACGATCCAGAAAAGGAAGTCGCTGTAGGTATATTGCAGCAGCCTGTCGTAGTGTCATATGATAAAATGTATAGGTAACTTGGAACTTATTCATCATGGAGTAAGTAGAAGAGCATTTAAAACCCCACAAGCGAATTAGTTCATACGCAATTGTCCTACGCAATGCTCTAATCAATATCAATTTACCAGTCGTAATGGTAATTGATTATGCTTCGTATCATACGTCTATTGGGAGATGTGTTGCTTGAAAGTGAATTTATCAATCATCGGTTATTCATATTAGGACCCTACAGTCCCATGTTAAATCCAATAGAACTTGGCTTGGTCGGCTCTTAAATCTTCTATTAAACTTAATTTAGCAACTGAGATGCCACATATTTTAGCAGGTGAAAATAGGACAGATTTGGACCCAAACCGATTTTCGCCTACAAAGGATTGAAAATATTAGACAACGCAATGTACCAACATTATCTGTTGCAAATTGTGCTAAATATGTTTCATATATTCAGAAATTCATACCAGATATTTTAAATTTAATCGATATGATTTTTTAATTTACTTTTTATATAGGGGATGGTGGGGTAAAATAGAATACCATAACTTTGATTGCGTTTAATTATGAAATAGCACATTTAAGATGGTAAGGTTTTTAACATAAATATTCCCAAGACAGTTGTCGTCATAACCAATCTTTAAAAAAAAATATTAATAGCTGTTACTAAGTAAAAAAACAAGTTTTTTTACAACTCTACTCAATTCCCCATTTACCCATATACTAGGGTAAAATGGGAAAACACATTCGAGAAAAATGGGATAGGATTTTGCCTTTAAGATATAGACAACAACAAGGTCAGTTTTGCAAATAAAGAATATAGTTTATTATTTCAAAGTTAGTTAGTAGTATAAAAATAAAACAAACATTTTCATTTAATAATAGTTAAACAAAAAACAAACACAGCTGTTTTTAATACTTTAAGTAAGTAGTCAGTCTTAGTTGAAATATAGCATATAAAAGCCTTCTGTCTTTCTTCTACACAAGCACAAGCCTCGTGTGCCCAACACGTAAAGGCACAACCAGTCCATCTGATCGTTCTCAGATTGATCCACTTTTTCTCCAGATTTCTGTTTTTTTTCTTCGGTTTATCCATCTTTTTCTCAATTTTCACTTTGTTTTTTGTTCTTGGAGGTTCTGTTCTTTTAATTTTAAGTTCAATTTTTGTTTTCGTTCTTTTATAGATAATTCCAGCTGTGCTTTATAAGAACTGCTAGCTAAAATTGCGGCTTTCCCCGTTTTACTTTTCCCCTTGTTAAAGGTCGTTCCTGTTGCTTTTGAGTAAGGACTTATTTCTTTTGGTAATATAACTGCAGGATGTAGATGGTACATCCAATGCAGTTTGTGTAGTTGTAGTTGATGGATAAGTCCTAGCCTCTTGGTTTATGGCTTTCGTAGCACAAAACTGTACGCGCATGGAATCAAAAATTTCTTCTTCATTATTTTCTTCAAGCTCACTTGGGTCAAGAAATTTTAAGGCTGTGCAGCAATAAACATTAGTCTGTAAATACATGACGATTTAAAGAAAAATACCTGTTTTTTAAATCCGTTAATGGTATCAATGGAGTTGATGTCGTTAAGCATGCTCCTCCAAACAAATGGGGAATATTTCGAAGACCCACGACCTCACTAGGGTTATTACGCATCCATGTTTCAAGGCTGTTGACTATAGAATGCAGAAAGTGGACCCATGAAGGAAACATTCAGAAGTTGCATCCTGTGGCAGCAGTGAGGTGGTAAAACATAACAAAAGTTACACTGAGCCCAGATTTGCTGTATGCGTTTTATGTCCATCAATATTAGAAGAGCTCGATATTCTGGGGAAGCATTTGTCTCCTTGAGAAAAGAGTCAAACACTGTTCGAAAATCTCTGTCTGCATCCATCCAGAGGAGTGGCAGACAGTTATCGTCCCAGGCGGTGATTCTTCAGAAAATTCAGGCTTCATTCGAATGCGAGGGAAAATTACTACAGTGCATAGCTCTCCCCTTTCTGCTGAAGTCAATGTTCCGACTAGTTTTTCGCCTCGTGTCAGACAATAATTTTTGATGGACGAGATTGAGCAGCTATTATTCCCGTCTCATCTATCATTAAAAATACGATCGGGTGTAAATGCATTTGTTTCTTGAATGGTTTCAAGAAGCGCAAAAAAATTATCTGCTGACTGCCTATTGAATTCTCTTGCTCTAGCTGCACCTCGTAGGTTTGGGTGCTCTTATAGACAAATTGTTTCGCTGCAGAAAACCTATCAACCAGTCCATTGCCGTCTTTATGTTCCAGGGCGTGACACAAAACGATTTTGCTACTTGCAAAAGTATTAGAGTGGTACGATTTCGCACTTCTCTTAGCATTGTTCTTATGGAAAAATGAATTACTTTCAACTTCAACCTTCTGTACAATGTAAATAAGCCTCCGTACTAAAAGTTTTATTCCAGGAATTATGTTATTTAATTCCTTGTGTATTTACCAGAAAAAAAATTAAGTACTATATTTAAGAAAATTGTTTATATTTTATCACTCAAAAGATAACACTACACATAAAAATGAGAAAATGCGTTGAATTCTGTTGCCCTCATACCAGCTTTCATTTTTCTGTGTGTTTTCTCACAGAGAAATGAAAGCTCACTTCAAAGTGGGAGGCAAATAGTTCTTAAATTAGATCTACTTTTGTTTGAAACTGATTTTCTTTTGAAAATGTATAAAAACCTAAAGTATAAATTATACTACCATAAAGGCAACAAATTCGCCTATAAAATAGGCTAATATTTGAAATACTTTTGAATTATAATTTAAAAGTTGTGAAGAGTTAAACACAGAAAAACCGTTGCCGTCCGTTCGATTCACAGTGCAGTGTGCAAGCGCCAGCTTGTGAAAACATGAGGCGAATGTGTACCTCTGCCGATTCATTGGTTAAAAACTACTTTAAGTCATGTTTGAAATGAATAAACTGAATTATATGATATGGAAGGAGGGAAATATTTTTAAATTGATAGAAGCATTACGGGATAATATAAAAAAAAGGTTAACATTGTCTTTTTGTCTTTATTATACTAAGAAGTTACTGTGTGTTAAACATTGAAAGACTTATTTTTTTTCATATAACTCAATAGGCAAGCACAAAGCTCTGATTGCTTTCTAATGTGATTTGTGGTATGAAGGCAACAGAATTCAACACATTTTCTCATTTTATGTGTAGTGTTATGTTTGAGTAATAAAATATAAGCAATTTTCTTAAAGAAAGTACTTAGATTTTTTATGCTGGTAAATGCACAAGAATTAAATAACACAATTTCTGAATAAAACTTTTAGTACGGAGGCTTCTCTACATTGTGCAGAAGGTTGAAGTTGAAAGTAATGCATTTTTTCCATAAGAACAAATGCTAAGAGAAGTACGAAATCGTACCACTCTAATACATTCAAATAATTCGATGTCACGGCCTGGAACATAAAGAAGGCAATGACCAGTCCCATCCCGCTGTCTTTTTCTGTTTATTGAAGCGATGATAGATATTCTTTCTTTCGGCCAGTTGATATGCCAAGCTTCTCAATGATGTGGAAGTTAGGCCAAACATCATATTTCCTTATTCTTAAGATATTCGACAAGCTTAGCCTCAAGCTCTGGAGAAAAAGTATTATATTTGCTTCCTAGAAACTTTAAGTGATTGTTTTGGCACTTTATTTGTCCCCTTACACCTCCTTTTTAGCGTTGTCTTAGGCACGTTGATAACCTTTGATGCCTTGAAATATCCATACTTGCCCGAACAAACGGCGTTTATGGCCTTCTAAATATTATCCTCGTGCAGGATTGCCTTTTCGTTTGGCGAGCATATTGTTTTCCCATACCTTTGATATCTGCAAAATTATACGTGAAAAATGCATATAGAAGAACAATTTTAAGTTAGTGGAAGGAGAATACTTGGGTAAAATGGATAGCAATATCCATTTTACCATAAAATCGAAGTTCAACTTGAACTTTTTTGTAGAGGCAAAGTAGATAATAAACAGTGTTGTTATTCACTAAACCTTTTTGGAAAATTCTGTTCTTCTCACCACCACAATTTTTTTTAAACAATAGCATGCAAATAAAACACAAAATCACTAATTTTATGTAATTACCTTTTTACAAGGGAATGCCAAAAAACAAAATATTCACCCGTATTTACACTTTGACGACTCACAGAAGACGAAGCTTGCGCATGAGGAATCACATTGCCGCGTGTCACCAATAGAACCGTCGGGGAAGATGATGTCATTTGTAAGTTCTGGGATAATGGTGATATCCAGTTTTAACCATGTGTCCCGTTTTACCCCCACCTTCCCCTACTAGTAAAATTTTATTGTTGTACACCGTGAGTGTTTATTTTTTCTTCCAATTTGAAGATGAAAATGAAATTTTATTTTTTACAAAATTTTTGAACTTGGATTTTTTCGGGTATACGTTGGAACGTTTGTGTTTTTGTTTCTATTCTACATATAATGGGTAAAATTGAATTCCGTGTACTGATAAAATCTTGCCTTTTCGTGGAAAACCATTAAGAAAATTAAAAAATTGTTAAAAAAGTATTATTGGTACCCATCTAAGTCGTACGGAGTGGTAACTCAAATGATTTTACAAATGGTTCACTAAATTTCGTTGTGGTCATATAAGCAAGAATGATTCTAAGCACTCCGTACGTCCGAATGAGGTAACATCTGATGACGAAGAAATTCTGTGATATCGTGTTGTATTGTGATGAAGAAGCAGCTCAATTTGGAGAAGAAAAAATATCTTTTTCGCTCTCTGCACCAGCTCACATGTTTTCAAATGCCATGACATAAATTGTCGAATCGCGTTACCAACTGCTACTTCATCCATCCCATTCTCCATTATTTACCGCACTTCTGATGTATTTTTTTTTTGTTTTTTTGAAATCATGAACAAATGGCTCGGCGGAAAGAAAAATTCACTCATCACTGAAATAATCGCCAATTTTGCGGAATTCTAGAAATCATTTGTTTATTTTTTTCATACACTCCAATTTCTTTAATTGTACTTGCCAACAGCCTTCGTATTTGGTGGTCTGTGGTGCTTACTCATCGTTCCAAAAAAAAAAAGTCAGTTAGAGTTCTGACAGTAGCAAAGCCTAATATGTAGTGCACTCAAGTGTTTTTTTTATTATTACCTTCAAAAGAAAGATCCAAAACCAATATAATAAAATTTCTGGTATATAATTTTTTATAAAGACACCTTGCCCTACGAAACGATCCTCAATTGTGAATCAATGTGTGAAGCAAATTAATTCCCTTGATAAAAATAAAGAAAATTCTATGTTACGATAATTTTTCAGATTTGTGTCAAATTTACGTTCTTACATAAGTTTCTTTTGAGGATTCTATTTACAAATTTGAAAACATAAAAAAAAAAACAATCGAAAGTCGTTCCCATTTTATATATGTACGCTGTTACGTAACGATTGCTAAACAGCGACCAAAAAATCTGACATGTTTTCCTATAATTGTGTTTGCCTACTAGTTATATCCTCCAATTATCCGTTATCATACGAACTTTTTCTTGAAGCTTGAATTTAGGATTTACAAATTTTGATGACTAATTAATAAAGTTCGGGGTTTGAGGATTGTACCACGTTCAGGAGTTGTTTTTTATGATGTTGCCAAAGCTCAGGGGATACCCTATGATGCCGCAGCACAGCATTGGCAGGAAAGGAATAAGGGGTAGAGCATTGAAAATTATTGGGTTGAGATGGGTTAGGTGGGTTAGGTGACGGTGCACATTACGCTTGAATGTTTGTGGCTGTCAACTATGGGGGGGGGGGGAGTTGGCAACAGAGGATGGCAAACTGTTCCACATTCCTACTGTTCTGCTTATGAAGGATTCACGGAATTTCACGGTACGGCCGAATTAGACTTCAAGGGTGTGAGGATGAGCTCGGGATCAGGCTAGAAAGTTCGTCAGAACAATGACCATAAAAGTAGCGATAAAAGGGAGACAGACATCCCAAGTAACAATTTTTGCAATTTTTGGTGACTGAAGGTGATGGGTAGTTTTATTAGGGGTATATAATGGTTACTCGGTTATATAAGAATTTCAGTGGTTATATAAGAGTTTTATAATATTACCAATTGGTGATGTAGTTATATTAGAGTTTTTTAGGTTACTAATGGTTATCGTGGAAATAAGTTACTAAAGGTTTTATAAGTTGGTGATGGAAATGTTTCAATCACCAGCCTATATAACTTAGAGTAACCATTACTAGAAGGTATATAAGAAAGCTTTATAATTGTTTTGATCACCACGTTATAAACTTATTGGTAATAAGTGTTTATTGCGGTATCCGTGGTTACCCTTATATAACTCGACAACTTTCAGTAATTTAGGTGACTTTAATAAAAATTGGGAACTTTCGGTAATACATATACCCACTATAAAATATCGTAAAATTTTTTGGTGGCCCTTTAGTAACTACGGTGATCGTTATAAAAACAAATTACTTTTAGTGTCGAATGGAGCCATTATAAAACTGTTTTTATTTATATAACATAATATAACCAAAGGGTATATAAGAACACTAACGTCTGTTTTTTGTGACTATAATTAAGATATATAACATTACCAAAGGTTACATATTATGACTAAAGGGTATATAAGGACCATTTTCGAAGCATGGTAGTGCCTTTAGTTTATATAATATTTCTAGAAGTTTTATAAGGGTCATTCAGTTTATATAAAACTAGTTGAAGTTTTATAATGGTAATTTGTTCCTTTAAGTACAAGCCGCCATTTTTTCATCTGTCCATTGCAGATAAAAAAGAAAATGTCGGTTAAGCCAATTTTTTAAATTGCAGATATATGGCTTCCGTTTTATTTGTATATGAAGAAAATACATCTTTTTAGGTACATAACATTTCTAAAGTATGTTATGTAATTTTTCTGAATTAATGTCACATAAGTGAAAATCTTATATTTTGTCATATTTAATTAAAATTATTAAATATTGCTTATTTTTGGAGCGGTCTGTACTTTTTGGAAGTATCTATGACGATATTCACAGTAAAATTTCAATTGAAGCTGAATTTCACCACATATGCCGAAAGATTGTACTTCTAAAATGTAAAAATATTAAACCCTTACATTATAAAAATACAATACAAAAAAAAATCGAAATTCTATGTCAAGATAGGTTTCGTAAATATTTGCATATTATTGTTTTATAAAGGTAACGAAAAATAATTTCCCTAACATTTCTATCACCGAAAGTAATCAGTCTGAGATTTCCGAGCGTTGTGGAAACGTACCATCACCATTATAAGCAAAGTTTATATTTACCATTATAACCGAAACATTACCGCAACCACTGCTATGACCAAAATAAATTAATCGAGAGCACTTTGGGTTATATAAGGGTTATATAAGAAGTTATATTAAGGTAACCAGAGTATTTTGGTTACTCATTTTATAAAACTTTTAGTTATATAACGTTACCTAAATCAAGTCACGGTAAGCTTTATCTAATCCTCCATTTAAGCTCTATAAGGGGTTTATAGTGGTTACAAAAACGTTTCGAGCACCAGTTTATATAACTTAAGTTATATAATTTGGTAATAGAAACCTTACGGTTACTACTATAAAAAAAAAATTGTTTCTTGGGATACGATATTATGTCGGTGCTCTAGGGAATTAATAGTTGCTATTGATATGTAATCACTAATAAGCCGAATGGCGTTCTTTTGGATTTTGTCTAACGCGGACAATGCAGTGCGTCTAGCCCCTGCCCAAATATGGGAATTATATTCTAATCTAGGCGTGATATGAGACTTTTAGATTTGCGTCAAGTCTGATGAAGTAAAATATTTCTTGTATCTTTGCAAGAAGCCCAGGCCTTTCATCGCGTTCTTGGCTATACCAAAAATGTGATCAGACCAAGATATTTCAATGCCTACGATGTTAAGAGATGGTGAGTTCGAGATACCTTCTTCATCGACGGAAATCGGTTGAGTGGAAGTTGGAGTACGTTTAAGTGATAACAAACAACATTGCGTTTTGGAAGCATTAAATAAGACCCGATTCGCTCTGTCCCAAAGCGAGTAATGTTGTGAGGTCATTGTTTAGTGAACTAAACATGTGGCTTCGTTTGTCTGCTATAACATTCGCACGGGAATCAGCTATAGTGTCGAACGAGTACACGACGTCAAGGGGGCTGTCGTCTGCAAAACTATGAATAGGATTGAAAATGAGAGCTAGCAGATCATTAATAAAAATGAGGAAGACAGTAGGAGAGAACACAGAACCTTACGGTACACCGGCATGGATTATAAAATGGTCAGAAGTAACTCCGTCCAATTTAACTTGAATTGAACGCCGGGAAAGAAAAATATCTATCGATTTTACGAAAAGAGGGTCTAGACCTAATGCATGAAGTTTAGCCAAAAGAGCAGGATGCCAGACTCTATGGAAGGCCTGCGAGATATCTAACGCGATGAACTCAGATTCACTCAAATTATGGAGATCTTGATTTCAATACTCGATAAGAAATGTTAGCAAATCTCCAGTAGAACGGCCAGCACGAAAGCCGTATTTGCGATCGGTTATAAGTTGATTAGTCTCTAGATATTTCATCAATTGCGTGTTAATGAGTGTTTCGCTAGCCTTCCAAAGAATCGAAGTAAGGGCAATTGGTCTATAATTTGAGGGTACGCTTACCTCTTCTCTTTTGGGTATTGGCTGAACATGTGCAAGTTTCCACGTCGATAGAAAATACCAATGCCAAATACCTGACGTATGTTTGATGTGAAATAAATTTCTAAATTCGCCGCATTTTACAATTGTTTAGAAAATAAATTAACTACTTTTTTTTAAATTTTTTAAATTTTATACTAATTTTTCTCATTTCTCTTTTCTTTCAGGTAAGTGATGTTCATGGACACAAACAAAAGTCATTTATTTTTACGTAAGTAACCTGTTCAAACTCGTAGTTACCAATGTTTTCCATTAGAAACTTTCAATTTTGTTTTTTTTCCTCTATAGAACGACATTTCAATTACTACAGCTACGAATTGAATCTATTCAACTCACTTTCTGGCCAACCACATTCACTAAAGCCAAACTCGACCAGTTTTCTGTTATACAGGTAGATATATGTACGTATAGATGACCACCGACGCGACACGAGACCGACCACTTCGATATATAAGGAAGAAAAATCTGGTTGTGTCAGTTCCAGAATTCTAAATCATTTCCGATAGAAAATGCACAAAATTAACTGCTGAATCATTTGGCATGCAATTCCTGTTCCTTGGTTCAATATTGGGTGGGGCGGGACGGCGGCGGTGATGGCGTCGGTGGGCAATTCTGTAAGTATTTTTCTCCCGGTAAGAGCTAGAAAATGTTATTCCTCCATTTGACTCCCTATTGTGGCACAGAGATAAAAAGAATGCACCGAAGCTATACACACATAGATATATGTACAAGTGTAGAGGACAATGTGCCACTTCTTCTATATCTTTGGTATAAACCTTGGATTTATGCCAGCCGAACAATTCTAGGCTTTGCTACCATATGTATACTCCTGCCTGTGTCGTCTGAACATAATTCTATGGTAGGAAAAAAAAAGTAGCAGGACACAGAATAAAAAAAAAACCAGGTTGAATCGCGGCTTTGTGCATTGTAAATCTCCTTTTAATACACGAGGCCTAAAAAAGTTGACATTTCTGGAGCAATATGGAAAGGATGGGGTAGTGTGGGTGAGAAGGCGAGTTGGTGGGGGGGGGGGGCAGTGGAAATTTAAAATTGATTTTGCACTTCAAAGGACAACGATGATATTTTATGCCTTGTAACGTTGGCCCAAAAACGCCTTAATTTCAGGGCATTCCTGGTTAAATATTTCACGTTTTAGTATATATGGTATATGGAAATCAGCATGTTTTGCCTACAGCATATGATGTATACACATACATATATACATTTATAACGTAGATCAGACCAACACACTCGTTTTACTATCCTTTGAGGATATTTGAATGTAGCCTTAATTACACATCATATTGATCTGTGCTGGCTCTGAGCATTTGCTTTAGTCATTTTAGAGGCGCCAAGGTTTCTCATGATTTCATATTCAAATTGACTAGAGCTGAATGGTCCCCAGGTGCCCTAATGTGCGCTCTTCAAATATTACACACGAAAGCAGTTCAGCAGCAGCTCCCCCGTCGTATTCATGGAAATTGGAGCAATTATCCTTTGAATACGCGTCGAAATGTTGCAAATTCCTTTCAGACCTTGAAACGAGAAAGCTGCCATTGGCATGAGAGCAGCAAGTGTTACTCTTGGCATTTGTCAGATACAAATGATCATGAACATTTACTTCGACTTCTTCCCTGGGATTTTTCAAATGGGTACACGTATAGTATGTAGGGATGTATGTATACATCTACTACCTACTATATGTACTTAGTAAATATGAACTGTGAAAGTCTCTTGGGATGAGATAATTCAATGACACATCCTGTCTTCATTTGGAAAATTTGGTGTGAAAATTCCAAGTATTCGGGTCTTAACACATTTATGTTTATTCGCGAGTTGAATGCAACTTGATTGAATGTGATAATCCTGGAGATTGATTTATATATGTAAGTATATTGATGGTGTTCGTCCTTAATTGTATAGTCGCTGATGAAATAATCTATTTTGTGGAAAATTTTTAATAAAATTTCATTCGACAATTTTCGTAGAGGTAGTTTTTGAATTTGTATACGGGGGAAATTGCTGATGGAAGTTATTTGAAGACGTTATAGGACTACACCTTTCTTCAGTTTTAATTATCCTTTGCGCCTATAATTGTATTGTTCTTTGGTGTGTAGTTATGTCTTATTCAAAAACTAAGAAAATGTGCGAAGTCTCAAATTCCAGAGTTTGGTATAAATAGTTTTGTGCAGGAAGAACAGAACTCCCCAAAGCAAGTATAGATACAAGAAAAGACTCAAAGACTCAAAGATAATTTGATAGTGCGCCTGCTGACGCACTTCCTTTAAAAATATTGGTAAAATAATAATTTTTAGCTCCTTTCCAAATTTTTTCAACATAAAAATATTTTTGTATCGAGATGGACTTTGGTCTACCCCACCAGCTGTAACATTATTTTTATACCCCAGATGAAATCTATAAGGTATACTAAGTTTGTCATTCCATTTGTAACACCTAGAAATAATGATGGTAGAGCAAAATGGATTGGACACCCACCCACGCAATATATTACAAATTATTTTAATTTTTGCATGTCCTTCCGTCTGTCCGTCCTCACGATAACTCGGGAACGTGTTCACGTAGAGGACTGAAATTTTACACACCGGCCTTTAAAAGAAAAAGTAACATTATGTTTGACAGTGGGCTAAATCGGGCAACTACCTTCTTGGTATTGCCATATAAAAATTTAGGTTTTTTCCGTATACTATAAAAACACTCACTTCTAGACCTTTCTATTGTACCGAGAAGTTTTTGAGAGTATAAGAACCTATGTAATTGGTTATATTCATTTGTACTGTCTGATGAACCGTTCTAGAAATATATGTAGGCGAAAAACGACTTCAACGATCAAACCTGCACTTCTGGTTGACCATACGAAATTACTCACGGGTATTCATCTAGGGCATTGTTTGTCAACCTTTTTTTTTATTGACGGCACTCTAAAATATTTGGAATTTTGTGCGGCACACCTGAAAATTCAAAATATTTAAAAACAAAAGAAATTATTTTTTACGATATTGATTTAATGAAAGGGCTGAGCCATTGTTTTTTAAACAAATTAAATTAAAACGAGGTTCCAAAGTCGTTAGAAAAGTTCGCATTTCATCGTCAAATTTTAAAAGTCATTCCCGTTTTTTGGACTTGAATTCTGTCAATACTGAAAATTAAAATCCAAGAAGCCATGTAGGCACAAACGGTAGATGAATTTTCATGATTTTCAAGCTGATTTGATGGTACAAATTATTATCTGATAGCGAAAATTCATCCAAATTTTTGTCGTAGAATGTTAAACGGTAAAACTTATCGCTTCTCAAATCAATGAGCTGGTCTTTTCCTGTTATATTCAAATAATCACCCTTATTATGGTTGTCACTTCACTTCGACACGACTGTGTAAAATTCATAGAATAGTTACCTAACAAACGACAACAGCATTAGCGTAAACACAGAGAAATGTGCGGTGAGCTGTTGATTTTGTCACTTTTCTTATCGATAATTCTCACATACTTCTTAGAATGACTTCGGTTAAAATCTCTTTGAATTTAATATGTCGTGTCACTTGGACTTGCTAGAAGTACGATAATTTTGGTACATCTATTCAGGTACAATGTTCGAGGCAAAATGTATTCTCGTACGCGAAAGTACGAATAACAGCGTCAAATTTTGCCATACATAATTTTCACATTGTACACTACGAAGAAAGAGCAGTAAAATTTATATATAAGAAAAATACGTAGAACGCATTGTGGTCACATTAATGAGGTCAGCGAGTAGGTAACTTTTTCAGCTCAATATACAAAACATAATTAAAAGATTGCTGCTCTGGGTTTTCAAGCATACCACCCAAATGATCAGTCGTATCACGTTGGATCTGCAATAGCCGAATAAACCTGCTACTGCAATGCGACTTTATGTTGAAAACTTTCACCAAAATTTTGACTCGGGCCCAGATAATCCTAGACTTAGATTCCGTATTAAAATATAATTTTTTTTCTGGAACAGTGACCCTTAGACAAGACTATACTAAATTTGAATTAAAAAAATAGTATTAAAAATTGTATTAAATTTACAATCTCCATAATTTTTGTTATAAAAAAGTAAAATAAAATGTTACTAAATTGTCCCGTGTTAATTTAGCCACTTTTTCTCATTAACTTCGCGGTAAACCTAGTGTACGAGAATTTTTCATGTTATACGAGAAAATATACGTCGGAAAACCTCGCGCGGCACCTACGTTGAGAAACGCTGATCTAGGGTATTATAAGAATTGGTCGAAGACCAATTCTTGTTTTTTTTTTCTTGTTTTATGATTGAATTAAGTTTCAGTTTGTCATTAACTTCGCGGTAAACCTAGTGTAAGAGAATTTTTCATGTTATACGAGAAAATATATGTCGGAAAATCTCGTGCGGCACATAGGTTGAGAAACGCTGATCTAGGGTATCATAAGAATTGGTCGTAGACCAATTCTAGTTTTTTTTTTACTTGTTTCATGAATGAATTAAGTTTTTTTTCTCATTAACTTCGCGGTAAACCTAGTGTACGAGAATTTTTCATGTTATACGAGAAAATATATGTCGGAAAATCTCGCGCGGCACATAGGTTGAGAAACGCTGATCTAGGGTATCATAAGAATTGGCCGTAGACCAGTTCTAGTTTTTTTTTACTTGTTTCATGAATGAATTAAGTTTCTTTTTCTCATTAACTTCGCGGTAAACCTAGTGTACGAGAAAATCTCGCGGGAGATTTTACATTCTCGCGCGGCACATAGGTTGAGAAACGCTGATCTAGGGTTTCATAAGAATTGGTCGTAGACTAATTCTAGTTTTTCTAATAATTGAAAGGCGACTGTTGTAGAACGCAGTGCTAGTCATCGTTATTAGTTGTATTTTATTCAGTAATTCCGCTTTGTATAAATTCAACATGAATTTCGCATTCAGGATTTTAGTGAAAGTAATCAACTTATGGAATACCCTTTCAGTAAAGCAACCATTAATACGTATCCTTACTGGATATTTAATCGTACGTTGCAATAATCTGTCACCTCATTTTATCCGTATTATCGTCCAGTAAATTAGATATAAGATCATTCGTCGGAAAATATAACGTTGCTCCAATTACGGTCCAGATTCTTTTTTGCCTTCTTTTGACTTGTTTTGGTGGGTACTAAACCACTACCAAAAGAGAATATGGTTGAGGATCTTTTTGTGTTAAATTTTAAACCAAACTATGTGGTGCAAAGAACAGCATGGCAGGAAGGAGGTAATGGAAATGGTAAAGGATCAGTAGTAAAGGATCAGAAGTAAAGGATGAGAAGAGTGGCAAAGGGGCTGACGTATGGCACTCTTCAACCTTCGCAGATTGTAAGCCCGAGGAAAGAGAGGAGATGCTAGCCTGTTCCACATTCGCACAGTTTGGGTTAGCAAAACAGCACAGAATTTTACTTTACGGCCGAAAGTATTTTGAAGAGAGAGCAGATGTGCGCGGCTTGCAGAGCGAATATTATTAAGGCATAAGGGATCAGACTAGATATTTTAACCGAACATTGACGATGGACGTGGCGAGCAAGGATTGAAAACATCTGACATGGAGTCGGTCCTTAAAAAAAATGGATATGAAAAATTATTGCCAATAAGCCTGAAGGCTCTCTTTGGGACAAAATCTTATGAAGCTAAGACCAGGGGCGTACCGAGGGGGGATGAACGACGAGACCGGTCCCCCAGAAGGTAATTTTTTTATACATAATTTACATATTATGTATAAAATCTAATCTGTATATTATTATCAAGTCCGATAAAATACAGTAAAACCTTTAAGTATATAATATCAGCTCTTAGCAGTGCTCAGATGGGCGCAGTATGCGGCTTTAGAGTCCTGTTTTTCCATTTCTTTTGGACTTGCAACAGCTATATGCCCCCCCCCCCCCACCCTCACCCCAACCCAAGCCAAATCCTGGATGCGGTACTGGCTAAGACTATGTGTACAGCCCAGCCACGATATGGGAATTTCGATTCGAGACTGATATAGGACTTGCAAAGGCGCGTTAGATTCGATGAAATGAAATATTTTTGCTATCAGATTCGTCGAATTCCTCTTTTGAAATGTTTTTTCCTTGGGCTGCCTCAGACTTGAAGCTGAGTTTTTCCTGAATAACTTTCAGATCATATTATCGTTCGTTTTCATTGTATCTCTGCTACAGCCTCCTTCCTGGCTCATCATCTACATTAGCACACTCTTCACACCTTCTAATCCTTCAGGGGTGTTAACCTCTAGGCTTAACCGTTGTTTGAAGCCATTTAGACAGGGTCTTCAGATAATGAAAAGCATGCGTCTAGGCAATAAGACAATAAAATGCCAAGCTTTCGATGACTACAAAGAAAGGTTATTTAAAAGCATAACAACACGTCCCCAGGTAAAGGACAAGTTGAGGCTGCGATACATGTGGTGCGCTCGGTTATCCCTATGACTACCCGGCGTAGGCCGTGCGCCACCTCGCTTGAGGTACTGATAATATACGATGCGGAGTAATACAGCAACGTGACCATGCAGTGCAGTTGTCACAACGACAGCCTGAAAATACACCAATAGGGAGATAGCTATTTGTTCTTGAGGGTGTAACAGGAGTGATGGCATGACTTAATGGCTTGATGAATCGGCCGAACTTCATTACAGTTGCCCCTCCCCCTCACCCAGCCGGACAGGCGTGGTGTTTTTCTTAATAAAACACTACTTGTATCACTACGAGACGTCCTTAGTTGTGTTGCGAGCTAAAGTAAAGCTTCTCCTGAAATAAGATTTATCTGACAAGAGTATTAAAATATAGTCCCATTAATTAGACAAATCCGCTAAGTTTGCAACTAGTTTATTTTTATTGTTTTGATCTTATTTTTTCTTTGGTACTGACTTGTACTCGCTCACAAAATGTATCCTACCAAGGCTGTGTTCAACTTTTGGCTAGAGCCGGCTATAGCTGACCATAGCCAGAATTTGGTCATTCTGTTGTTGGCTATAGCCAATTTTGAGCCAACAATAGGAGTTATAAATGACGAAAAACTGCAACTGTATATGTTAACTCAATTGTTAGAATTTATTGTTCATATCTTGGCTGTAGCCGGCTATAGCCAAATTGGTTAGTGCTCTGGAGGTAAAGAAAAAGTAGCTTGACGTTTGTTCCTTTAGTTTTTCATGTCAAGTAACCAAAAAAATGTCTCAATTTTATTACTGTGGGGATAGCAAATGTGAAATTATTTACGAAAATAATGTGCCATTATTAACAGACAAGGACGGTAATGTTGAACATTTGCGCTGTGATTAAATTATTTATTAATATAGTTTTCACTTATTTTCTATTCTTTTATTATAGTTGCTATTGCAACTAATTTACTTTTATTACTCGACTTAATTCCTATAATGAAATTGAAACAATTTACGGAATGACGCAAGTTTGACATTTATTCACACAAATAAGAGCCCTAGCTATAGCCGGCTCTAGCCAAAAGTTGAACAGAGCCCAAGTTATTTATTGAATGACATCTCATCAATAATTAATTTTACAATGTTTTTTTTCTTCTCCTACAAATTATCCCAAGCCTACCTAGCTATGGCTTTCTACGTCTAGTAAGGTATTAGCAGCGTGAATTATAAAATGGATACGTTACCCGGCTTACATGGTGGCTTAACAAGAGTTTGGAAATGATAGAACCGACACAGACGCGTCTTCAGAGACACACGTTCGGATAAAATTTTGATTAGAACATGTGACACAGACTAATGCTCATGACAGACATTTGGTATCGATATCTAGATATTCAGAATACTCTGTTTGTACATCATGTGTGAGATAAAATACTCGTAATATATCCAGAAAACTAGTCGGTATAGACTAGATATCTAGATATGAATATCCTTAAAAATTACTGGGAATACCATGATCATCGGCACTTCTTACGTTGCGCAGCGCCATCTAGTTGTTAATAATAATATGATGATGTGTCAAATGAAGCACAAATATGTCTCCGCTTTTTTAAAAAAGTGAAAACAAGAAAAAGAAACAAACATTCCTTGTCAATATGGAGTAGAAAGGACTCAAATGTCCACTTCTCGAGAAAAAAAATGAAAAAAAAAAATCGGTGGTAGTTGGGGCAAATACATACCTACTTGCTATACGCCACTTTCATTGCATTATAATTATTTTATTTTTTTGCCGACCTGGGGGAGGGGGTGTCCAGGATCTCGTCCCTTATTTACGACTTTGCTTGAAATTATTTTATTATCATTGAAATTGCGAATGTTTCAAGAAGATCGGTTCAGTAAAAGTGGGTTAACAATTCATGGAACATGAAATAAATAAAATAATTTGAATGGGCCTGCAAGCTGTTAAAAAAATTCTTACCTATAGGAATACCTTCTGGAACATATTAATGGAAAATGTTAATTTCAGGGTTAGCTAATTATCTCTTTGGGTTTAGCTAGATATGCGAATATAGATTTATCCGATTTTAATTAAATCTTAAAGTTTACACAATTTCTATAAAATATTATCCCTTAGAAGTGGACTTACCTGAAAGTAGTAAACCTTCTGTTCACAAAACGAGATATATACACACAGACACTTTCGAACTCAATCAAACCCCTTATTTTCTCAAAATCAAATAAATTGAATTCCACATATTGTTGTTGTTGTATTCAGATATTGAGTTAACCTCTTCAATGTAAATTTATCTTGAAAACAATTTTCTTCCAAAACCAAAAGCTCAACAAATTGAAACGCAAATTCTAGTGCGAATGTTTTCATTCTCTTCAGCGAACACTCATTTGATTTTCTCCATTTCTCTATGAAGCAACTAAACCTTGAATTGATATGAAGGATTTGTAGGAAGGTATAGGTATGTAGTAGGTACCTTGCTACTGTTTTACTCGAATATAAGTTCATCCAATGAAAATCAGATTTATACAGTAGAAATCGAAATAGTATACATACATGCAAAAAAAGCTATTACATGTATGTATATATATATATAACACACACATACATACAATTTAAATGATCTCAAATTGAATCTCAGGCAATTTTGGTAAGGTTATTTCCTTAAGAAAGCAGCTAAAGCATCAGCAGTAGCAGAAGCATCATGTACTTACGAAGTTGTAAAGAAAATCCTGCAGGGGATTTACTAAAATGGCAAACAGATTCCTTCTAATCTGCATAAAACTATTTCGTATAGCTACGTACCCCTCGTTAATCCATCAAATGAACAACATTCGCCCGAGTGCTTTTCACTATTGGTACCTATCGTGTTTTCTTAACTCAAGGAAAGTAATCAAATCCAGGAAAAAGGCGATTTTTTTTTTCTTCTTGCCATCGTCTCAATATCATTGTACATACATACATATATACGGGAGAGAGACCCTTATCGGAAGGACCCCAAAATCCACAATCTTACGCAAAGAACTCTTGCAGTCGCAAATATATACCAATGATACCCGAAGGCAAATCTAGCACACACAACGAAATGAAGAAATAAAAAGCTCAAAATAGCGAAATACTTTCAACAAACATTCAATTCGAGAAGTTTTCTGTTCACTCAGCCAAATCGAAAGATCTCATTTCGATTGCTTGAATTCAATTTCGTTTGAGCTGAAAGAGAAAGAGAGAGACAGTGAGACGGAGAGAGACAGGGTAAAGAAAGGAGAAAAAATTAAAGAAAAAAAAATAATATAAAATGAAGTAAAAATAGAAAAAGAGAAACCCTATGCACAGCATAGATAGAAAGAGATTCTTGCAAAGGAGGAACTGAAATCTCTGGAAGGACATAATCGTTTACCATTTTCAATCAGATATACCACAGGGCGACTATCTGGGCCGACCCTCTTTCAACTTCCCGCCATTCCAGCAATAATTCAACGTATGACTTTATACAATAAAATCTGAAATGGCCGGGCAAAAGTTGAGAAGATCCCAAACAAGAACGTCATAAATTGTTTGTCCCATTTCATTCTTCGAAATAACAGCACTTTTCGTGTTGGAATTTGTCCTTCACCTGACTCTCATCTCTCCCCCTTTCCCCCTATAAATGGCTTGAAGATCTGTTTTTATTCTACCAAGCACTAGGCGGAGTTGTTTGTTACATTTGAGATTTGACGAAAAAAAAAGAAACAGAAAAAAAAAACAACAACAAAACCAGAGAAAGAAAAGAAAGTTGGTCCAAAGATGAAAAGGCCTCTTCCGCGTACGTCGTCTCGTTGTATATTTCGGTCCGATGCTGGTACTACTGACTGGGGTACATACAACTTCTGAGCTTTTTATTTAATTTGATTACATTAACCAAAGTAAAGTCGAATTTATCGTTGTGTTTATCCTTGTAAGTCCTTTCACTTGATAAGTTGCCTTCGGGCAGGAGACGTGAAGTTTTCCTTCGCGAAATCTTCCTTTTTTTTTGTTTTTGTTTTTTTTTTCAGCTAAGAGGACAGATTCAAGAGTTTTCAATCGATGACAGGATAGGAGACGAAAAAAGTTTTTATGATAGGCGAACATCGCTGAAAGGCTAAAATCCTTTTACCAGGGATAAAAGGGAACGAGCCGGATCCTGATTTATATAACATAAAATGATTGTTTTAGGAGGTAGGGTAGCATAATGTAGCAACATAGGCGTACATACCTACATATATTAGGGAGAAATGGAATTTTGTTGACGTTGCTGTGGAGACAACATCCAGCTTGCTTTATATGTATGTAAGTATGTATATATATCGTCAGACGTCTGCCTATATGAAAGTTAATAGGCCTCCTGGCAAAAGCACGCACAGCCCCATTTCATCGTCATTAAGGAGTTTCATCGGAAAAGTTGATGATTTTCGTCTTTTTTTATTTTTTTTTTTTTTTTTTTTTTATTTTCAGCTTCTTGTTTTGAATATTCACAGGAAGGCCAATGTAATAACCTCACAGCGGTATTTTCGTTAAATATTTTCTAAATGAGCTCCTTAATTCCATTGCTAAGTGAGGCTAAATACGCAGTTGTTGTTATTATGTTTAGTGAAATATGAAATTCTTATTGAAGAATTTTCATATGATTTTACTGAAAAGAAGTGAAGTGAGTTTATCTGCCTGTTGGTTAATGAAAGGATTCTGCATGAGGTATCATGTGGTGTAATTAACATTTTTATTACCGTTCATGTATTCACAGAATAGCAAAATTCCAATTTGTCAACACAAGTTTTAAGAGGACTTGGAAGAAGTTTACATGTTTATGTTAGTAATGAAGTCCATTTTTGCCTCCAGTGCATTTGTTCTTCATTATAAGCCACTCCATTTAAAGCATATAGTAGATAAACGCTGAAGGGTGTCAAGTGCGTCACATACATATATATGTACAGAGTCATGCACATATACAGTGATCAGCCACTCATAGAATGCAAACTGGTTTGAACCAGTCAGTCACCAGAACACCACGGAAAGAAACTAGATGGATTCATCGTAACGTTCGGCGCTCAATACGATGTGAGCAAGATAATTAAAGTGAATAGGCGCTTACACCAGATTGTCCACTGGGAGAAACACACCACTAAGGGTGTGCCATAGGGCAAAATATGCTAAGGCTTCTGATACGTGACCAACAGCTGTGCACCGACATGGACCAGGAGAATGTCTGAGAATTAAGAACGACGAAAGTTCGAAGCGAAGCCATACTACGTAAACTCTGAGACGGAGGGACAAACTACAGGGGATGCCCGAAATATAAAGAAAAGAAATTAGTGAAGGATATCTTCGCCACGGAATCTGTAAGGGCCAGGTAAAGCCAGGGTTGTTTTTCGCTCAAATTATTAACTCTAACAGTAACACAAGCACAAAAAGACCCCAACAACTCTCGGTGGCACCTAAACCAGCCCCACGTATACCCCAAGTAACACAAGGTAAACCATGCAACAAGGATCTCACAAAATGAGGCGGATAATTTTTACACTCAAGAGTCCAAGCCACCTTCGGATGTGACCTGTACACTCTCATGGGCCACATTTTCCTTCCATCCTAGGAAACTTTCTTCCATTGTGAAACGCCAAAGCGCTTATATTCAATTTGCTTTCAGCCTATGTTTAGGGAAATAAACAAATTGAAGATAATTGCACTAAATTGCAATTCATATGTAAGGAACAATAAAAAAGTGGGCCTTAATTCGTTCCTAAATCAACACTCAAGGTAGTCGGAGCTACACCCCCCCCCCGTCAAGGCTCTATAATAGGCGTAATACTCGTCTATCTATATACCTCGGACCAACCCCGCAATGAAAATGGCACGACACTTCTATATGCTGATGATTCTCACACCTACGTTCAATCTCGTTGCCCGATTCTGGCTATGAATTAAGCCAACCAACAGCAACCAAAAGCTCGACTTCTACAACAAAAAATGCGGAATCAAAACAAATGTTCAGAAATTTGAATTGATCTGCATTCGCCCCAAGAAACAATTTTAGAAGTAACCGTAAGGTTTCCATTACCAAATTATATAACTTGAGTTATATAGACTGGTACTCGAAACGTCTTTGTAACCACTATAAACCCCTTATAGAGCTTAAATGGAGGATTATATAAAGGTTACTTTAACTTGATTTAGGTAACGTAATATAACTAAAGGTTTTATAAAATGAGTAACAAAAATATTCTGGTTACCGTAATATAACTTCTTATATAACCCTTATATAACCTAGGGTGCTCTCGATTAATTTATTTTGGTCATAGCAGTAATGTTTACCAGTTACCTTTATAAACTTTGTTTACCATCACCATGGTAACGTTTTCACAACGCTTGGAATTCTCAGACTGATTACTTTCAGTGATTGAAATGTTAGGGAAATTATTTTTCGTTACCTCTATAAAACAATAACATGCAAATATTTACGAAACCTATCTTGACATAGAATTTTCATTTTTTTGTGTATTGTATTTTTATAATGTAAGGGTTTAATATTTTTTCATTTTAGAAGTACAATTTTTCGGCATATATGTGTGAAATTCAGCTGCAATTGAAATTTTACTGTGAATATCGTCATAGATACTTCGAAAAAATACAGACCGCTCCAAAAATAAGCAATATTTAATAATTTTAATTAAATATGACAAAATTTAAGATTTTCACTTATGTGACATTAATTCAGAAAAATTACATAACATACTTTAGAAATGTTATGTACCTAAAAAGATGTATTTTCTTCATATACAAATAAAACGGAAGCCATATATCTGCAATTTAAAGAATTGGCTTAACCGACATTTTCTTTTTTATCTGCAATGGACAGATGAAAAAATGGCGGCTTGTACTTAAATGAACAAATTACCATTACAAAACTTCAAGTAGTTTTATATAAACTTAATGACACTTATAAAGCTTCTAGAAATATTATATAAACTAAAGGCACTACCATGCTTCGAAAATGGTCCTTATATACCCTTTAGTTATAATATGTAACCTTTGGTAATGTTATATACATATATTAATTATAGTCACAAAAAACAGACGTTAGTGTTCTTATATACCCTTTGGTTATATTATGTTATATAAATAAAAACAGTTTTATAATGGCTCCATTCGACACTAAAAGTAATATGTTTTTATAACGATCACCGTAGTTACTAAAGGGCCACCAACAATTTTACGATATTTTATAGTGGGTATATGTATTACCGAAAGTTCCCAATTTTTATTAAAGTCACCTAAATAACTGAATGTTGTCGAGTTATATACGGGTAACCACGGATACCGCAATAAACACTTATTACCAATAAGTTTATAACGTGGTGATCAAAACAATTATAAAACTTTCTTATATACCTTCTAGTAATGGTTACTCTAAGTTATATAGGCTGGTGATTGAAACATTTCCATCACCAACTTATAAAACCTTTAGAAACTTACTGCCACGATAACCATTAGTTACCTTAAAAAACTCTAATATAACTACGTCACCAATTGGTAATCTTATAAAACTCTTACATAACAACTGAAATTCTTATGTAACCGAGTAACCATTATATACCCCTTATAAAACTACCTATCACCTTCGGTCACCAAAAATTGGAAAAATTGTTACTTGGGGCAGACCCTACACGGGTCGAAAGTTCCAACTCAAAACGTTCAAGTTAATAGAGGGCACCTATAATTGGGAATAATCAAAACCACAGATAATGCCAAGTATTTGGGTGTTACTCTATAAGTAATTAATTAGGCCAGTAATCACCTACTGTTTCTCTTTATGGTACACTATCTCTCCCACTTACATGGAAAGCCTCATTATACTTGAAAGCAGAAAGGAAAATCCTAAGAGCATGCACAGGGCTCCATAGAAGAGTCAACGGTAAACACTTCCCAAACAGGGTAGTCTACGAAGCAGCCAATATCACTCCTATATAGGAGTACTTGTTCGAACTTGCGTACAAACAAGTCAACAAAATCCCTAACCACCCAAAACCTTGTTATAAACAACTTACCGGACCTTCTCATACCGGCAAATTTTAAATACCTGTCACCCCTGCTCTTAACCAAGCCTGAGCCGCCTAGAAATATCTACCATCTACATGAAGGAAGGAGAAGTTTCTACGGCCAAAAAGGTGATTACTACCGTGGGTAGTCACATTCTAGCCACGTTTACTCAGAGAGTTTCGTTGAAAATTACCAATTCTTTAGGAACCATCGATTCCTAAACTCTCCTAGCAATCCACATCATATCCCTCCTAAGTATTTCCTTCTTTCTGTCTCCTACTAAAAATCTATCTATCTTCGGCCGGTTTAGGGAATGCGAGTAAATCCATATTCTAGTATTTGTATTTGACAACTCGCCATTGGTATAGGTAAAAGGACACAGCGAATTACTTTAGATAGGCGCTAGTTAACCTACTTAAACTAGCTCAAATGTATTAGGGTCTAATGCTTTCAATAAATAACCATTGGGAGTTAAAATACATTAAACGTCTTCCCATTTAAATTCAGGCCTGAATTACAATTGCGACTGATCAGTCGACTGTGACTTTGCCCAAATGGTAAATGCATGTGGCAAAATAAAATTGCAACTTCTACTTCCACTTCGAGTGTGACTGACACTGAACTTTGCTCAAAGTGCAAAGTTGGTATCGGCTGTGGCCAACTTCAGTTCAATTACCATACCCGGCATTTCTGGTTTGTTTAAACAGTTCAAGCTTTAATTTAATTAAAAATTTCACTTCAGTGTCGACTTCGACTGATCAGTCGTAATTGTAAATCCGGTCTCATCGTTGGACAACTCATTCTACCTATTACTTGTTACTTGTTCATTAACATGATAGCGTCTTGTAGCGCTATGATAGCGTAGTGAAGTGAACATATATCAAAATAATTACTTTTATAATTGGTCACTACGCTTCATACTTTGCCACTGTGAACGAAAGAAAGCGTAGCTTGGCGAAGTAAAAATTTGGAATTTTTAGAATTCGAGTTTCTTAACATCTTTTATATAAATAAAAGGCCCGACCGATTTGAATCATTTTTTGATGTTGTGTTCGTAATTGCCAGGACAAGGTTTGTAGAAAAAAAAAATTGGAATCGGCAACCCTTTCTTGGTGTTGCCATACAAAACTTTGGTTTTTCACTCTATACTTGGAAGCTGCCTGAGAAGGAGTCGAGGTGGAAAGTTCATATTTTGTACACAGCTTTTTCATTAAAGTTGCAAATACAGGTCCAAAATGGAGCAAATCAGGCAACCCTTTCTTGGTGTTGCCATACAAAACCTTAATTTTTCAATATACCTTTGAACACTGCCTCACGCGTTTATGTAGAGAGCTGAAATTTTGTACACTCCTTCGTAAGATTGCCATACAAAAATTTCATTTTTATCTTTATACTTTAGCACTGTCTAAGAACGCGTCAACGTAGAGGGCTAAAATATGAGAATTTGGTTGTTTTAATCGCAATAGTAAATATGAGTTCAAAAATGATAAATTTGGTAACACGTTCTTGGTGTAGCCATAAAAAAATTAGGTTTTCGCTATATATTTGGACATTGCCTCACGCATTGACGTAGAGATCTCAAATTTTCTACACGGACTGTAAAAAAATGTAAGTTCAAGTTCAACAATGGGACCAATCGGGCAATTTCTTCGTAAAGCTGCCATACAAAAATTTCGTTTTTTACTATATACAGGGTGTTTCCCACTAGGAGGTCAAAAGAGCAGAAGGTCATAGTACTCACCTAGACGAACTGCCTGAGAACACGCCGACTTAGAGAACTACACTCTTTCACACATATGAACGTCAACACGGACTCACTCACCCCCTCCCCTCAACTCTTCACACACACCCAATTACAAAGGATGTATCTGGGACTTGAAAGGTTATCGCACTTGAGGTCTAGGGGCACGATGGACACACTAGATGTCTAAGTAATGCAAGCTAGTCGTCTAGTGGCAACCCTCCTGCTAACCTAACCTAACTCTAGAGTACGGAGTCACGTGATGATAGTTTAGTTATTATGCATCATTAACCACCCCACCCTTTCAACATCCACCCCCACCCATTTAGGCATCTATATTATCGCCTAGCGGCTCATCCAGTAAATTAATAAATTATGTTCGCAAATGTATGGATAAAAATTTAAAACTAATAAATGCCTAGAACCTAGATGATTTACAATTGCATATTCTCTTATAATTTTCCAAAAAGGAAGTGTTTATCTGTCATTTTTCGCACTCTTTTTAGCTGTCGGTAAACGTACCCGATATCCATAGACTGTTGCATCGTCCTGTAATTAAACAGCCATTCCACACGAAACCGATCGACTTGGAATCTGCCCATCTTGGATTTGAATGAAACTTTCACAGTTTGTATGAAATACAAAACCAGCTCACCTCAGTTGCGAGGCGATTTAGAAATTTCGTGATCTTAGCATGAAACACCATTTAAAAAAAAACGTATATCGCGAACAATTTTTCAGATTCAAATGATAAATTAGGTTAAATGCTTTATATTTTTCTTAAAAAAATACAGCAAAACCAAACGAACTTTCTTTTTTGTTAATCAGTTTTTTTTTCAAAAAATATCATATTCATTACATATAATCCGATTCACTTCGTCTACAATTTGGAGTGGCACATGGTTCCATATTGAGCCCGTTGCTAATTAGCCTATTTATCAATGACCTACCTGAAAGAGTTTGTGATGTGAAAGTGAAATTAATACATCAATCATTGATATAACAGACTGCTTAGCATACATAAGAATACAAAGAATGAGATAAGAATAGCTTCGTGGGCTAACAGTAATAGTTCGATACTAAATCCAATAGCTTTTTACAAAAGCAAATTTGACAGAAATGTTAATGTATTGACTAAGGAAGGTCTACATCGGCCTACTCTGCCCAAGCATCTTAGTAGCTACTACCCTTCATAAGCTTATAGCAGCAGTCTTTGTATTTATTTTAATTATGAATAGATTTAAAATTATTTCAGGTGTGCTGACATTAACAATTAAATTACAAAATTGAACTCTTTACGACAGAATTCTTGATAAGAAATTCTCAGAGTGCAATTATTCATAAAAATAAGAAATCTTTTTCAGACAGACGTTCACAGACTCAATTGAAGTGCTTATGCGTAATCAAGATACTCCATAAAACTCGCATATTTCCGTGTCTTTCACCACATTTCCACATTTTAATGGCACATTTTTTTTCTTGTACTTTATACAAAGTGGAGGAATGAATTCCAGAGCAGAGTTTTACCTTCTCAACTGTATAAAGACAGAGTATTCCACTTTCGTATCGTAATATCAAAGTGCAAGGAGTTGGTAAGGAAGTGCCTCCACTCAATTATTAATATGTATAAAGTACAAAAAAAGAGGGAAGAAATAGTAGCAGATTGAACCAATGCAATGCAAGCAAAGAGGATTCAAATTTCCCAGGCTAAGGATTAAAGAGCCGATTACATGCTTTTAGAAGATGTAAAGTCCTCAAAGGTTATAGTAATCCATGAAGGTACCTACTTTAGGTGAAGACTGAATGGATGGAGGGAATTATGCAAGTTTTCCATTCAAAATAAATTTTAAATGTGTATTGGGAGTGTGTTCTATTTGAGCTGTATATGTAGCTCAAATAGAACACATACAGCATGTACTTTATGTCTCTTCTACGTGAGTACATTTATCATATGGGATCAGGATGTGATGTAAATGCACGCGATATACATAATCGCACACTTCAAAATCTGAAAGAAGATTTCAAGTCTTTGTTAAAAGTGCTAATGCAAGGATTGTATACTTAGTAAATATCACCAAGATTTCGAATAGTTGAAATGTAGCTATGATGGCAATATAGAAATTTATGTAAGTACAATATATAATGCAGTAATTCTAATTTTCCTCTTGTAGCAGTACCAGAGGCTCTCCTCTACACAATCGGGGTTATACGAAAACACCTCACCTTCAATATTTTCGCTTGAGTAGGCTAGTCTCTTATTAGATGGCCCCACGTATAAGAACTGTGAAGAAACTCAACTCAAGGTTGGGAAGAGGAAACTGAAACAGTGACTCAGTTTCTCTGTCTCAAGTCTAGCTCTCTCCGGTAAGCAATACAGATTCCTTGTCTCACAAGTTCTAAACTAAAGCAGGTAGGGTGCATTGGAGGCTTATACTAAACGTCGTCAGAGCGTTCGACTTGGCTTTAGGAACCATGACTTTTAAATCATGATAGTGAAAACTGGGCTTTATAGTGGCCGAAGTTCCAGAAAACTTTCCAATAACCCCCCCCCCCCCCCACTTGCAATTCAAAATGTTAAAAATATTCGTCAAGAACCTCCTTCTTCCAATACCGCAATCTCTTCTTCCATCCATCCATCCGATGGATCTAATTAGTATTCCTTTGGTAGATACTGTAATTTTGCGCAAGAGAAAATAGCCATTGTGATGACCGACAATTGGCGACTCACTTATAATACAATTTTTAAATGTATAAAATTTCACCAGCCTCCAGTATCTGGGAGGAATTCAAGTTTAGAAACAAAAAGCACACGAAAAAAACAGGTGAAAATCACCTGCCGCGCTTTCTATTCAAAGGGAGCTTACAACTGCCATTTTGATTTTTCTCGGGACATCACCCATTCATTTAACGTATGTTAACTGGGCACATTTAGCGGAAGTAAAATTATTTCGTCAATTGATTGAGCGATTAAACAAACAACCCTTCGAATTTTTAATTTTCAATTGTCGTCTGTCGGTGGGAAAGAGAAAAAAACATTGAAGCAGTATTGTCAGCAGCTCCTATTTCTACTTGATGAGCACGACGCGGGCTGGGGCCAATGATGATACCAACCACAGTTCTGCATGGTTTTCTTCTGGGCAACAAGAGTGTCGTAAACCTACAGATGCTCAGATTCACTCATTGCTGCTGATGCTTCATAGGAACATCCGCTTTGGTGAGAGATCCGATCATTTAGCTGGCAACGCCGCGAACACTAGCTTCAGGACTTCTGGTCCAAGAATTTGAGAATTAAAGCCGGAGCTGGCTAGTGAGTCCGCCCTCTCATTCCCCATGATTCCTGTATTCCCAGGCACTCATTGTAGAGAGGCGCCATAGTATATGGAAACAAAGCTTATCGACAGATGTCTTGCAGTCTCCAGCATGACATCCGAGGACGATTCAAAGCAAACAAGCCTATCTGAAGGAATAGGATAGTGAAGAAGCCGTCGGCTAAAATTTAGAACGAATATAGGAAGACTTGATAGGAGTCTCCTCTAAATTCACGACTCCCTGTCAAGAAATCTCGGAGAGAATCTGCGGCCAAATCGAAGTTTACGTATCATCACATCAAGTGACATGCGAGCCAGAGTTCTTGTCCGTTTCAGCTTCCGCGACAATGAATAATGGGAAAAAGTATTTCGGCCATCCTCCCAACAATCCCAAAGATCTCAACCCATATAAATACTTTTTAACATTTGCCTGAATGACAAGATTGAGAGGTGGTCTCTTTTGCCTAGGCAAGCATTGCAGGTCCGCTAGTTTTTGATTCGCAGTTGCACTTGCGTCTTCGGCCACTGTACGCAATCGGCATACGTGGGCATGTGTCTTACTATCAAGGTACACATCCAGTGCACAACATTCGGTTGTATGTCCCATATTCAGCCAAATGCTCTCCATCATTGAGCAAAGACCCTCATGGTTATAAGTTACATGCTAGTTAATCAATTGCCTTACATAATTGGTCTAAATGGTCTAAATTGGTCTAAATTGTCTAAATGGTCTAAACCAATAGAAGTTAAAAAAATTGCCCATTCCTTATAAGGCTACACGTCAAATTAAACAAACATCGAAAATGCTTGCTTTACATGAGCAAATATTTCCTAAAATATTTTTATTTAATTTTTTTTTTCTATTTATTCCAATGCAAAACTATAAATATCTTGAAATGAAAAATACCTATATGATTTAGGCCACTTTTATTCGATTGCTTGATTCTAGTACACATCAAGACCGACTCTCCTATTCATCCAGTATTAGTAAAAGCCGAATTGAAACTCTCAATGCGAGTGGTAATAAATTTTAATGCTAATGCACACAGGGTGTGTGTGTGTGATAATAATTAAGAAGAAACATTTTCCATTTTCATTTCACTCCGGCTGGTATACTTGAGGTATAGAGGTACCATGAACATCTAATTTTTCCTTTTCACCTGTAAAAGTTAATCGCTTCCACAGCACACTCCGGACTCCGGAGTATGTCCTCAAGAAACATTTTCAGTCCTTAAGCATCCTCAAAGGAAAAACCTACAAAGAAGTTTTTGCTTCTTTTCTCTTTATTCAATTTGACGACTTGACATTTTTGGCTTAACCTCAGCATATTGCGGTTATATGTATGTATGTATGGATGTATGCACGTGCAAGCAACTTTAACTTAAGTCGGCTTAAGTGAACACAGAGCAATGTGGCGGGGCAGTGTTAACAAAGAGGCCTAGGCTTAAGTGTATCTTATAAAAGACATCATGGGAAAAAAGTAATTTCATCCTGTTCTACATTAACGGATTTGCGCATAATTCCTACTGTTTGCGTAGATCTTAGACATTTTAGCAAATTAACCTCGCAAACATAACTTTATCCCATTACAAATACAGACGCAATCGACTAGTCAGTTCGTCCTGGAAAGATAGAACTAGAGTTGAGGTCTTCCGTCCTTTCCCACATCCAGTCCATCACCTCTGACTGACTTGCAAGCCGCTATTGCGGATGAATTTTTATTTATCTTGAATTTGTGGAAATGGATAGCTGGGCGCACAGAAATGAAGAGAGGGTGCTGTTCTATGTGTATTTTAACGGACCTACAGAGCAAAAAAAAACAAATTTGGAAAGCTTTAGGAGTTTTCTTTTCTCCTTATAACATACAAGCTCCCTCTCCACCCCAATACCATACCCGAAGGGCAAAAGACTTCAAGCTTTGTTTTGTATTTTATTGTTATTGCCTGAAGGAATTTTCTTAAGAGTTATGGTGGGTTTATTCATGATCCGTATCCTGAGATCCTCATCTCCCCTCTCCACTTTCGGGATATCATCTGGCGACCGAGCAATTTCCCCTTCTCTATGGTTAGTTTGCTTGCATTTCTTATTTTAATTTTAGTGTTCGTTTCAATTCATTTTTTTTCTTTTTAGGTTTCGAATCAAGGAAAATTATTTTCCAACCCCCTCCCTTTTGTTTGTGACTATTATACAACTAGACTATATGTATAGGAAAAGTGCTGGGGTAGTAGAACTTGTTCGAATGTTTTTCTGGATAAATGAATGCAAACCCTGCGGTCCTTTCGTCTTGTATAATAATAATAATACTCTTGTCAAGGATACTACGGGTGAAATTGCTGCTTGTCGCAGCAGCTCTTTTGCTCGAGTGCAGCAGAGTCTTAATGATATCCGCTTTTATTGCTGATATCCCCCAATCCCTTCCACCTCTTTCTTTTTGATATGAAGAAATAAAATTTTTTAATAACAATTGCACTATAGCGTAAAAGAAAATCTTCCTTTTTGTTTTGTTTTTTTGTTTTTTGTTGCATTCTGTATGAGTATTTTTGAGTTCATTGCGCCATCAGGGTTTTATAGAGAGAGCATAGTGAAATGACCAAAATTTCATTTGTCGGAAATTGTGAAGTTTTTATTATTACTTTTTTTTTTGCTGCATTTATATTTAGTAAAATTGCGGCAAAATTCAGATAAGTTGTCAGTATAAAACACAGTTTTGGATAATTTTTTTATTATTTTTGTGGTATCCAATGCGTATCAGGATCCGAAAAGGGGGACATTCGCAAAACACATCAGAGCGCCACATTATGTATTGGAGGAGCACCTGGGACAGAATCACGCCAAATATTTCATGGCGATTCCGTCTATGGAAATGGCAAGGGTACTTCTGACGTACCATAGTTCGGATATTCGACTTTTGACTGGTCTAATTACTGGGTACTATCAACAGAGGAAGCCATCTTGTCACTAATTGATATGGGCTCTGATCCCACCTGCAGCTGCAGACTATATCTCTAGGATGATGAGACTGCTTTAAAAATTAAATTGCAACTTTTGGTAAACCACTGCTAAGTTCTGGTGACAAACTGGTGGACAGACTGTTCCGTGGGATCTTAAACATACTGAAGGGGACTGACCTGCTTTAAAGAGATGGGAAGGTGAGTCGCCTTAGTGCTCGTAGCGTCCTACAATTTTTCATTCTTAAACTAACCAACCAACCAACAAGGGTCATATTCTGTGATTTGGTGTTATGAATTTGAATAGTAGAGGGATTTACTGATGTTATGACGCAAGTATGCAAGTGATTCATATTAAAAGGTCCATAAAGAAGGATACAAATGTAACGGCATAGCTCAAGAATCTTTAAGATTATTTAATGGGTGAATGTTATTGAAGTATTTTATTAATTATACTGGAGAACAAAAAAACCGTGTAGCCGTGTAGTTAATTTATTTAAGTTGGCTCTGGTTCTCAAGAAATCCCACCCGGCACGCACGATCATTATGGGACCCTTCGATATCTTCTAGGTTGAGAAGCCTTCTTGAGGACTCGGCGATAAACCGACAGTATAGGAAGTTACAGCCAAATATCATTTACGGTAGAATAAGTAGAAAGGATAGTTCAAAGTAGCCGCAATTCTCGAGAAAATGCATTAAGGCCAAATGTAGTATAGATTAAAGATTAGATAACAGATATTGCGACTCTAGGTTTTGCTGCAGTATAGTTAGAGTCGAATATAATAGGGTAAGGACAATTAGCAACGGACAGCAGCTTTAAGGCCTAAATGAGAATAAATAAGGTGTCGGAAGGTAGAAGCAAGGCAGTTTGTTTTGGAATCTTGAGTTCAGGATAGCTAGGCGGTAGATCGCATTCGGGCGGGTCGTCAAGTTGTGCGCGAATCATCTTACAATTCTGTTTTTTGATTTTGGAAAACATGAGTTTTTCCCGCAAACTTTGTGTTAACGATCCCAACAGCTTTTATTACATATGTGGTAAATATTGTCATCAAAGGAACATTGACTATTTCGTAAAACAAGCTTACCAAGTATATTTTTGAAAACAGCTTAGGCAGCAAAATAAATGTTGGATGCCGTATAAAGTATGTAAAGCTTGTGCGGAGTCTCTCCGATACTGGATGCAAAAGACTTAAATTTGGATTGCCGAACCGATGAATTGGAATGAGCCAAGGAATAATCTTGATGATTGTTTCTTTTGTACAGTTTATCCTAATATGCAATCGGCTAAAGCACTGATACCAGTGATATCAATGGATTCCTCTGATGATATTGAACTGATAGTCACTCAAAATAAAAGCAACAATTAAAGTGAATTTGAAGGATGCAGTCCTACGCCTCGGGGTTTCTCTCAAGGTGAGCTCAATGACTTGATCCGCGATTTACATTTTTTTCAAAGAAATCAGCTAAGCTTCTTGTCTCCAGATTTAAGCGAGACGTAAAAATAACATCTTACCGAATTAGGGAGGACAAAATGCTTCATTACTTCAGTGAAGAAAATGACGTTCCTGCACTTTTAAAATTTATAGGTCTACCGGAATATTGGCCAAAGGAGTGACGACATTTCATGGACAGCATAGAAAGGAGTTTGAAATGTGTGTTACTACGTAATAGGCCACTCAACAAAACTTAAGGAAGAATACGCAAATATTTAATTTGTTTTAGAAAAAATTTCGTTTGTTCAACATGAGTGGTCAGTATGCGCGTCGATTTAAACATGATGAATTTTTTATTCGGTCACCATAGTGGATACACCAAATATCCCTGTTTCCTCTGTTTTTGGAACAGTCGTACGAAAGAAGAACACTGGAGTATAAAGGGATGGTCGCTGAGAGAAATTATGACAGTGCGAAAAGCTAACACCATTCATGAACCATTAATGGGCCTCGAAAACATCCTTCTTCTACCACTTCATATTAAGTAAGCTTGGGCTAATAAAACAGTTCATCAAAGCCTTAAGTAAGAGTGGCGATTTTCTTAAATATATTTGCCATACATTTCCTGGCCTTAGTATAGAAAAATTAAAGGCAAGCATATTTGATAGTCCACAAGTCCGTACCCTTAGAAAGGATTATAGTTTTACAAGCCACATGACTCAGATCGAGTCTGATGTCTGGACAAGTTTTGCATCAGTTATCAAAATTTTGTTGGGGAAATAGTCGCCAAAATGCTTGAACATTTTTGAAAAATTGGGAGCTAATATGAGTGATAAACTAAATTTTTTAAATAGCTATTTGGACAAATTCCCTGATAACCTGGGCTATTACAGTGAAAAGCAATGAGAGCGGTTCTTCTACCAGGATATGAAGATAATAGAGCAAAAGTACCAAAAGCGATGGGACAGCCAAATGATTCCGGACTATTGGTGGACCTTACAAAAGGACTGCCCTGGCCGAAAACACAGTAGATTGTCATATAGAAAACGTTTTTCTTAATTATTTTTATATTTTCTTGTAATTTATACTATATAAAATTCCATTTATAACGCAATTTTCATTTGAAAATAAAGGTCTCAATATATATATTTTATATATTTTTAACATCCTTATGTTATTATAAGTAGGTTGTTGTAAATGCGTGCCGCAGAACCACTATTCCTATTCATCTAGACAAAAAAATATTTTGACAGGTGGGGCATATTAACTGTGTCGGAGTTACAGAGTGATCAAGAAAATATGCTTGGTTTTCATAAAATACCCTGTGTCTTAAAAAATACAGGATGTACCATCAGGAGCTCATTGTATGCAGAACTTCATGGAATTCCCAACTAGACTGCTCAACCAGCTGCATACTTCACTCTTCTCACGAATTATGGTGGTCTAAACTCAAAATTATTGACCTACTTCTTTGTTTTTGGGTTTGCTCTTTTGGTTTTTAGAAAAAGGTGAAAACATAACTTTTTTTTTATATAACTGTAGACTCTCTACTTTAATTTGACCTATTACACCTTTGTGCTAACTCAAGTCGCTAAACAGTTGTCAGATATCATTTGATTACTACTGAATGGCTTTTGAACTAAAATACCTAAACTTTGTGAAATTTATTAGTAAATTTTCAGATTTTTTTTTTGTTTTTGAATGGAAGAGACAATGAATGAATGAATGAACTCTCTTCAACTTTTACTTTAAAACAATCACAAAATATATATGCATGTCCTATAAATAATATCTTGAACAATATTGGTCCTAGTATGGATCTTTGTGGATCTCCGCAATTAAATTCGCTGATAATAGTTGTTACTGGAAATACATTGTATTTGTTCGAACATTTATAATTCGAGGAAGTAACTGAAAAGTAAAATTATTTGTAAAATATTGCAATTATAAAAATGTTAAAGGTAACGTTGATCTTACGGAAAAATCACACTATTAAAAAAAATGGTTGTTAGTTAGCATTAAAGTTTTGTCAACAAGCATGCCTCTTTCAAACATGCATTCTTAAAACGAATTAAGGTCGAAGCACACTTATCGGCACAATACGAACCGGCACAGATAGGCAAAATATGCTTATATGAAACCAAATTAGCTAATTCGCATCAACCGGCACCGATACCGGCACGTAACGGAAACTTCATTGCCGGTCGCTATCGGTGACTATAAACCAGACAGGCATTTGTCGGTTGCTGGTCTAGTTGCGAAGTTAACATGCATGGGATCACTTTTTATAGTTTGCTCGCGATATCTGCCTTAATTTAAAGTTTCCTATCCGTTTTATGACGTTATATGTGCACGAAAAATGCCGGTGCCGGTCGATGCCTGTCTGTGCCGGTTCGTTCTTTGCCGGTAAGTGGGCATCTACCTTTAATTGGTAATCTGAAATTTTTAGAAATATTTATTAAAAAAATAATTGAGGCATTCATCCTTCCGTATGATAGCGAGGTTGGTCACTCATTTCGAGTTTAGTGGTGGATTGAATCGTGTTTTTTTTTTGTATTCAACGTCGGGTGGTTTTTTATAGACCGATGTTTACAGTGGACACCACTAATGCGTCCAAAACTTTTCTTATTGAATTTAATTGTCCTGTTAAAGTAGATTTGTATCGTTGACACGGATTTAAGTTTTAACATTTTCGACTGCTGTACTCAGCGTTATAGAACATAAAAGAGACAGTAAATAACAGGGGCATTAATATTTACCCATGTGGGACAAAAGTGTGTTATTCACCTTGACACATTATCTGGAACCAAAGAATATTAAATCCATAATTCATCAGACTAATTGTAACGATTTTCCAGCGTAATACTAGCCGTATTTATTCTTGTTATTTTTCATCTCATGTCCTCTATTTTGATGTAATTATACGTTCTCCTCAAACTTAATTTGAGAATTTCAGTTTGCTTTTTCTTTAAATTATATTATTGTATATTTGCCAAAAAACATCAGTTTTTCATATCGAATTTAAAAAAACCTAAATCATTTTTGATGCAGAGTGTACTAGTCTGTATCCTGTTTTCGGCACCTTTTTTTTAGCGTCGTCTGCTGTGAATGAAGATGTTATCTGAAAAATTAATTCACTCATCCATTGAATCATTAAGTGCAATCTGTATTTAGATACAGCAAAACGACGGTCATTCTGCCCAGCATGAATATTTCTGAGTTTTCTCCAAGCCAAACAGAACATTACATTTTTCAACAGGACGATTTTAATAAGGTCTATGGAGAATTTATATTTATTTATTATTCTTAGTGTACAGATTACAAAATCAACAGACCATGCATATACTAAAACTAAAATTTTGTTTTGGTAAGAACATAAACTAAAACTAACTTACTATGTAATATAAAAATATGAACATTTCTAATATTAGGTATAATCATAGCAAGCTTTTTAGAAAGTCCGAAACAGAGGCTTTAAAAGAAACTCTATCTTGACTAAAGTCAATTATGCTGCTACACAAATTAAACTGCCGAATACAACGACTTAATGGACTACTGAAGCCATAATTTGTTCTATGGAAAGTTTCAAAAAGAATGGGGCGCAGTCTATCTGCTTAGATGGCACATATAAATGTATAACCTTTAAAATATCAGGAGAAATAATCCTGTTTTCAATAACATCTCTAATAAACATAGTATTATAAGTTTTTCGTCTAAGAGACAGTTTCTGTAAGCCAACCAACTGGCATCTGGCATTATAAGGAGGTAAATCACCGGTCCAATTAAGTCTCCTAAGAGCAAACCTGGTAAATCTCCTTTGCACATTTTCAATTCTGTTAGAATGCGACACATAGAACGGATCCCATACAACCGTGCAATATTCTAAAATAGGCCTAACTAAAGCTGAAAATAATGCCATGTATGGATCAGTGAATTCACTAGCCCGACGTTTAACAAAACCAAGCCGAGAATCAGCTAGACTTACTACATAATCAATGTGGTAGGAGAAAGTAAATTTACTATCTAGAATAACACCACGGTCCGAAGCTATACTACATTTAGGAATATTAATCCCATCGATAGACACTTCAAAATTAATTGGTGATACTTTTTTAGTAGCCATAAAGTGCTTAGATTTAGAAGAATTTATCATCAAATGATTAAGATGACACCATTTCGCAAATTTATCGACTTCTGATTTGAAATTGGATACTTGAGACATATCAACAATTTCCATGAAAATTTTTAGATCATCAGCAAAACCTAGAACAGAGGAAAATTCAAAGATGTTAAAGACATCGTTGATAAATATAATAAAAAGAAGGGGCCCTAGATGGCTCCCGTGAGGCACACCGGAATGTACCAAAATCGGCCGAGAGTACACCTCATTAATTTTGATAATTTGTATGCGATTAGTCAAGTAGGAAGCGAACCATGCAAGAAGAGCAGAATGGAATCCAAACGCCTCAAGTTTGTGTAAAAGCAGGCGAATATTGACCTTATCAAATGCTTTAGCGAAATCAGTATATAGAGTTACAACCTGACTACCTTGTTCTAGGACATTTAAGCAAAAGTTGACATAGGAAACTAAATTGGTGGTTGTAGAGCGTCATTTTATAAACCCATGTTGGTGTATAGAAATATACTCCTTAACTAGAAAAGAAATTTTTTCAGAGATAATACTTAGCTTCGGAATTGCAGAGATTTTACAAATAGGACGGTAATTACTGGCACAGTTTTTAGAACCAGCTTTATGTATAGGACGAACGAATGAAATTTTCCACTCATTGAGGAACAGTCCCAAGGATAACGACAAATTAAAAATATATGAAAGAGGCATCGAAATAGGATCACGGCATTGACTTAGAAATATCGCCGGAATGTTGTCAGGACCAGAAGAGTAGCTGCACTTAGCATTGGCCAATGCTAAGTTTACATCCTCCGTAGACACATACATTGAACCCAAGTTGACCCGTGAGAAGATATTGTGGTAATCTCAGTGTCAATGGGAAAGCCTAAGTCCTCCACATATACAGACTCAAAGTATTCCGCAAAAAGGTTACATGAATCAGAAATATTATCCGCAGTTTTATTCTTAAAGCCAATAGAAGAAGGAATTTCATACGAATTACGCTTAATGTCTAGAAATGACCAAAAAGGTCTTGGATTTATCTTTATACTAGCCTCCACCGATGCCAAATATTGACTATACAGAAACTTTTTTAAGAAATCATATTCTTTCCGCAATCTTTTAAAAAGCATGTGATCCTCAATCACACCAGACAGTTTGAATCTCTTATGAGCCTTGTTCCGTGCATTCCTCAGTCTCTTCAACCTATAGTTCATCCACGGAAAACCAGAATTATTTCTCCTTCTAGTGAGAGGAACATACAAAACGAACAAGCTGTAAAGAACTGTAAAGACCACTGTAAGTTTCCAACATTAAAGTCACCAAAGACGCAGACCTGATCATTCTCCAGCAGCATATATTCAGTCAACGAGTTGATATTATCAATATGTTTTTCATATATTTCTACTGACGAATTAGGGGGAATTTAGGAGACTACGAAATAAAGAACCCTTTTTCCCATAGAAATACGGACACAAATCTGCTCAACTTCGAACGAAGAATGTGGCAAAGATACCTCACGAGCATGAAGAGAAGAATTTATCACCAACAAGACTCCACCACCACGACTAAAACCTGAGTCTAATGATCGATCTTTACGAAACACTATGAAGTTACTGCTGAAAACCTCCGATGAATGTATGGAATCATGAAGCCACGTCTCCACCAAGGCGATTATATCGTAGGAAAACTGAGTCGAGCCAATATAAATATCGTTAATCTTAGTCCGTAAGCCACTGACATTTTGAAAATAGCATGTTAATGAAGATGAATCAACAGGTAATTGAGAAGCTTCTTCTATGTTTTCTGAGTTAGCAGAACAGAATTAACAGAATTTGATTTTTTTTTCTGTAGTGTTCACTAGTAACGGCAAAGCACCCGATACATTCTGATTATCTGTTTGGAAGAATTTTTGCTATATTTGTTTTTAGCACACTCAGTAGGCGATGTCGAGGTCAATGCACTCCGATGAGCCACTTGAGGCAAAGTTAAGGTCATAGAATTATTAGATATAGACATATACTTAGCAAAATCTTGTCTTAAAGATGCAACTTCAGAGGAAAGCGACGATATTTTCTCCAATAAATTGCTGTACGGCACATCAGTACATACTGAGCACCTCCAAGAAACACCAGGATTATTATTTATAAGCTTAAGAGCTAGATCGTCCAATTTAGCACACCGCTTATGAAAACCGCGACAACATAAAAAGCAACTCATACTTTTATCGAAAAGTTTTCCAGAACATTTTCCACAAGAACCCGACATTTCACTCTAGTGATACGCCAATTTCTGCACGAGTAAAATTAAACACGTCCGATGCCGACAAGAGCTCAACTCAAAATGTTGAATTGAATTGAATTGTTGAATTGTTGAACGTTGGTCTTTCGAGGAATAATTAATTAATTAATTAATAATTGAGGTGCGAAAAATCATGGTACCTAAAAGTATAGATAACTCAAAAACTAGATGTCGCTTGGAATTCCAGAGCAGAGTAGTTTAGCACAACATTCGAAATTATGGATACATGGATTGTTTCATATTTTCACGCATCTTCCGTATTGAGATGATCGATCAAATATATACGAAACTATTTTCAAAGCAGCATTTGCTCCCGGGGCGCTCTAAAACATGAAGTGGTCCACTCCGGAATGCACTACTCATTTCACGATCTGTACACTCTGCTCTCGTATACCATTCGATATCTCGTTCTTGTGCCATCTATGTGCTAAAATTATTATCCTGATCCTCTCAGCTGCAGAATAGTTACAATGTCAATGAATTGTGATTTTTACCTTACAAGGTTTACAATTCTTGATTTAATTTAAAAGCATCGACTTGAACAATAAGACTACAATCTTGCAGAATCAATGGATTTGTAAAAACTTGGACAGTAGCGTTTATTTGCTGGACCAAATATTGTGTACACACACATTACCGCAAAATTTCTTAATCCGTTTCGTTTCTATTGTCAGATTTTCACAATTGAAGCTTTTATGACTATTGCCACTAAGGCAATTGTATAGAAGACTTGCTGAAATTCAGAGCTCAGAATCGATCCTTGTGGAATCTCATAATATAATGGAAGTGCGTTTCAAAATAAATTCTGCAGGATGGATTTTTTAATGTTGCTTGATTTCATTGTTTGCTTCCACAACCAACTCTTGTTAGAGGTAAAAGCTGGATTAGATTTTGTCGGTATCGGATATAAACATTAATTTTGTTAATGTTTTGAAGTGAAAAGACATAAGTCAAGATTTTTATATATATCTATGTGTGTAGATATGTACTGTATATGTACAGGAATTTTATAAATCGCTGTGCAAATTTTTTTTCTTCCATCTCCTGTTGCTTTTGATTTCATGTAAAAGATTCTAGTAATTGTCTCATTTGAACCAATTCTCCGGAGAGAATATTCAAGACTATAAGCAATGCTAGAAAAACTGAATATAAAATGGGTTTCGAAACGTATAGAAATCGACAGAGGTTGAGAAAACATACTGGAACATCAGTTAAATTGTGGATAATCGACATCAAGTGCTGTTGACCTACGTAAAATAACAATTTTTTTTCGATGAAACTGTTTCATCAATATACGAAAGTTGTTTTGATAATAGATGGCGCTTATATCTCAAGAGTAATTTTATATTATTCAGCTAATACTTAAACACAAATTTTCAAGTAGGTCTGTCTAAAAATTGTTGATTTTGTTGTTATTTGGATGAGAAATACTTGGGTGGTTGAAATTAAATTGAATTGAAATATCCAGAGGATTGTACGACAGATTGGTGTTTAATATATTTCCTTTATGTAGAAGGGACAATCTGTGTTTTAAAGAGCTTTGTTTTTCTAACACCCTGCAAATTTTATCCTACGCAACTTGTGAAGAATATTATGTCATATAATCTGATAGGGACCCTATACCCGTTCCAAAGACTTTTGTAGCACCTCAAATTCTTTTCCCATCACAAGGTATATTAACAGTTTTATGAAATGGAAATCATTTTATGATTTTTGTTATTTAAAAAAGCTAAAACAGTACCCAACGAACAATGTTTGTCCTATATAAAGCTCGATGCTATGCTTGGAAATAAATCTTGCGAACTTATAAGACGAGTTAGTACTCAGCAAAAGTTTCAATTAAGATACCAGTGAGCCTATAGCATTGATTATATATATAAATAGATGTGCCCAAACTGGAATAAAATGTTGGACGGCTTTCATGTTTGGCGGCGCTACCGTCGTAAATAATGGTTGTAGTCACAAATAGCAGCACTTCTAGCCGCAAACCTGAAGTGATGCATTGCGCTTTACACTTTCTCATTGGAATTGGATTGCAATATGTTCGAGTGACTCATCATACTGACGAAATAAAGAGCTGCGGGCAAATAAAGACAAAACGCTATGTTTGTAAGAACACGCGCAAAACCAAAACCCTCGAGAATATTTCGCAAGCCATGAAACAGAGATCTTTATGTATGCGTTGTGAGTCCGGTTTTCTAAAATGTTCTATGTTGATACTTATGAAAAAGTGTCAAACATTGACTTTATATATGCTATAGCGCCTAAACTACTATCCATACAGGAAAATAGTCTTCTAGTGATTTAAAGCTTGGTTTCTTACCTTCCCAAAGGCTACACTTTCTATATACGTTACTTAACAAAATAATAAAATAGTTTTGATTACAAAGTAACCTTACCATTTTACGCTCAATACCTCTCAGCTGAGTGATAATTGCATGTTTATATGTGCAGCCGTAGTCCGAATCTGCAGGCAGCTACATTCGATATCACAGCGGCATATTTACAATGATTACTCAGCTGAGAGTTTTTGTTTGAGAAATCGTAGTCATTTGGTTGAGACAATTTTTTTTAAATAATTTTGTTAGGAAAGGTATGAACATTTTATTACGGTTCGGAAGATAAGAAAGCAAGCTTAAGATTAACAGAACACCAGTTTTCTGTATGAATAGTAGTTTAGGGCGGAGGAGCTATTCAACTTAAACTTTTGTCAGTTTTTCATAACAACACTGTTTAGAATGTAAGGACTCCGTTGTGCCTCGCATGTGGTTGGGAGGGGGTCTGTTTCATGCAGGGACCGAAAGAGTTATAAAAAATATTTTAAAAGTCTGGTTTTAACACTTTGTTATTGATAGTTTATATTTCATCTTTTAATGAAATAGTTAAAAAGAGAATTTTATTTTCTTCTGAGTAAATAACAGTCTTATCTTAAGTTTTATATTTCTCGCTCGGTTTAACATTTAAAAATCTCAAAAAATAAAACTCAAAATTCGAGTTTTTCATTTTTCTCAGCTTTTAACAGTTAAAAATGAATTTTATTTTTTTTCTCAAGAAATAAACCTGTCCGAGTAAGGTTCTTAGGGAAAGAAATATTGGAATCGGCAACCCCTTCTTGGTGTTGCTATATATAGCTTTGGGTTTTCACTGTAAACGGCCGTTTTAAAAAAAATGTAAATTTAAGTTTAACAATAGGACCAATCAGGTAACTGTTTCGTACAGTTGCTATACAAAATTGATTAAAAAAATTGACAAATTGTATCTTCTAACAAATATATGACAACAAAAACATAGAACGTCCATTGATAAGTTTTATTTCCTGAGGAAAATATAAAACTCGAATTATGAGTTTTATTTCCTGAGGAAAAAAGTAAAACTCATTTTTAATTCTTATAAGACGAGGAAAATGTAAAACTCTGGCAAAGAGTTTTATATCGCTGTAAAATAATATAAGTATTTTTTTTCACAGTTAAAATTGAAATATAAAAAATATGTCTTACAATAACAGTTAGGATTAGATTTATATATTAAAATCGAAACTTTCTTGATTCAACGTTGGCAGCTAGTCTAAGTGCTAAGTACTATGCTACTTCCTAGAAAATTTTATGAAAGAGTTTTTTCGCCTACAAAAAAATAATAACAGTTATTTTCGGTCCCTGGTTTCATGGCTTGTGAAGTATTCTCGAGGGTTTTGGCAAAAGGGATATTTTCTGTTTCGATAAAATTATGCAGTCGTAGGTATTCGTATATCTGTCGGTGGAAATTTATGGGTACGAACGAATACTATGTAGTTTCGGACAGTCTTTTTATACCCTAGATGAAATCTATAGAGTATACTAAGTTTGTCATTCTGTTTCTAACACTTCGAAATAATGATGGTAGAGCAAAATGGATTGGACACCCACGCATAGTATTAAAAGTTATTTGATTTTTGCATGTCCGTCCGTCCGTCTGTCTGTCTGTCTGTGCGCACGATAACTCGAGAACGCGTATACTTAGAGAGCTGAAATTTTGTACACGGACTTAAAAAAAAAGTAAACTTAAGTTCGAAAATGAGACAAATCGGGCAACTCCTTCGTGGGGTTGCTATACAAAACTTTCGTTTTCCACTATATATTTGGACACTGCCTGAGAACGCATTGATATAGAGAGCTGAAATTTGGCACATGGTGTTTTCATTGTAGTAGCAAACAAAATTTAAAAAATGGACTAAATCGGGTAACTCCTTCTTGGTGTTGCCATATAAAAATTTAGGCTTTTTACGCATACTTTGAAAACGATCAGTCCAAGACATTTGTATTGTACTAAAAACTTCTGCAGAATACGAAATCCTATAAAATTGGTGATAATCATTTTTTCTGTGCAACAAACCGTTCTAGAAATATATGCGAAAAACAACTTCAAAATCAAACTTTCATAGATCGGTGACCATACGAAATTTTATACGGGCATTCATCTAGGGTATCATAAGAATTGGTCGTAGACCAATTCTAGCTTTTTTACTTGTTATTTATTCGTATGATTCGTCCAACGGTTACATGGATCTGCTAATTTGGAAGCCGACTATGGAATATAAAAAAATATGCATGGCGATGTACTCATCAATTGAAAATCTTGTAGGGTTTATTTACTCTCTATGTTGACTTGAAACAAATAATAAAACTAAAAGTAATTATACTGGATCTTAATTTTTTAATATGGAGCGTCTTGATTCAGTCACTTCATGAGCATTCCAATCACACTACTATTTTGTTCTGGCCTCCGCAAGATGACGAACTGTTTTTCAACAGCCAGTTTGATTGCATAATTTTTCCTTTTTCTTAAATTTAAATAAAAACCCAACTTAAATGAAAAACCAACTATAATGATTATTATACCCTACATCATGAAATAATAGGGTATATTAACTTTGTAACGCATATTATTAATGCTGCTCAAAATGTATTGGACAAATACGCATAGTATTTTCTGTTTGTCGTTATAAAACTTTTAAATACTATTTCAAAAATGACCTAAATCGGACAACCCCTTCTTGGTGTTGCCGCACAAAAATGTAGGTTTTTTATGCATATTGTGAAAATTATCAGTCCTATGTTTTTATTGTACTGAAAAGTTCTTCAGAATATAAAATCCTATGAAATTTGTTCTGGTCATTTTTACTGTCCGACGAACCTTTCTAGAAATTGATGCGAATAACCATTTTAACGATAAAACTTACACAGAGAAATTACATACGGCCGTTCATCTAGGGTATTGTAAGAATTGTTCTTATACGAATTCTAGCTTTTTCCTTGCTTCGGTCATTAACCCTCCAGTATTCCAGCATTATTTAAATTTGAAAGTTAGAGCTCACAAAAGGGAAATTCGAATTTTTCCGTAATTTTTATTGAGAAAAATTACTCTACTTCAATCGAGCGAAGTATCAGATGACTGACAAGAATCTACATCTGAAATCTAATGTGTGTTATTGTCACAAGGCTACTACAAATTCTCCTTTTACTTTCCAAGGAAACTTCAAATCAATACGTTTAAATAGCTATTGACCATCTACATATGCAGCTTCATCCTGTGTATCTTTCTTCTCAAATAATATATCTACTCTAAAAAGCCACAATCCTTTATTTATTCTTCCTTCATTCAAAATCATCATCCAATATTTCCCTCCGCCCTCAAAACGATAAAGAATTCTATAATACGAGTACATCTTATATTACATTCCTAAAATAATAAAGCGGTGCCATTTAATAGTAGGGGACATTGGGGAATTGTGAGTCATGGGGAATTGTGAGTCATGTTAATATTTCACCATAATTTGAAAGTCTGACTCATGCAAATGGCTGTCATTGTCTTATATTTGACCAAACTCATTTTCCATTAGCAATCGATGCGTGTACACGTACTCGTTCGTTCCGTGCGGCAACCACTTGGAAAATTTTCTGATTTTCTCAAAATATTTATTCCGAGCGTTTCTGTTTGCATTGATGTGACAACGATTTTCGGAGAACCGATAGGTAAATATATTCATAATTATCTTATGGCATCGACATTTCAACTTTTAAAAGGAATTTCGCATAAACATGCAATGAGCGAATCATACACGGCCCTCTTGTCAATCAAAACGTTTGGGGAATTGTGAGTCACTTTTTTTGGGGAATTGTGAGCCACAACATCTTTGGCATTTTTCAAGCCAATATCGCATTTTTAACGCGTGTTTTTTCTGAAGACGAAGAAGTTGACTTCTGAATACTTTGTATGGAGGATATGCCGAAGAAATTGAACCGAAACAATTCCATTCGCTGCGATTTATGCGATCGAGCTGTTCATTTGAAATGCGTCAGTACTGGAGCCTATTTCACATGCCCGAACTGCGAATCCGAATAATTTTAATACCTTCCTTTTTATATATTTTTTTAAACTAAATGTTATGTAATTTCCAACCATAAAATAAATATTTTACAGCGATATTTTTGATTTTCCACTTAATTCAGACGGTGACTCACAATTCCCCAACATTTTTAAAAATCTCAAAAATGCATGTTTTTTGCCAACGCTCAGATTTTTTCAGCAGATAATAATTTCAAGATACTGCTTAAGCTAAAAGTTATGGTTTCCTTCCTAGTAACATAAACCATTTTGAAATTTAAAAAAATTTTGATTTTTGTGGCAGTTATCGAGCTTGGAAAAAGTGTGACTCACAATTCCCCATGTTCCCATACATATTAAGTTTGATGCTCTAATTGTCACACAAAATAAATTTCTCTTCAAAATTCTTTATTTTTAAAATCAGTCAATATAATCCAAAACTCATTTTGACTTTAATTTGACATCCATCATACACTCTAATCTTTTCTAAAATAAATATCATCATCATATTATTAAATGAATAACGCAGGAAACTAAATTTTATTTATGTATTGTAATTTTACTCCAATATTCATGTATGTACATAGATACATAATAATAATTAACAAACTCATCACTAAAATTTCCTAATCTGGCATTACAATAAATTCTCTAACCGAAAGCAAAATATTCGTGACGTCAAAGAATAATATATAAGCTCTATTTTGTTCATCTGTTCAAAACGGTACATATTGCGGCATCTGTTGAGAAAACCGTGCACATTTTTGGGCACATCTATTTATATATAAAATAAATGCCTATAGGTAATAAAATTTATTATACATAGGTTTGTGTCCTGGAAGTCAGAAATATCATATAAATTACACATTAGAGACATCTAGCGTAAAAGACAGAAACCCAACATACGACAATTTAAGATGAAAATTGAAAATTTGTAGTTCAAAGAAATTGAAATTTTTAAACGAGAATTAACTCTCCTAAATTTTTTTGCACATAATTGTTAAATATGCTATTTTGGTTTGTATTTCAACCGCTTTCAACGAAATATTGCAATTTCTAGTCGGTGAAATATCAGGAGAAAAACCAAGTACTATTAGAGTCAAATAATTAATAAAAACGCCGCTAAAAATGAAAAAAAAACTCAACGTTATTTGCTAGAAATCTAAAGAAATGAGAATACCTACTAAGAGGAATTTGATTTAAAAAACTTAGGTTTGTACCACTTTTTACAAGTTTCCGAGCTAATACCTCCATTCCAATATACTTTTTTTAATTTTTGCCGACGTTATTTACTAGACTTCTTCATCACCTTTAATTTAAGATATAAGTCATTATTCTGTTACAAAAAGATTGCCAGAAATTCGCATTGAAAAATGTACGAAACTTCCAAATCTTGGTACTTACTCCTGTTAAGGTATTATATAAAGTATGATATTGTCTCACCGAATTCCCAGGGAACAGCACTAGTCTCTTATAGCGCTAAAGTGGAGAATCCCATATCATACTCGGGAAATAAAATTTAGTGTTGATATACGATTAATAATACCTGTAATATACTTATATTGTAGTCTCATCTTGATGCTCAGAGCTTATACATATAAAACTTTATATATTCCATATTGTAGAAATTTAGTGTTATGACGTTGTTGCAGGATTTCCTAATTTGGTCTACTTCACTTATATAGAAATTAAATGTATCCCTGTGTGATAGCTTATGTAGGAAAAAATTATCCTATATAGGAAAAGTGATCCTAATGTAAAATAATTAAACGACAATAGATCCTAGTTGTCTACAAATTTATTATTCATGTGGAATTTATTATGCATGTGCCATTAGATTATACCATATTATATTGTAACGCGTAATAAGGTGATACAACCGACATCTGTTGGAAATGGAGACAACTTTAGGTTAGTCACATCTTAGTAAACTTTGGTTTCGCAGAATAGAATTTACGGCAAGGTAATAGGATTATTTATAGACGGCGCTACTCACATCTAGGAGGCGAGTCTTATTTAACTCTTAACAGCCCATAAGTGTCTCGGGAACACTATTTTCCGTTATTGTCCTTATAAAAACTAAAATATTTATTTCCATGAATCAACCTTATATACATATATTCCATCTTCAATGTTTTACGAATCTAAACGAGCAATGAAAATATTTGAAACATGCATAATGTAATATTTATTGCTAATGAATTAAAATTGTAACTCACCAACCCACAAGTGTCCAAGAGACACAATAAAATTTTTTTTTATTCGAGTATGAAAGAAGATTTTATCGGGAATGCAATAGCAGCTCCTAGACCTTTGTTTGTGTTACAATCGTATAGTCTTTGTACTACTCAATGGTACGACCTGGTCCGGCGAGGTATTTCGAATGAGTGCTTAGATATTTCTGCCATAAAGCAGTCGTGCTCGTATTTGTTTCTGTTATAAGAAATGGCTAAATATTAACTAATACAGGACAAAACTCAACGCGTACTTTTGATGAAAGTGACGACGAAAACATTTTTGTTCGTGAACCCGAAAGCGATCATGAGAATTTTGCTGTGGACAGCTGTTCTGACATTGAAAGTAACATGGCAGAATCAGCATCAGAAAGCGATGATGAATAATTATGTCATCATCAGTGATGATGTAGCACTACAAGAATACGTTTCAATTGACACTTATAAAGGCAGAGATGGAACAAATTTCAATTCAGAGCCTGAAAAGCAAAGCCGAACTACTCGACCCAACATACTTCGCGGTGGTATTCATAAGGTGATTCTTCCTCCAGGGCAAGTTATAGTAGATCCGATAGACAGTTTCAACCTATTTTTCAATGATAACTTATTTGAAATCATAGTGAAACATACCAATTCTGTAGCTAAAATCGATGGAAACCAACAGATAAAATCGAAATGCAAGCACTTATAGGCCTTTTATTGACAACAAGTGTCAATAAATAGGCAGGTTTGGATTTTATATAATACTGGGACAAGATTTTTGGAAATCCGATATATTGAGCTACAATGGGAAAAAATAGATTTTCTTCTATACTACCATTCTTGAGATTCAATGATAAAAATACTAGGCCTCTCAGAAAGTCGAGATATAAACTTGCACCTATTCGAGAGTTATGGGAGTACGTACCTAAACCTAAAAAGGTTTTATTTACCTGGAGAAAATCTCACTATTTTTGACCAGCTGGTACCTTTTGGAGGACGAGTATCAATCAAAGAATATCTACCCAGCAAACCTTATAAGTATGGTGAATCTGTGACAGCAAAACTAGCCACCGTGTATTTGGTATACCAAGATACAAGATACAATGTAGTCACCCAGTTACGTGAACCATAATTCCGAAGTAGCAGGAATATTACTTTTGGCAATTATTTTACGAGTCTTTACGTTGCAAAATATTTGGCTCAGAATGGTCTCACAATAGTTGGAAAAATGAGGAAAAATAAGGCTTTTCTATGATGTGATGACATTGGCTTCTTAGGTGCTAAAAAGAGCCGTGCTGTTATTTTCGTGGCTACGATGCATCATAGCAAAGTAGATGTGAGCAATGAAAACAAATCAGAAATGAATTTGTACTATGACTCCATCAAGGGAGGTGTGGATAGGCTTGAGGAAATGAGTATACAGTTCGACGTAAAACAAATAGATGCAATTTTTCAAAATATTATAGATGTTGTTGCCGTTCCTTCTCTAATTTTATGGAAAAATTTATGTCCTATTTGGAACCAATGGAAAAAGAATACACAAAGAAAACTTATTTTTTTCGTGAAATCGCAACTGTATTTGTATCACCTTACCTATATACGGAGACGAAACAAGGAAGGCCTATCGAGTTATCACTTAGCAGCCACGCAAGATGTGGTAGGATCAAACAGGGAGCTGCTCAATCATCTGATCCTGTTGCGGATGGAAAGAAGCGTTGTCATATTTGTCCTTCGAAAATATCCAGAACTTCTAAAGAGTATTGTCTATGTTTTCTTTCATATGCCCTAGTGTCTGTTGGACACTACTGGTCAGTTACGTGTCAAGAGCATACTGGGTAGTTAAGGGTTAAGGCAGTGAAGTGAGCGAAGTAAACTATTTGAATTACGACAATTAGAAGTACAGTACCAGCGATAACTAAAGAGTTGATTTCATAATTGTTTGTGAATTATGAGAGTAAACAATACCTACAATTAAATAAAGAAAGAACTTTTGAATGATTGTTGAAATATTGTGTTTTAAATAGCAAACTAAGGCGACACTCGTAGCATTATATATATTTCTTATTTTTAAAATTGATTTTTCACAAGATATATGATGGAATTTAACAACGATTAAAGTTTTAAATAAATAAATAAATACAAAGTTTAATTAACTATGGTTAAAAACAGCTGTGTTCATTTGAATCTCCAAATAAATGGAACTAGTGTGTATTTATCTATTTTTCAATAAATTTATCAATATGTCATTATTTTCATGTTTCTAAGCTAATTTATACCTAAATCTTTAAATCTTTAAAAAAATTCGGCCATTTTACGGCTTCGTACCCAAAAGGGTAAAACCGGGAACCCTGTTACTAAGTGTCCGATGTCCGTCCGTCTGTCTGTCACCGAGCTGTATCTCATGAAGCGTAGTAGGTAGCCAGTTGAAATTTTGATAGAGTATGTATTTGTCGCTATAACAACAAATATTAAAAATAAAATAAAATTAAAAATTGAAGGGGGCCCTCATACAAGAAACGTGATTTTTTCGGCGTTTTTTCCTCGTTTTATTCTCATTCATTATTATTATCATAAGTAGGCATTTTTTTTTAAATGACACCATTATTTTTTTACATGACGCCTACTCTCACTTGAAAAAATAAATTAAAAGTGTTAAATTTTGTAAGGAACCCTTCGTGATTAGCCGATTTTTTTTTTCTTACAAGTATGATTGTCCAAATAATCAGAAAATATTTCTACTAGGTAGGGATAAAAAGAGATGATATAGGATTTCAGTTCTTTCTTAAAGATTAAAAATCTTGGATATAACACACAAAATTTCATACCACGACTTCAACACCTACATAAGAGGGAATAAACACTTTTATAAGTAACAAATTCCTATCTAAAGATGTAAATTGCTGTGTTGAGAATAGATATTTCGATATAGCATTTATAGGCTATAAAATCATAGTAGAGAATATACCGAAACAAAACATTCATATAGCACTTATGTTTCTATTTCGTGATGAGAATTCCTATATGAATTCCGATATAAGAATTCCTTTCGGCCAGCGTGAAGTGGTTTTAAAGTCTTCGTGACAGTTGAAAGAACAAGTTGTATAGAACAAATTTCTGTGAACGTGCGCATAGTGGTATATACTATATTTTTGATTTAAAACACTGAGCTCAGTCTATCAGAATAGAGTCAATTCTATAAAACCAGCGTTTAAAATGCTCGAGCTTTTTAATTGCTCTTGCTCTTACACTTGCCTCGCTCTTAATTGAAACAAAGTAAAGTTACTTTGCTTTGGTCCGCTCTGAAAAATCATTAAGCAACTTTCATTACTTTGCTATGTTCTGAAAACTACTAAACTATTCTAAATGCTTTGCTTCATAAAACTTTTTGTTCTGGACATTTTTGCTTTACTTTGTTGTTAAATGCTTAGAATGCTTTGCTCCGCTCTCATATAGACGAAGGATAAATGAAACATATTTCCAAGAAATCGAATAGGATTAGCAGACGACAAATTTTGTGGATTTTTGCTATCAGATTTCATAGCATTTTATTTGAATTTTCCTTCGTCTATATGATTTGCTAATTTGGATGGATTTGTTTTTGTTTTTTTTAATTATAGTGGCATTTTTTAGCATTATGGCATATATAATTGTAAAAACAGTAGAAAACGTCAAGAAGTGGATTTCGGCGATACCATCCGCTTGGGAAAAAGATGCTGTTTTGTACAGGCCTCCCGTAAAACGAATTATACGTTACTTCAAAAATTATTAAATGATGTAAATTCCCAACCAACGGATAGTTATTTATTGCATTTTTTGTCACCTTTGTACCCTTGTGTATAGAAGTATTGCGAAAACGCTTCCTTGTTGTAATGTCAGATGGCTCCACTTGTACCATTTTGAACAATTTTGCTCACGTTTCGGTAAAAACAAAGCTGTGCTACTGAAGTATATAGACAAGGGGTTCAGGCACTGACATGTATAATATAGGCCGCTGAACCTACTGAAATCGCATACATTACCATTGGATCACTTGTCTATAGTTGTCTCTTTTTGGTTTAGTTTACTGTATTCCGCTGAACTTCAAATACGTAATCTACCATAGTTCAGTTTCAGTTCAGTGGATTTTCCAAATGAATATTTAGAATAGAAATAGATGGCAATACAACATTTGTAATCCTTTCTCTATCCCCCATAGCTACTTTCGAAATAAGGAGACAAAAATTGCTTAATTATATTTCCTTAAAAATCGAGTTTAAGGAATATTTGATGTTATGATCAGCTTGTAATAAATGTTAAAGCAAAAATGAAACTTTTTGAACTAGTGTTCATACCCCTGACAACAAAAGTGGACCCATATGAAATAGAAGATCAAGCAGTCTATGTTATACATGTCAGTGGGTTCAAGACATAAGCCGTAAGATCATAAGCCAAGCTAAAAACATACAAAAGCTGGAAAGTAGACAACGCCTCGATAGAATATAATAGTGAATTCTTTTCTGAACTTGGATTCACACACGCACCAGAACTGTGCTGACACCATCCTGTTCGGAGCTGTCAAATGTGAAATTGGCAATTCCGGTATATGTTCGGTGGTAACGGTGGGGTTATTCAATGGTTAAAAAGGACCAAATAGTATTACGATGCAGACGCACTATGAAGAACAGTACAGTTACCCACTTGTGATAAAAACGTTTCCACATTATCTTCCTCTGAAGTATCCGTCGAGTCTTCATTTAAAATATTTAATGCCGACAATCAGTCTTTTTTATTAGGCATATTCTTTAATAATGTTTTTCCACACACAAAAATAATAAATATCAAAACAACGCTGTAAGACTGTTTTTTCCAAACATAAATTATAACAAACTAAAACAAAAACGATGTAATTAATTTTTCCACAACAAATAACACAAAAATCCCGCTCAATCAAAACAATAAAACATAACCTCAAACCCCAGTCTACACCCGAAACAGGAAAAAATGTGGGTGTAGAAATTTGCAACCAGGGGCAGCACCAAAAATAACATAGGTAGAGAAGATTGCGCGTTTGGTTTTGTTACTGGTGTGGTGGGAAGAAAAGAACACGAAAATGACAGATTCGGTGACGACAGTGCCTACACCAAGTAGCATAAAAGAATTCACTATGTATTCGACGATGACTGGACCTGTTGTAGGGCAGCCCGCAATTTTTTCTTAGAAATTTACTGGACATTTTTTCTTAGAATTCTTATGCATTATTGGAGTCCGACAACCGTTGATTGGGCCGCTAATAATTTTTATGAGCATGGACTCGTAGATGAACAAATAGCATTCATTTCTTCTCACAAATTTATAGAAAATGTTTCGGCAGACTGGAGTTATTTTCAGATACAATCAAACAGGTGTGCCGTTGTCAGCCTAAAATGCTTAACAAATGTAATGAAAAAATTTTCAGTAAATTTTTAAGAAAAAATTGCGGCCTTCCCCACATCAAGTCTAGACATCGCTGATTTTATACTGGAGTGAGGCATTGCTGGATTACCCTTTGGTTTCGTCTGTTCTGCAGTAGTAGCGCCTCTGCACACAACGAGGTACTAAGTCAAATTGCGTTTAGCAATCACTAAATAGCTCTATACACAAGGGTTGTACCTACTACCAGCGCGTGCCCCGACATGACACTTTAGCATCTCCTATGAGCTTTTCTATAGGAATACAATTTCCAAGTGATTCCCATGATCCTATATAAAAGTTCACTAAATGAGTGTTGATAGCGAAAAAGAATTCTTACTGATAATTACTGGATAATTATCGCAGTGCTTCTTCCTTAATCTCTCATGACTTCAAGGCAGAGAACAGTAGTAAGGCACTTGCGTTTGCTCATGATTATTTGTGGTATTAAATTTTATGAAGTTAATTAAATAAGCCACTTGCCTCACTTATATTAACCAAAACTTCAGATAACATACTGCCATAGATGGCATAATAACTAGATGTCGTATGCAGTACCAAAAAAAAAAAGCAAAATTTATATGGCTGGGGTGGTCCATTCCGGAATGGATCATAACATTTGAAATGATGTTTACGTCGAGTGATTCGTATTTTTTCGTATCTGAAGTATTTTGGAAGTCGATCAAACGTATACAAAACTGCTAATATAAAAAGATTTGCTTTCGGCACGCTCCAGATCATGTTATGGTTCATTCCAGAATAAACTACCCATTTCACAATCAGTATACCCTGCTCCAGTATGCCATGCGACATCTACTTCTTGTGCCATCTATGATACTAGTGCTTACCACTCTAAACATCACATTGAAAATGAAAGATGAGTTACTTCGTTCAATAGTGGAAAAACTCCACAGTTTAGACTCGTGGAAAATTAGATGAGATCACCTTGTTGGACTTCAATCTGCTGAAGCTCATCAAATAATCTTATATAGAGCTTCCAAGCGAATGCTCTAAAAGCATTTGAGTTCGTTTCTTGCGCCTTTGCTTATATTTCATGATAGATCAGTGAATATACTTCTAAAGCATTGCCAAATGATGGTTAGAGAAGAGCTTAAATTGTGGTCCTTTCAGAAGCGCTGGTTTTTCGTCCCCATGGGGATGAACTAATTTGCACAACAAATTCCTCGTTGACTAACATCCCTAGATGAAAACCTTTTTCCTAAAAATACAAAAAAATACCCACAAAGAAGCATTTCGTTCATTAATTTGAACAGGCTTATCTGATATCCTCAGTTCCAACAACGTCCTAAACAAATAATTATATAATAAAGAGGGCCATTCCAGTCCTGCCTACAGGCGTCCCACATATTATTAAAACTGAAATTAAATCAAAATACATTGATAATATGTAAATTAACTAAAAATACCATGAGCTTACCAAAAATTCTACTTCGCTCGGATTGTTTACTTGTGTAATATCAATCTAGGACATTACGTCAGACAGATGGTGTCGCCACAATCAAAACTGGACCAAACGAAACCAAGCGTTGTCAGGACAACACATCATGGAGCTGGAACATTGCTGTTCATAGCGGTTATAAAAGGGCGGCGAGCCGCAGCAAAATTACTCATTCGGTATTCAGAGTCTAATCTGAAAGCAACCTCCACCAGAGTCTAATCTGAGTTTCCTATCCTTTGAACAAAAGTATAATTTTATTTATTCCTTATATAGAAGTTAAATTAATTCTATTGTTGTAGCAGTATAATTCTACTAATATCCAAGCTACCAGAAAATCTAATGTTAGCTTCCCACTCATGTAACAGAACTATAATTCTGCTTACACGCTCCAGCACAGAAGTGTAATTCTGCTACATAGTCGGTCTCATCCTCAGAAAATCCTATTCTGTATTTAATTTGTGGAAGTCTAATTCCAAAGAAATACAATCGCTCTTCAGCACGGATTTTTTTTTTAATTTACATAAATTAAATTTTTACTTAAATTTTAACTTGTTCTTATTTGTTGAGTTTTTATGAATTTTATTGAATTTTTCTCATATTAGTATTGTTAGTAGCTTTTACGTTTTAATTCATATTTAGGTTTTAAGCAGTGCTGGGCACCGTTTATAAAAAAATTAGCTTCGTTAATCCGTTACTAAAAAAGTTAACTTCGTTAAACGTTAAAGCCTTACTTTACGAAAAATTTAACGGAAGTTAACATTAATCGTTAACTCCAAATAGTAATTATAATCTTTATAGTATTCGACTAGTGAAATGAGCAAATATATTGAACGAATACCCAAGACACACGGAACATATCAACGATTATTGGCGGAGTAATGACCATTACATGGCTCGTGTGTTATTGCATCATTGGCGCAATGATCATTCGTTTCGTCATTGCACCAATTACGCCTCCACAAGCTCATTCGTTTGCAACTATGCATTACTTGTCATTCCTTTTGTCGATAAGTGCGCTTTAAGCGGTGAAGAACTGCAAGTTATTGGAAAAATCAGCTGATTTTCAAGCCCTCACTGTCAGATGTCATTTGTGAAATCTACTGATACATTTTTCAAGGTAAATTTTGAATATTTTCCAAAGTGAATTATTGGAAAACTCTCTCACATTATATATTTAATACAAGGCTCGAATCAATTTTTCGCAAATTACTTTACAATTCACAATTTTTAATTTACAAAATTGAGAACTGTCATCTGTCAAATCGAATTACCGTCAAGATATCGTGTGCTTGCCTTACCCAGCAATGATCCTTCAATTAATTACGTAATTGAACCAATGATCATTCTAGTGCGTCATGTGCCTAGGGTATAATACCCTTGCTTATAAAAAAAATATTTTGGTTGGGGAAGTTTAGGTAGGACATGGAAGATAAATAAGAAAACAGTATACAAATCTTAGTTTGTTATAATAAATATTTCGAAATCAAATTAAAATTACGGGAGAATCAAAATACTGGGGATTACTGGTGAAAAGCCGCAGCAAATTAGCATTGTTCATCGTCCAGTAGCGCACAAATATACAAGTAAAGAGTTCTTCATATAGGACTTATACTCCTTAGACTCATATAGAACTCAAAATAAAGATATAACACTTTAGTTATTCCTTCAAGAACTATACAAGATTTATGTGAGAACATAAATGGTGTAGGAGCCCTATAGGAACATTTCCAAATTTCAAGCACTTGAAGTCTTAACGATGTTCCTTGGGTATTATGGGGGCTCTGCTCTATCGCATAGAATAACTCACTAGTGGTTCCCTGAATTTCATTGGAATCATACAAGTAAGTACGAATGATGCTGAACGCAGTGGAGAACCGAATGAAGGGTTTATTATATTATTATGTTAAACGAACATAGGATGAAAATATGTAAGCTAGATAAGATTGCAAATATTTCAGATAAACGTATTTTTCATATCCTGTGTAACCTTTTAAGAATGGGGAAGATATCGGTTCAACCTTTGTTCGTTCACACCACAACCAAAGATCGCGATTGATGAAAAATCGTCCGTACTCGTTGAAGAAAAAATTCTCTTCCGCCATAACAAAATTGCAATTGCTATGGCAAAAATTATCGAATTGTCCAACGAACTACTCCAGATTTACACTCTTCCGACTTCTTTCCATACATAAGGAAATAGCTTGGTGGAAAAAAAAATTACAAATATTTTGCAAAGTTCGCGAAATTGTTTTTTATGGAGGCTTAAAACAGTTGCAACCCGATCATGCAAAGTTCATGTTGCTAAAAGGAGATTATGTCGAAAATTAAATTGAATTCTGGTAAAAAAAATGTTTCTTTTGAAGTTAGTCTTATCAAAGAGTCCTCGTGTATTAGAATTTTCAAAATTGCACTTTTTTTCTTTAACATACATGTTTCTCTCACTAATCAAGTCTTGTTATAAAAACTGACATCAGTTGTGCATATGGCTGGCCGCTATTATAAATGTACCTCTGCATATGTAAGAAGTAGAGCAAGAGGTTGCCTCACGATGCGGTGGGTTTAAGTTCGAGTTCCATCAGCTAACCCAATATTTTGATAATTTTTGGACTTAGTTTATTATTATTTATTATGTGCGCTCCTTTTCACCCGGATATTTCAATTAAAAACAAATTAACTTCTAAAATAAATCTCTTTTCATATACACTCAAGACTATATTATACTCAATTCACCTTCTTAAGCAATTAATCGCTTTTTTATTGGTCTTATCCTTCTTAAGAATGATATTAACGTTACCTATACCAATGCCCTCTCAAAAATTACCACCTCTCTAAAACGGATGAAAAACATTTAGATTCATGACCTCATTGCAAATTCATCAGTCGTGGAAATAATAAAACAACGCTCAGACGAACTTTCCGACGTAATTGAGACATTAAAAATTACGTGAAAAATTTTTACAATAATTTCAGATCCTTCCTTCGGGAAAAAAAAAGAAGAAACAAACAAGGGACAGAAGAAAAAATACAAACAAAAGTGAAATAAAATCAGAGGGAAGGCGAAAAACTCCTGAATAGACATTTCGAGAATAGCACGAGCCCGAACGAAACGTAATTGGCAAAGTAATTTTATTGCAACCTTTCGACACTTCAGGAGATAAATCCGCACAGGAAATTTGAAACCATTTCCCAGCCGTGATAGGGACACATTTATGGGAACATAGCTTTATCCAGACAGAGAGCTGGCAATGAAGGCCTTGTCCGTAACGTAGTACAACATTCTATGGATATATGTATGTATATACATAAGAGTGGATATATTTATACATATGTAATCCTTGGAAAAATTGAATTTTCCCCTGGAGCAAAACAACAAATTAACCACCTCCGCATATATAGTAACCTGGTCATATGAACATGTACTACAACACTATACAGTACTGTGGTGGGTATAGGTATGATATCGGCCAGCCATATATATCCTATGTATCGAGTAACCCCCCCTCAAGTAATACCCTCGAAGAGTGAGAGCTGTACAGCTTGCTTTCGGGTAATTTTCTTTCAGCGATCCCTGAAGACCCTTTACCTATTCCGTGCTGTTATATATAGTAGGCTCACAATACAATACGAGTTTTCCTCTTTTTAGAAGAAACAATGATGAGATTGGGGCAATTTCATCAGAAGTTTTTATTGGGAATAGCATCAATTAGTCACCGGATATATAGAGAGAGAGTAGGCCTATAGATGTCGCCCTGCTGGTTAGGTTGTATACAGTTGTTTCTATGTTTGTACATATTTAGGATTGCTCGATTTTACTTGTGAGTTTCAATTCTTTCATACTCATCAGTATTTAGTCAGTGAAATTGTTATTCACACTGGTTAAATTGAAAAACGGTGATTGGACACTCTTCAAAGGACTTATACTATCCGTTATTGTTGTTGTCAATTTAAAAAAAATGTTCTGTACACTGTCGTGCTACTTTATACTATAAGTAAGGCATCCTCTCGGGAACAGATTGAATATGGGAATATTCGTTATTTCGTATTTTATTTGAAAGCTTTTTCCTTGTACTTCATGTTCGGTTCCGTATTGTTGCTTGTATTTCATCATAGACGCCTTCAGTTAAATTGGCTAATCCCTCTATACCGTTTCGAGCAATGTACCACTGTGTTCCACTGTGCTCCAACGATATACAAAGGCACCATCTCCATTTACCGTGAGTTCCTTTATTCCACGAATATTCGTAAACGTGAAATCCCACTTGTCGCTATACTTTTTATTCTCTTCATCTTAAGCTCTATCCTGAAGAGGACAGACAATTCCATTGTCGCATAAGGCTAAGTGTCTCTTTCGGTAGATATCTGAAAGAGGTCTTTTGTAAGCTCTTCAATCATTGAACAATGAAAACTGGGGCAAAGTGTATTTGTGCTGCTTTATCTATTTAGGATTTAAATAAACAGATGGAGAGAATTTCAACAAAAGTTCAATCATTTAGGAAAATTAAAAAAAAAAAAAAAAAAACTTTTTTTCTTATACATAAGTCAGAAGGTAATGAAAACATATACATGCATATCTAGATATAACTAGTCCATTTCATGTTCTTTTCAATATTTTCATAGTCGTCACTTTTCAAAACATAGTTGAACTGTTACGTAAGAGTTAAAGTAAACTTTAGAGAAAAAAAGAAACTATATCCGCCATGAGTTAAAATATCTTTTTGAGGTTCAGTAAGCAAAAATTACACAAAATCAGTCACGTTGCTATGGGGGTCAGTGAAGTGAGAAATCGGCTTCGGTAGTCAGGCGAAACGAAAGCTTTCGAAAACCTCAAGTAGCAGCAGCAGCAGCAGTAGCCTAAAACTGCACTGTCAGACTACGATCGTTCATTTTAACTATCCAATCTGAATGGTGTAGATTAGATACAAAACTATGCCTATGAGAGATACACTAGAGCAGGCACACAAAGATAGACAATCAGATATCCATCTACTCCATTGCTGGCCACTTCTGCTGTACGTTCCCTTTTGTTCTTTTGATCTCTGGAGAACTCTGAATGTTGGAAAACCTCCCTATCCCCTATTGTTTTACGTTTGGAATTCAAATGTTTTGCAGTCAGAGAATATCTATCTTCCGACGAACATCACTGGCCTGACCAAGCGCATCATAGAAATTTACTTTCGTCACGTACATGATGTTATAACAGCAGAATGACCATTACATTCAACAAAATGGTGGAGCAGTCACCAACACTATTGTATAGTATAAAGCTTTAATGTGGTTGGGCATTTTGGATCGAATATGAAATATGTCCACCCATTGTCCCATCTGAACTCTAGATTTCGCCCAACATTATAAATGACGAGAACGTGGTGGATTCTAGCCTGTATGTATATATATGCTTATGTAGAGGGATCTGTTTGTGTGTTTATACATACCTATGCAAGACGAACTACAACAGGAGTGAAATTTAACCGAATTATCGTGGATGATAAAAGTGACTTTTGCACGCCATATGACATGCTTTTGTCTCTGGATTATTGCACAGTAAATAAGTTTTGTTTTCAATTAAATAGAAGTCCTTTTCCTGAATAGTTGTGGGAACGCTTTCGCTGTCTGCCGCAGACAAAATTGTGTTAGCAATTGGTTGTAAGTACAGTTGGCATTTGAGAGAAAAATAATTTTTTAAAGTTGAGTTAAATTTTTTTTTTTTTAATACAAATTTACAACCACGCACGGCTGTTTTTCTCAATATTGGAATTGATATTTAGTTCCTATTGAATTTATGTTGGAAGTATATTTTTGGCATAAGCAAATGTCCTCTTATGGACATGAGAAATGTGTTAAAAAAAAATCTAAATATCATATTTCTGAACTCATTGCTACAAAATTGAAAAGAACTTTTTGGTCCAGCCTCATATAAATTTTTCTATCTATGATAACTAAATAGATGGCGCTTTGATCGTTATATTATGTCCATATGATTTCAATTTTTCGATTGAATTATACGTCTGTCGCGTACTAATTTTTGATGCAATACGTTATAATACATTTGGATGAAATTAATGCAGAAACACTTCCAAGCAAGCCCTGGCCCTTCTCTGGCCGTGGTCACTCTGTTTGTCAAAATTATGTTTACGGCTTGCCTAAAAAAATTGAAAACAAAATGACACCAAATACAGCGGATTGATGCTATCATTATCGTTTTTATAAAAATAGAGATTACTCTTTAGAGTTTCTTACCGGGGCAAACTTATATTTGTTCAAGAAGGAATTTATTTGGATTCTCCGGTATATAGCAAAAACAAAAAAAAAAATTTTAATTTGTTATTTCATCATACAACGCATTTTATTTTTGGTGACAAGTTTCAAGTCTTGGACTTGATTTTTATTTCTTCATCCTTGATGTAATATAGGAGTTTTTGCCTCATATAATTCACACCCAGAATTTGTTCTGAGTTTATATGAGAGAAGGTCAATTTGATCTGTTTCAAGCGTCTACAGCAGGCAGGAAACCAAGATGTACCGATGAGTGTAAGGTTTTCTGCTAACACGAAACGCTTCTTCTGCTTCCATTCTCTTTTTCCTTTTTCAGCCCGCTGCGGGCGTATACAGGTTCGATTCGTTTAGAACGAATCTGGTTTTTTTAAATTTTTTAATAAATTTTTTTTCTATTTTTCTCAATTTTTTGGTTTTTTCATTTTTTCTTCTCTTTTTCTTTCTTCTATTTTTTCATTTGTTTTTCAAGTCACTCAATTGCGCTATTGGTCCTGTTGATGAGTCAAAACCAAGACTTGAAACTTGTCACGAAAAATAAAATGGGTTTTTGTGATGAAATAACAAATTAAAACCGGAGAATCCAAATAAATTCCTTCTTGAACAAATATCATTTTTTATGTATAAAAAAAAAACTGTTTACAGAAAGTAGTCCTGACAAAGCAAAATGTTCAATATTGGCAAAGCAAGCCTTGGATGAATGGATGGATTCATTAAAAAGAGTTTGAGTTGGTCGAGCTCTGGAAGGTGGGCGACACCAAGGGACATTGTTCTCCCTCCAGATTTATAAGCAATTGCTCATAGGTCCCAGCTGGACGCTCTACCAAAATGTTGAATTGGCCCCCAACCCTCCCTGGCTGCTGCATGCAGTGCTTCCAGAAGGTGTAAGCCAAGCAATCTGTACCGCTTTCCGGAGAGAGCCGAACAGTGACACAAGAAGTGGGTTACCGTTTCGGGTTCCTTTCCGCATCCTCTGCATATAGGATCAACAACAAGTCTCGTCTTGTGTATATGACCTCAGAGAAAAGGGTGCCTAGTAAAAATTGACACAAGTGCTCTCAGGGTTGACTTGCTTAGTCCCAATATCTTTTTCGTCAGATTTGGGTTAGGTTTACTCCACAGTTCCCGAGGTATTATCTATCCAGAGGCGAATGTGTTGGCAGTCAGATCAGGCCGAAATCCTAGACGTAAGAATTGTTGGTCCAATCCAGATTGTAGAGGATGGTTCGGCCAAGGTTGCACCAATACGGGCGATCTTGTCCGACATTTCATACCCGCTGATATCGCTGTGACCTGGCACTCAACGAAGGAGTACCCTGTTATACAGCGAGAGGAAATTTAGGGTGGTTTTGAACTCCAGGGGTCGGATTTACTAACAATGAGAGTTCTTTTGACACTTAACTCTCTACTCGGAATTCTGTCAATTTGTATTGAGATTTACCAAAATCTCTATTGCACTTGACAAAACTCTCGGCGGTTTTAGTTGTGGAGAAGAAAGTGGAATATTTCCCAACTGACATTATTGTCTGCTTTGTTGTTTGTGAAGGTACCTAGGTATCATCATTCATCGTATAATCTGGTTATATTTAGAAAAACAAATTATGGAAATCCTTGCAATACTTACAGAGAAATATGGATTTCGGTGTCTCAAGCTACCCGATAAAAATTATAAATCGCGTGAAAATGATCAATATGGTCGTCTTCCAGTACAGAAGAGACGTTTTAAATATTTTAAAAATGCACAATAAAGCTTGTATGTAGGATTAAATCGCATCCACATTTTGTCCTCTAATTAGATATGTAATTCATTTTTGAGTGCGGTAAATGGTTTTGGAGATAACTGCAAAAGAAGTGAATTAGTCCTTCTTAAGACGAAAAAATGGTCTGTTTTTGGTAGCAAAAAAGGACATATTTTCAACTCGTCAGTACGAAGAACTGGTAAGTCGTGGAAATTCACTTTTCAAGAGGCAAATGTTAGCAATATAATGGATTTGAAACAAAGAACGGAAGAAATATTCGAAAATATAGGATCTGGAGTGTATATGATCCAAGTGGAAAAAATCCGTCTTTTTGCGGTAAATAGTCAGTTATGACGATAAAATGATTAGAAAAGAGCTACAAAACTCGATTACCCGTTTCCCCCAGATTAATTTGATACTACCCCCCCCCCCCCCCCCTCCCCTAAAGCCTCTTCTCGCTTAAAAATTTATCACCTATATTTTTGTACTTTAGACCCTAAATCCTTCGGGAAAGCCCCAATGCTCTACGAACCGCCCACACAGAGTTAGCCGTCACTTCTCACGTGTTCCCTAACTCTCCAAGTACTTAAGTTACAGAATCGCAGGACGGAGAGCTAGGGAGTTTTAATCGGGGAAAACGAAAGTTCTCATCTCCCAAACTCCCCAGCTCTCCGTGTTACAGAATCCGGCCCCAGTAACAGCTTGGAGGGTTTTGACAATTCCTTTACTGCTGCTTGGCTGTCCGCGCAGATGGAAATCTTTTTTTCACCGTATCCGTGTTGAGCAGATATCTTCCCGCTTCAAGAATGTCCTTGACTTCCGTCTGGAAAACCATAACATGGCTTTTAAGGTGTAGGGAAATTTCCTTACAGAAAATGCTTGCGTCGGTATTTTCTTCAGTTTTGGAGCCGCTATGTAAAAAAATAGGGTGGTCAATTCTAAGCTTCAAGAGTGTTGCGCCCAAACTGCTCTAGATGGAATTATTAATTTCAATTCGCTTTCCTGTATAGTCTTGAGAAGGAGGTCGCTGTCCCTGTCGATGTCAGGTGCAATGGATTGCACGATTTCAAATACAAATATGGACTGGTGTGGAATTCTTGTTCCAACGTGATTGAGATGCAACCTCTGCGATTTTTGCCCCCTTGAGCCTTCCGGCTAGCGTTATGGCCAGCTACTCGGCTTGGTTTTGTGTCACGTCATTTAAAAACCCGTGCTGGAAATTCTGACATCGCTTTGAGGAAAATTCGAGACCCGTCGTGTTTTCAGGTGTCACACACCGGGGTGCTTTAAAACGTTTCAATGCACACATTACGTGACTGGAAAATGAAAGGATACACGCAGCACAACTAAGCGAATGGTGAGCACTTTGATTCGTACGTTATCACTTTAATTAAAAAGCAAATACGAGAAAAAGTTACAATGGGTCTAAGACTAGTATTATACCCTAGATGAAAATAAAAGTTAAATAAAATGGAAACCGAAGGTTTTGTATGGACATACCAAGAAGTGGTTGCCCAATTTAGTTCATTTTTGAACTTAAATTTATATTTGTTAAAAAAGCCTGTGTGAACCATTTCAGCTCTCTAAGTGAACGTGTTATCGAGTTTTCGTGAGGGCAGACAGACAGACGGGCATGTAAAAATCAAAGTAATTTGTAATATAATGCGTGGGTGGGTGCCAATCCATTTTGTTCTGCCAGCATTATTTCTGTGCGTTACAAACTGAATGAAAAACTTAAAAATAGTCCACATTTCCAGAAGTTTTTTTTTATTAATTATATTATTTCCAAAAAAAATGTTATTGCGTCCAAAAATTTTTTTTAATGATTTCATAACATCAGTAAGAGGTCCTGAGTCGCGCTATCTTTCGCTGTTCAAACAATAGAAACACTAGCCAAAAATGAACACAATAGAAGATGGACAATAAGACAAGACTGTAGACAGTCATAAACATTCCTACCCAAGTTAGGCACAACCATCCAGGGAGGGGGTCCAGGCGGACCGGAGTATTGATTTTTCGTAAAAAAGTTCATAAAAGATAAATCGTAGATAATTTCAAGATATTTTTTTAGGTGTAGCTCAATTGGAAAGCGAAATATATAAAAAAAAATGTTACCCTTTTTTTCAGGATGGCACTGGGTAAACATAAATTTCGAGTTATCTTAACCTCCCTCCTGACCGCTCAAAAAATCGCCAACTGTGAATTTCTACAGGGTGTTTCCGCCATGTGCAGGAGGTGTAGTGTACACACCTAACCAAACAAAAACTTTCTTTGCAAGGGGCTTGGGAGGCATACTGTTTCGGAGATAAAGAGTGATTAAGAAAATATGCTAGTTTTTCACAAAATACCCTGTATCTGGAAAAAAGTATTGGGCGCACGGTCACTGTCAAGAGTTCATTGTATGCAGAGCTTCATGACCTTTCCAACGACTCCTGAGCTCCTCTCAGATTTTATGGTGGTCTAAACTAAAAAATATTTCTGATTTTCTTACCTTTCTTTGATTATCATAACTTTTTTTACTATAACTGTAAACTACTACATCTTTCACGTTTTTAATGTCCCTTGGTAAACGATTAAACATATTAGGCACTATATATATAGAAAACCTAAAATAGTACATAAAAATAACTGAAAACTTGTCTTTAAAAAATTATTTTTCATAATTTATCATATCATCAATTTTTTACAAATATTTCAATGGGGTGGAAATTTTGTAAAGTTAGTTTTCTTTTTGGATAAACCATTTAAGTAGAATAGAACTGCTACGCATATCATAAATTAATGGGATCCTTTCAGCACTTGAGATGCTATGGGGCAGTGGTAATAAATTTAAAGTCAAAGATTAAAATAAGCTAAAGAGACTACTTAATCTACCACCCTTAGATCTTCTCATTCAGGTAGGATTGTGCGCAGATTGCGCTCATGTGGATATTCGGAGTATGGCCTAGATCTTCTCATGCTCTCTGGCAAATGAACTGGACTTGGAAAACCCTCTGGCCACTATGCCACGTGATGCGATGGTACCTGAGCTTCGTTTTGGGCGTCGCTTCTCTGTGAGATTTTCTGTAAGGGAATCGTGGCCTTAGGGAAGTACTTTATCGAGCTTTCTCCAGTCCACTCTAAAACTTTTCACCGATGGCTCACTCACTAATGAGGGAGCTGGTGCGGGTGTCTACTTTCCTGAGCCTGATATTGGAATGGAGTACTCACTTGGAGGACACACCACTGTCTTCCAGGCAGAAGTATTCACCATCTCAATGGCAGCGAAGTTAGCCCTTGATATGCAAATCAATGGGAATGCCATTGCTATCCTTTCGGAGAGTCAGGCGTCAGGCATCTTTGATGGATCTGAGTGGCCCTCGGATAACATCTAAGTTACTGGAGTATTGCAGGTCGTTTGCGGATAAGTGGTATATCCACAAGAAGGTGTCCTTCTATGGGTTCCTGGACACATGAAGATCATGGAGAATGAAAGAGTTGATCTTTAAGCTAGGACTGGCTCTGATTTTCCGTTCCTTAAACCGGAACCCGCCATAGGTATTGGCACCATCGGGTCTCTCATCAAAGCGGATGTTCATAGGAAGCATCAACAGATATGAGCGATCCTGACTACGTGCCGGTATACAAAACTGTTTCTTGATAGGCCCAATGGGATTATCTCCGATTTTTTCATGGAGCTCGGAAGGAAACTATGTAGAACTGTGGTTGGCATCATCACCGGCCACAGCTCATTTCACGCTCATCTAACAAGGATGGGAGTTGTTGACAGCCTTGGATGTCTGTCCTGCCTGAGACAACCGAACACTTTTTGTGTGCGTGTCCAACCGTCGCCCGGAGCAGACTTGATACTCTAGGGTCTGCCTTTCAATCTCGGGATGAGTTGAAAAGCGTTTCTCACAGGAATGTGAATGAGCTTCTAGCAGGACAGCACAATTGGCTGCAATGGCCTCTGTGCTTGGGATGGGAACTCCTGTTCCCCTACCTAAAAGAAAAAGCTAAAGTAGGACATTGTCCTATATATATAATTCACCCCCCCCCTTCAGTCTTTTTTATTATATAAATGATCCCAGAGATGAAAGGAACTTATAACTCGATATTGGCCATGGTTCAAAATATATGGCTCAAAACATTAAAATTGAGGAATTTTAACTCGTTTTTTTTTATTTAATTAGTATTTTTATCGAAAAACTAATCAACAACACCAACTTGTGCTACCGCATTTAAGAAGCGCAAAAGCTTCTCCTTTTCGGCATTTTTTGCACCTATTCTTAAGCATATCCAGCAAAAAAGTTCAATAAGTACCAGAAAGTATACAATTATCTTTTGAAAATGAGGTTTTTCATAGCTGAGCTGACCGATTCCGATTCAAGCCTACCGCTCCCCCGATACCATCACACTCTATCATCTGGCCCTAATGCTACGGCTTCCCCTTAGTATTAGTGAAGTACATAATGCTATTATTAATTATATAATATATGCGCTTAACACTTTCTAGATAACTTTTATATTTCCTCAGTCTATCCCTTCGCTATTGTCCAAGTTCGAAATCCGATTTCCGCCCTGTCAGTATTCTTTGCTCTCTGACTTAGTAAAATATTAAATAAATAAGCTTCATCCTTAACATTCATTTACATTTGACTCCATTCCATTGCAATATAATTATTGATAATATGATGTCATGAGGATAAAAACTGATGTATGCTCCATCCTCTGATTGATTTCACTGAGGTTTTGAGATAAAACTATGTAAAACATTCAAAATTTTGTTTTTGGTTCCCATACAATTTATCGTACGAGCGTACAAAGCATGTTTATCGTACAATGAATTCGGTGTTCCTCAAGGCTCAATCTTGGGTCCACTACTTTTAACATTATCGACAAATGACTGGCCAAATGCTCATCGGAGCTTTTATATTCAATATATGGTCACATTTAGCTTTATATTTGCTATTAGATTGGCTAGATTGGTCGAAAGATGTTGAATAATTTGATTGTCATAATAGTAAACCAAGTATTGATCAAGAAATAATTTTAAAAACTTAAACCTTACAAATAATAATAAAATTATGGCTAGTAACTATGTTTTATAACTGTCATCGTTACTAATAGTCTCAACCTGAGATCGTAGCATATTATGACTTAATTTACAACGGTTTGATACCTTAACACACTTTCACAGATTTCGATGGAGAGTTATCATTTAAGCGGTACATATGTATGTATCCATCAAGCGATTAGAGCATATTTATTATGATGACGATGACAATGATGAAGAAGTTTATAAAACTAATCTGTGTTCGTTCACATACTACTGAAGTAAAAATATTATGCTCTAATGACCTGAAACAAAAGCATAATCTTCTGAAAAATTACAACCGAACCGACATCATCTTTTCTACAGATTATTTAATGGTCACCAAAAAATATTCTCCTCTTAGAAACTGGGACACATTTTCTCTGAGCTAAATAGAAACATCGTTTAAATCACGAAAAAATCAAATCATCACGTATACTATTATATACGAAAATCCTCTGTAGTTTTTCTACCAGTTCGGGCACCCATCAAGCATATAATTGCCTCAAAAACTATCGCCATCCAACAAACCCCAAATTATCTGCAATCACAAAATGACTACGTAAAAGAAATCAGATTAGAAATGACAACCGGCCGGCGGGCGTAGCAAACATAAATTCCAGAAAATGTGACAATTGCCAGAAAAAAAAAATTTGTGCACTACAACCATTAGGTTAGGCTCCTGTTCGTTGCCTTAGTTGTGTGTGTGTGTATATATGTTGATGGTACTGGGATGCTATCCTGGTCACACGTAATAGGAAGGATCGCCCCCATATAGTAGCTGAAGACATAAATAACAGAAACATGTCCCATGGCCGGGAGCAAATTTCATATAAATTCCGGAATAAGTGGAACGCTCGCCTTAGCTAAAGAGGAAGAAAAATTTCCCTCGCATTAAATACCTCGGAATAAATCATCCAGAAAGTCATCAAGATTTCATCAATTGATAATGGAATGGAGGTTGTCTGTTGCTTAGTAGTGTAGTATATACTGTGAGTGCTATTATAGTTAATGTGGGGCGCAAATGTGTACGCAGGGGAGCGGAAAAATTGGTAAACATGAATAATAAATCGCGATGTGAAAGGATTTTCTTTGCCAAGATACCCAATACCTCGGGGACAGTGACCCATGTTTATCATTATTGAGTCTGAGGAAGAACTTGCGGTTTGTTTGCTTAGAGTCACATAATATGGATAGACGTCCAGGTTTCCATACTAACCACTACTAACATTTTCATTTTAACTTTCTGATATCCAACCCCCCCCCCCCCCACCCCCAGATCAAATCCACAGCATCTTCTATAATATCGCTATACACAACCCCTTGTATTATAGCTTTCACATGCTTAGCGATTCTAAATATTTCACAACCCCATCAGGGGTCGTGGTGTACTGTGTGGAATATGCGTTCAATTGAAGCTCCTCTGGGTGCCACAAAAAGTAAACAAAAATCACTGCACAAAATGTTTTATTATCTGGCAAAGCTTACGGAGCAGAAAAGTAAATAAGCTTCCCTGGGGAGCTTTATCTGGTAACTTTCTGGAGGAATTTTTGATAACGCCACCTGTACTGTGATTTGGATGTGTATATGTGGATATGTATTATACGAGAGTATATATGTATAATTTTATGAAATTGTTTCGATCAGCTGTTTCACATTTACAAAATAATTTGAGATTTAAAGAGAAATTTAATACAGACCGGAGATAGATATGAACCTTGTGGGAGTTCAGAATAATTCAGATGAAGTTGCTTCGATTTCATTCGTGTAGGTATGTAGAAGCTTGCTTCTTACCGTTGTTGGGAAGTGCAAATAGTGGGTAATTGTAGTCACAAAAAATGTGTCTTTTTGCTCTTTTGTGAAACTTGATTATTCTGGTGCTCTTCAGAGCTAACAAACAAGATTTTGCTATCAGAATTTTTGGATTATACCTCCCATCCTCATATTGAAGTATCATTTTAGTCGGTCCATGTGGATATCTTTTACTTTGGTTATCTAAATGATGTCCATCTTCGATACACGAAAAGCTCCTATTGTTGAGGGGTTGAAATGTTTTTAAAAAGAAATGTATGTGCGCAAATTGTTTATACGTACACGTAGCGATCGATAATGTACTTTAGAAAACTGAGCGCTTTTTTTATTATTTTCATATCCATATTTTTTTTTCGCTGAGTTCTTTTCAGGATCCTTATTGAACATTTGGCTAATGCAAGGACGTACATATTTACAAGAGTGTGACTCAAACATTTTTCTGAACTTCCTAATTTAAACACACATCTGAAATTTTTTCAGTAAATTCAACTTTGATATACCTTTGTATGCGATATTGCCATCTTTCTAAACCTATCTCTGTGGAAAAGTATTTGCTTTTCACTAGAATCATGTCAGAACAGTGATCATGGGTTCCGTTAAGAAGCTCCAGCGGGTGTTGTCTTTTCAGTACTCTTTTAATTAGGATATAACAAAAATCGAACATTGCCTTGATCTAGACTATTTTGAGTAGGTGAATTGAAATTTCCCAGGGAAATTAAAACTCAAATTTATTCGAACTTGTCCCGACGGAATGCTCTGATGTATTATCGTGATGAAAGGAAATTCATTGGTGATGTTTGTTAGGCAGTTTTTCTTTTCAAAGTGTCCTTCAATTTCGTAAAACTTCAGCACAGTAGAATGTCGTGATTGTCTTCCTCTCTAATGATAAATCAATTTTTCATTCCCGCGATAAGTCGTGAGTAAAAATCTTCAGATTTTTATACGATTCTATTCAAAAAGGTAAGATCAGCATCCATTCGTTATGTTCCATATGTTCAGGGTGGAATTATTTCGGCATAGACAAGTAATAACAGATATCTAGCAGTTACGGACTAAAGTGATGCTCAGCAGTATTCAAGAAGAATAGTACAAAAAGTGTCATTTGTTCTTAGAACTTTCTGTTTTTGTTATGAAAGGAAAAAAACTGTATTGCTCCAATATAAAATCAGCGATGTCTCAACCTGATGTAGGGAAGACCTGAATTTTTTTTTAGATATCTACTGGAAATTTTTTCTTTAGTTTTTTTATGTATTATATAGGTGACCGACAACAGCTGCCTGGGCCGCTAACAATTTTTAAGATCGTAGACGCGTAGGTCTGAAATAACTCCTTCTCTAAGAGTGAATAAAAATTCTGACGAAATATGCTCTGTTAATCAAAAAAAAAAAAAGAATGCTTATCTACGAGACTCTACCCCCACAAAAATTGTTAGCGGGCCAAGCACCCGTTGTCGACCTCCAATTCTAAGAAAAAATTGAGGACTTCCCTAGATCAGGTCGAGGCACCTATACCATTGAACAGACATAGTCTATTCAACTAATTGATCCAATCTATCAACCTATCCGTTCTTTTCATTCAAAAATATCAACAATTTAATGAAAACAAAAAATAAAAATTGCTTCTTACTTACGTCAGTTTAAAAAACGATAATAAGCAAAAGAAAAGTGATTGCATTCAATGAAAAAGTTTTTCGATTTATTTAATTGTTCGGAGCTCCGCTAAAGTTACCCAAGTCTTGGCAGTTAATCTTGTCGATTAATATCAACTGGAGTCACATCACAAGTGACTGTGGGCCTTGTTTATCTTCATACAGAAAAATCAAGAAGACTTTTCGTAGAAAATTGTTATCAAATTAAAGTATTGATAACAGAAGAGATTGTTGCTAAACTGCAAGTGCAACTAATGATGAAAGTACAAAAGACATTTCGTATCAGCAAGAACTTAATACTCTTCAGTACGGCTGGTTCTTGCTTGTCGTATATGCCCGGAAAAAGCTAAGTTGACCTCATTTACATGTGCTCAGTTAAAATTCTAAGTGTGAATTATATGAATTATATTATACTAAAAGTATTTACTATGTAGTCAGCAGTTTAGCCCTATGCGGGACTAGGCAATTTTATACAGAAAACTCAAGAAGACATTTTGTAGAAAATTCTTATCAATTTAAAAAATGCAACTGCATCAGAGTATTTGCAAATTGTTGCGCTATCGAGCGATAAAGAAACACCTGAGAAGTTGGTGAGATCTGGTGAGATTTCTATAGATCACCGGGTTACCAGCTATTATTTCCAACTAAATGCCGAGAAATTTCCGTCTACGAGTGCGTGTTTTAAAAGCATTTTACAAGTGACAATCTCTGTTAACGACTATGTTTGGTCGAAACCGAAGGGAACTTCTGAACGTTACACCCGATGATGATGATTTGAACTTCGGTAGATAGATAGATCGTTGGACCTTTCTAATGGTGTGTAAAGTATTTCGCTCCTTCTCTCCGTTTTGAAGTTATGGCAACAATGAAATTAAAATTCCGGAATTTTTACTCCTTATTTTTTATCAAAAAACCCCTCATCAGTATGAACCTTTCATATTGTATTTAAGAAGCCCAAAATCTCAGCTTTAAATTGATCTATCTCACTCTGTACCAAAATTGTAACACTTTCTTCGTTTTTTGCACTTTTTTTAAGCATATCTAGCAAAAATGGTTGAAAAAGGTCATTTCCATAAGATAATTGCCTACTTTCTGGCGTTCATTGAACTTTTTCACCCATTTTCGTTGGATATGCTTAAGAAAAAGTGCAAAACACCCAGGATGGTTACATTTTCAGTAAAGATTTAAAGCTAAGCTTTTGGGCATTTTAAATCCAATATGAAAAATGTGTACTCACAACGTGTTTTTTGATAAAAATAGTAGTTAAATAAAAAAAAAAAAACGAGTAAAAATTTCGAAATTGTGACTTTATTGAGCTATAACTTAAAAATGGAGAAGAGGATGGAATAATGTTATAGACCCTTGAAAAGGTCCAAAGATTGTCTATCTACCAAATATTAAATCATGATCATATCCTGTAACTTTCAGAAGTTTGAAGGTTATCTATAAAAACATACTTAAATATCTTTAAGTCACGTTATCTCGGAAACCGTTAGGATCCCCTCCCCCCTCATTATATAATATTTGCTCGTCTAAGCATGACCTAACCATAGCCTGTGGATATTGACACCACTTACGGGACACCCTGTATAGGAGGTCAAAAATAAAAAAATTGAAAAAACATTTTATGTAGGTTTTTTTACAATTAACGATAACCGTTACATTTGATTGCAAGATTTGATAACCTCAGAAGGTTACCATTTATTTGCTCCTTCATATGTATCTACGTACATGTAACCGTTTTTGAGATAAAATTATTTTAATGATGCATAATTTCTTTATTGTTCTACTGACAATAGAAATTCCGCCTAAAATTATGCAATTACAGGCAAAATTACTAAAATTAATGACATCAAGCATAATAAAAATAATTTTATCTAAAAAACGGTTACATAAAGGTAGATGTGTAGGATGAAATAAGGTAAGGTAAGATTCAATTTTCAAACAAAATTCAACAATTTTAGCGGGAAAATCGATAAAATTTAAAAAAATACGCTTTTGTTTCCCATTCTTTTAAATTTTACGTCCTACAGCTATTGAGATGAGGGGAAAGTTTAGAACTGATAATCAATTTTATAGGTTGTATAAAAGCGAAGTAGTTACGGGGTTTCATTTAAGACTACCAATTCAAAATCCTCTTATATATATTCGTGTACGTCTTAAGTTTAAGCGATGCTGGATATCAAGCTCGTTCATCTCAAGAAAAGTTGAAATATCGTATATTAATGAATATTTAAAAAATCTGTTCCAGATAAATTCGAATGAAGTAAACTTACATCTATCTTGCAACTATGGTACTGACTTTTGACTTCATTTGCCTCCGCCAGAGCGTCCACAACATTAAAGAAAGGAAGAGCGGAGCATTTTTAACTGATCTTTCTATACAGTTTAATGCTATCGAGACAGGCAGTATCTCATCTTTGTCTTATCTACAAATTTTCAATAAAAAATCTATAAAATGGTTACCGGTCAAAACTTAATTAAACACGCATATGTACATAAGTGTATATGGCAAATATAAATATTCAATCTAAAACTTGTGCGTGTATTGGTTACAAGTAACTCACACTGTGCATTAATATTTCGCATGCACTCAAGTTTTAATTATGCAACGGCAGTAATATTCCCCAGTTTAACTTGCTCCAATAACTTCTGGTGACCCAATTTTCCGCTGACGATTTCGAAATTTCCACCATCAAACTTCAAATTTCTCGCAAGAAATATTTTCCTCTCGAAAAATATTATGAAAGCCACGGGCGCGCGTTCATAGAGGCGGCAAATTATTTGAGTAACTATAGCGGGTGATGAGGTGGTCGGGACGGGCCGTCGTGTGCTGGGCTAGGATAGGCGAAGCTGGGTCGAGCCTCCAAGAGCTCCGTCTTTCCAGGGACAAAAACCAATTTCTCTAAAATTATTCAAGCTTTTTTGAGTTATGCTACGCTTTGTCAAGTTTAATAAACATGTGTCGCACGTATTCATACAAAACTGCATTACTCATGCATGTGACACGTGGAGCGAGCTGCTGCTGCTGATGCTGCGGAGATGCAACACCGCGTTTCCGATATTGGTGTGGTGCAGCGATGTGCACTACTTCAGTATAGTGTCAGCCAGAAATTTGCATTATTCACAAGCATAAAATGCGCACAGACAAGTTAAACGAAAGATATGTCACTGGCTCAAAGCCCTGAGCTGAGCTATGCTCGATGGCAGCGACTTGTGCACAAATGGATGTGCTGACACAATGACTGATTGGGGATTATTATGGCAGCAGACAAGTTCCTACTATGAACGAACGACGACGGGACGGATAGAATCCTTTCAGCCAACTAGCCATACTACTGCTATGTACCTATGCATGTATATCTATACTTACTGCGACCAGTATACACATCCCCAGATCTAGATCTTGAATCCTGGAGGAGGATAGAATCCGACGACTCAAGTAATTTTCTCAAGTACAAAAGACTTTTAAGAAATTGATGTCACTTTCTTCCCTTCTCCGAATATAAAAAAACTAGGGGCTCACCGGAGGGCTTACAAATCCAAATCTATCAAACTGACTTTTTCGAAATTGGCAGCCGCTTTAGAAGATTTGCAAGTGTCAGTCAAACTAGTTACACAGAAAAAAAACGGGATACCGGCAGGAAAATTTACAGGAAGAAGTTAAAAAAAAATTGTATCAACTAGGATAGGTAGGTAGTACATATAGGAATGATGATGGTGATTTTGAGGAGGGTATAGTGTTTTTTTTCTACCATTTATACTAGTTGTTGATGGGGTGGTGGTGGTGGTGGAAGAACGATTCACTGAGTCATTGAGATAGAAAGCTTCTTTAGCTGAATGCTATTCTTTTGAATAAAGAAAAAAAAAAGGTGAAAAAAGTATAAAAAAAAAAATACCTGAATAGAGTTGAAGATTGAGTAGCTTTGGTGAGACGATTTGCGCAACTTGGGAAAGTTTCGTAAAACGTGCTATCACTCCTGCCGTGAAGACAACTTTTTAATTTACTTTGAAGTTTAATTTTCTTGGATGGCTTTTCAGTTAGTAGTTCCCTTTCAACTTAAGCAAGTCAACTTATACTTAGTCTAAAATACTTTGGTAGTCGCTAAATTTGTATGCAGATTTAATCTGTTTTCAAAGGTTAACGTGTGAGGCTAAGGATTAAATTGTCTTCTTGTAAGTATAGATAGATGCTGCAAGTTGAATAGAGACGTAGATGAAGATAAGATGGATAAAAAAAAAGTGCCAACCTCATATGCATATGTATTTACATATGTAGGTAGGCGACTCTTGATAATCATAAGCAGATGTATTTTGATTTTTTAGTTCCTGATGTTGAATATTGCGAAAATGTGGTACATTAGTTTTTTGAGTTGATTTGTATCTGAATGGGATATGTATGTTGACAGCTTAATCTTTTTATTCTTGTCAATGGCAGGAGATATACAGGGTGTCCCGTAAGTGGTGTGAAACCCAAAGCCTATGGATAGGTCATACTTAGACGAGTAAATCCCTAAATGTTTCCGAGATAACGGGTCTTAAAGATATTTGGGTATGTTTTCAAAGATCACCCTGTAACTTCTCTACGATATACCTTATGATGATCATTTAAACTTTGGTAGATTGATAATCGTTGGACCTTTTTAGCGGATTAACATTTTTTCCTTTCTTCGTTCTAAAGTTAAAATTTCGGAATTTTAACTAGTTTTTTTTATTTAACTGCTATTTATATAAAAAAAAACACGTCATCAACACCACTTTTTCATATTGCATTTATGAAGACTAACAGCTTAGCTTTAAAATGACTTATTTCACTATGTACCGAAAATGTAACTCTTTACGTATTTTTTGCACCTTTTCTTGAGCAAATCCTGCAAGCAGTTCAATAAGTGCCAGAAAGTAGGCAATTACATTTGGGACACGAGCATATTAAGCCCACTGGATATGTTCAATAAAAAGTGCAAAATACGTGGAAGGGTTACTTTTTGGTTGTAATACGTCATTTTAAAGCTAAGCTTTTGGAAAAATTGGTATTGACGAAGTGTTTTTCGATAAAAATAGGAGTTAAATAAAAAAAACGAGTTAATATTCCGAAATATTAATTTTTTTGATCCATATCATTAAAACGTAGGGGCGGAGGGGAAACATTTATAAATCGTTGGAATGATCCAACGATTATCTATTTTCCACAGATTATATCATCGTCAAAGGGTGCAACGTACAGAGGTTCCTAGCTGATAAATGAAAACATATCCAAATATATTTAAGTCCTGTTATCTGGGAAATAGTTAGGATTTCTCCCCTACTATCCGTAACATTTTTTGTTCGTCTAAATATGACCTATCCACAGCCTTCGAATTTCACACCACTTACAGGACGCCCTGTATATACATATTTGCGTGTACATCTCTTAGGATAACAGTATTCCACATTGGTGAGAAACTAAACCTCAGATCTCTCAATTGTAAGTAATTTTGCCATCATCTTATGTGAGGGTTGATTCATAAATACTTCTGCCTGAAGTTATCTCGCTGACTTTGTAAATAATAATTTTTCTCGACCAACTGGTTGTAAAGTACCAGATTCTAAGCCTGTGATGGACCCAGCCATCGTCAATGTTTATCTTGCATGATCATTAAAGCTTCGCCTTTGCATACTGGTAAGCTTGATTTGACAAGAATACAACAGTATCTGTAGAAAGCCCATCAAAGAACGAATTGTCAAAAAAGCTCTGAAGGCTGAACTGAAGGCTCTTGTTATACATAGCTCTTAGCTTATGGTTTGTATAGGGTGTCACGACAGAAGCGCAGAATAAAGTTTCAAATGAAACGCATTTCCCTTTGAACTTTTGATTTCATTGCCATCGGCGAAATTCTGCTTAGGCGAGCTTCTGTCTAGGTGCACTTCTGCCTAGGCGAACTTCTGCCCAGGCGAGCTTTTGCCTAGGCGAACTTTTGCTTAGGCGAACTTTTGCCTAGGCGAACTTTTGCCTAGGCGAACTTTTGCCTAGGCGAACTTTTGCCTAGGCGAACTTTTGCCTAGGCGAACTTTTGCCTAGGCGAACTTTTGCCTAGGCGAACTTTTGCCTAGGCGAACTTTTTGCCTAGCGAACTTTTGCCTAGGCGAACTTCTGCCTAGCATACTTCTGCCTTAGCGAACTTCTGCCTAGGCAAGCTAAGCAGTTGCCTGGTGTCCCAAACTTGTGGAATTGCCCCTCCCGGGAGCGAAATAGCATACATGGAAGACATATGACACTGAATATTAAAAAAAAATCTAATTCATTTTATTGTTCATGCATACCAATAGGCAAATTTTTGGGGGCGCAAATTCTCAATTGATGAAGTAATAAATTACGAGTTTCTATCTTGGAGATTTAGACGGAACTTTTGTCTGCACCTGCGAACTCATTTGTCGTCGTTTGTACACGGCAAAAACATTTATCGTCCCTGGAGTTATACAAGTGCATCCTGAAAATAGGCTTTTTGGATATTTGTCCAAATGTGGAAATAGCGCTCGGGATGTTGTTATATACACCAGGGTGAAACTGCGCCACATAATGGTCGATTTTTGCGCTAAAACTAGTGCAAAACTTTTTAAGATCCACCACAGAGGAGATCAGATTTAGTTGACTCTCTGTACTGTACATAGAGTCAGAAATAATGCAGTCTGTGGACTATGGTGAAGTATTCCACCCTTTGCAGAGAAAAAAGGTTCATCGCATGGCAATCTAAGCATATGCATATTTCGTACTTATTTGTGATATTTCTAAGTCTGCTTGTTTAATTTTCTAATTTTCCATAAATCCCCGCAAAATGAAGTCACACGGCTAGTTGATGTTGTTATCCGTTGACATCCATCCAAATTCGGTTAACATAGTTCAATAATTAATGCACACGATAATTGCATTTTTGGTGTAATTTTCAACATAAAAAAATTGGTCGAATCACTCCGCCGGGCTAAAAAAGTGCACCAAACAGTTACTTATTGAATAACTTGACGATTCTGGGTGTGTTAACTACCACATCGTTTTTTATATAGCCATTAGGAGTGCCCCGAGGACGATTTGGTTCTTCGTCTTCTTTCTCTAGAGGTCAAGTTATCAGCTGTTATACTTGTTTGGCAGCAGTTGAAGTTTCAGCGTCAACTGAATTTTGGAAGAATGTAATGTGGGTAGATGCAGATATTTCGTTAGAATCCGCTCCAGAGATCTTCTCGAAATGTTCACACTGTTGTTCACGACATCCAATCGAAGATCCCGGAATCTCAGCAACACCTTCATTTACTGCATTCCACTGATATTCTCCATTGACTGGTCAGGACGAACAGAACATGAGACCTTGAACAATTATCGACATAATTTTTTCATATTCAGTTCACTTTAGCGACCAAAAATTGTACGAATTTTGCAAACTGACTCAGGAAAAATTTCTCCATGTTTCCAATGCTCTTTAATAATAACATGACTAATAACAGATGATAAATGGCTTAACTTCAGTATAGGATACAATCAATTCTTTTTCATACTTCCGTTCTCTCCGAACATACTTCATAAAAAATTCACATAAAAATCTCCCATTGTGTTTTGTTTGGGTGACACATTTTAATAAAACGTGGGTCCCCTCATCACCTCTAACTTTAGGAATAGATGAATGTCGGCTGATGCTAGGTCTTACAAATGGGGTGGATGGTTGAATCAAACTTCTTTTTAAATTGCGGCAAGCGGGAAATATTCTCGCGAATAGTGTTTGCAGTCTATATCTTTGAAATATGTTTACCACATGAAACTTTTAAAACCAAATGTAATGACTCCGGTGTTGCTCCATTATGGTAATCATATCGCAAAAAATATACATCCTTTTATCCTTGTGATACACATGAACCATTACACGGGTTACAATAAGGAGATGCATACTAATTATATGGCCGCGGTAGCTCAGTTAGTAAGCATGGTATGGGTCGTGGATTAGTCGAATTTTCACTTCGACACAATCTTATGGTTTTCCTCTTATCAAGTTTCTCTTCGATTTTTATAGCTTTGCTCTCCTATATTACCTAATACTCTAGCTACTCAAAGTTCCTTCGCCCTCTAGCCACCCGCCAGCAGCATCACGATATTATGTACTCCAGAGATTCGAAGAATCATTTACGGGACTATAAATTCATTTATACGACTTTCACTGTTAACACAGATGTCACCCCAAAATAATATCCGTGACAACAACCAAAAGCTACGTCGAAGATCTCGTAATCTCTTCTTCGCAAGTTTTTAAGTAAAATCAGCATGTTCGGTAAATTGCCATAGTTTAACCATGGTACGTCTAAACTGGGATACCGCAATGATCTATTCTCGAACTTTTCAATAATTATCCCTTAATATACATAGCATTTTTGGTTATATATAGATAAAATGCAATCTGACCTTGAAATTTCCCAAAAAAATAGTGATAATCGGAAGCCTGGAGGTAGAGCGTCCAGCGTGGAACCCAAATCACTCCCATATATGTTTAACGATTTGTTGTAGTTTTCGAGCTATGAATTATTTTCATGATTTTTCCCCAAAATACTAATTTGAACACATTTTTGGTGATAGTGACTTGAATAATTGAGAATAAATTGCTGATTTCTTTTTCAATTTTGATGAACGTTAGGCCCATCCAGTGCAGAAAGATTTGATTTCGTACCTCATACCATTGCGCCAAAAGAAATTTTTAAATTACGTTAAGTTCAAAATAATAAAATATACAAAATATTTGAGGGCGATATTAAAAAAAAAAAGCCACATAACTTTTTTCACCCAAAACCTATTTTAAAAACTTCCTTATCTTATTGTCTATATTTACCGTTTAAATTTTATTGAGATATCTCTATGGTACCATACTTAAAATTCGGTTAAAAACGTACTAAGTCTTCAATATATTCGAGCTGGGAACTAGATTTTTCGCAGCTGAAATCGGCTCTAACTCGGTAGGGTTATGTCCCATCGGAAAACGGGTTTCACTGTTCACCCCAGCTCATTTCCAGCTATAATTCGTAACCCTAGTGCATGAAAATGGGTTCTCGGGCGACAAAAACGTCCCGAGAAAGTTTTCTGCATCAGAAAAAAAGTACATCGCCCGATAGTACTCGGCGAGACCTTTAATTTGATATGCAACATGCCGTGTTGGAACCACCGCCCGAACACCCGCCCATGGTTCCAACACCCACTCTAAAGGTATGCAGAGAAAATTGAACTTTTCGACCCAGTGATCAGAGTGGTCTCATCAGTATGCTTATCTCTGATTGCCTTCCATACAAGTTCAATGCAGACAACTATATCTCCTCCATTAGATCCTATTTACTACTGATTCTACTCAATTTAAGAGGGTGAAAATCCAGCAATCATGGACGATAATTCCATAAGATTTGTGCTACAGAGCTATAGAGATAAAATTAGATGTAAAGGTCTGGATGAATTTCTAGATCATTTAAGTCAATTATAAATATCCAAAGTTATGCTAAAAGTCAGACCAATACGCAATGAGTGCGTCTATTTGGTATGTAAGTCATCCTTAACTAATCCGGACAAATTCACTTAAAGAAAGGTGTGTCCATTATGCCACTACGTAAGTAGGGTTAGAATTTATTCTAAGTAACACTCGCTTTACTACCTACTAGAAAAAATACATTTTATCCTCCCAACTACGAACGCTAAATGGGCATCACATTTATTGTTCTCGACCTTGACGCAAGTTGTACTTAGACATAGACTGATCCAATTTGGAAAACATTACTGGAGCAGTTGTTTTGTGGGAAAATCTTTTCGTTGATACAAAAAAGTTATTCCACGATGAGTTCGAGGTTTCTATCTGAGTTTCTGTACAGAATTTTTGACTTGGCCCCAATTTATATTAAAAACTTGCTAATAACTAAACTAAACTCACAAAGACCTCAAGACTTGTTTGTTTTGAAATTTGCTATTGAAAGCAACAGGACTTTCAAATGACAAAAGCCCTTTGATAATATTACCAGGAAAGTAAAATTGAAATTAAATTTTCTACCAATTTTCGGGGATTGCCAGCCATTTTATATCCCAGTAGTGCTAGATTTACCCAAAATCAGAGATTTCAATCTGAAAATGGAAAAAATATCTGCAATTGTTCGTTTTTTCGCTGCCATCAGTTTGGTCTGGATTAAGATAATTTATTACCTTGAAAGGAGAGTTTTTCTTCAGTTCCGCGGATTTTCACAGTATCATACATGAGAATACCCGCGGCGAGATATATGAACGGAAGAAACGCCCACAGACAGTAACTCGTTTCAACTGATAAAATTTAGAAGCATATGATGGTGGTAACAAGCAGAGTGTAGGAAGAGAACTATAGAAATGCATTCAGGAGGTGGAAGATTGAGTAAATCGGGAAAAAAGCGTCCAATGGCCTTGTGGTGAGCCTTTCCTTGCCCGTTTCAAAAACCCTCATCCCTGACCCAACTCCCTTTAACCTACTATCCGCCATACAAGTAAAATTGTTCACAAAAGGATAGATAGTCATGGATGATATACCCCTCCTCCTGCCCCCGTCGAACTGCTTGTAAAATCGTACAAAAGGCTTCCTGAGCTCGTAAAATGCAAAACCATGGCGATATGTTAATGCAAATGTTAGCGATTGCTGCTGTAATTTACATACACATTCGCACTTGAAAAGGAAAGAGCACAGAAAAAGGGTCCAACGTCCTTCTAATATCACCACCAGGAACAGGAACAGTTTGCTTCTAGAACTTGCACATCTTTACGACCATGATAACTTATAGACGGGAAAAGAAAGGTTATCTGAATCTGGGTTTTTAGGGTTCGGGTGTTTTCGGTGGTATGGTTTTTAGAGGTTTTTCGAGGTCAACAAAATATATGGGTAGTAATACGACCGGAGACGAAAGGAAATTCATACACATATGTGTGAACTGTGAATAGGTTCACTCGTTATCCGTTATATTCAAGCTGGGTAAAATAAAATAAAAAAAAAATCAGCTTGCTATTTTTTAACGTGATTTCCATGAAAAGCTTTGAAGTTTTCCTCTAGCCACTCTCATTTGCTGTCCCAATTCCATTCCACATCCAAACTGTATCCCATCGCAGGCAGTTATCCGTATTTTATGTAAAACTCTGTGTGAGTGTGTTTATGAGCATTCTTCGCCGGGTATGTGACCCTTCGTTCCCGTTTCGAAAAAATTGAATTAAGCAAAAGAATTCAAATATTTGGGTGGAAGTGAAATTGAAAAGCCAAAAGCGAGAAATATTGTCGACTTATATTATACGTAACCGCCCTCTCGAACAGCACATACATCGCTTTTTTTTCGAATGTATGTGGAGATCCTTCGACAGTTTTCAGAGGAAATAAGATTACTTTTTCGTCCCATTCGTATGGTTTGTTTTTTTTTGCTGTCATTTTCGTTTCCTTTGAAAATTTAGATTTGCTCCGTTTTTTTTTCTTCTTCTATTTTCAACCAGGAAGTATGCCATGTTGTGTACGACAAAATCAAAGTTGAATGATGACAATTTGTTCGTTGGGGGCTCAAGCTATTTTGAGATTTCTCAGTTCTTTATTTTTTCCTTTTTTTCTAAGGAGCTAAATATAACGAGCTTAAAGGTTGACTTGATGTAAAAAGCCAGTATATTTACAAATAGAGTGTAGGATGAAAGAAATTATGAATTATGATTTGACGATTCGATCCAATCTATTTTGATTTATTCCGTTGAAAAGTATGTCGAAGGTTTATTGTACTGTTATTATCATCAGTACTACATGCAAAATGTTTGGAATTTTAGACTTCATTCTAGAAAACTAAGGAACTAGAAAAAAATTATATAGCATATCGTTGTAAGCCTATCGATTTCGGTTGGGTAGTGTTCGAAGATTGGCAACACATGCCAAATCGAGCTATTGGTATATGCCATGCTTTACTCAAAACTAACGTCAAGGGCAAGCCCGGCTGAAGCGTGCTTTCATTAAGGCTTAATTACAATGGACGTAACGCAAGGCAACAGAACGTAGAGAAATGTCAAATGTATGCAGTAAAACGGAGGTGCTTACAATGGACGCATTGCTAATTTAAAGTGACAGCGAAGTTTGAGTATAAATTGATAAAAAAAATATGGACAAAATTAAAAAGCTTTTTTCTATGTTGAATTTGCTGTTTGTAATATGTAAAACATTATTGGAAGTGGATAAAAAAGAAAAAAAAGAGATCTAAAAGAAGATGGTGGCTCAAAAAGATAAATACGAACAGAGACGATACAGGATTCACAAAGTTGTCTCGACGAACATGATGGAGAATGACCCAGAGGAGTTTTTTAAACAAACAAGAATGAAAAGACCAGTGTATGAATTATTGTTGAGTTTGTTGAAATCCAGGTTAACGAAAACTGCAATTCGAAGACAATTGATCCCGAATGCCGAAAATTGTAGTTTCTTATCTCATGGCACTTCACATCAGTTTTTGGCGTGGTCATTCCAAATGGGAAAATCCACAGTACGCAAAACTATTTTAGAGACATGCGATGTAATTTGGGAAAGTCTAGCACCTATATATGTTTCCAAACCTAAAGAGCACGACTAGAAAGACATAGCGTATGACTTTTGGAGATTGTAGAATATGCCCAACTCTAGTGGAACTGAATTATACAATTACAAGCATACCTTTAGCATTGTATTGTTAGCATCATGCGATGCAAAATATACATTTACCCAAGCTGATGTAGGAGCTTATGGCAATCAGGGCGATGGAGGCTAATTTTTCTAGATATTTTTTTTTATATACGCGTATTATAATTGTTTTCATGACAGGTGTTCTGGAAGAATCCGTATTTGGAAGAGCTTTGTCTTCGGGACAGCTTCCTATACCACAACCAACTGCACTCCCGAACAGTGATACATTTTTCCACACAATATTTTGTTGCCGACGACGCAGCGTTCCCATTAAAACAAAATTTAATGAAACCATTTGCAGGGAAACTTCTTAAGAAGGAGAAAAGAGTATTCAATTATAGGCTATCAAAAGCGCGGAAAATTATTGAAAATGCTTTTGGTTTTTTAGTTGTCAGGTGGAGATGTCTTCGAATATCCTTGGAATGTAGTCCATCTAATGTTGAACGCATAACTTTCTTTAGCTACATTGGTACTGCACAATTTCATTATGCTGAATGACGGATCGCAGTATTGTCCACCAACTTATGTTGATTGGGAGGGGCTAGATTCTGATAAAATTTAAATGACCAATGACAATGAAAAAAGGATTTCGAAAGAAAGACAATGTCACTATACCATAATTTGGAATTCTGATTGTTGGGTGACATGACATGTATCTTAAATTATAGCAGTGACAATTTGACAATTTATATTCCTGAAAAAGCAGTAAATGGATTAGCACATCAAAACAAAACCGAAAAATGTAAACCGAAAAATTCTATTTATTCCCATTTAAAGCAAGATTAATAAAATCAAGGGAAATAGGATAAACTAAGAATTTTGCTAAGAAAATAGTATACGAAAAACGACATTTCAGTTGCACCTGTCAATTTCTTTTTAGCTTCCACACTGTGGAACGTTTTGGGGCGAACAATTTTTTCGGTTTTACTTAACCTCACTTACAAAAACATTTTTAAATTTGCCGAGAAAATGTTTTTTTTAAATAATAATATGAATAGGGACCACAACTTTTGGATTTTAGTTCCCGTGCTGCCAAATTTATTGTTAGCTTCTTAACTAACCATTCCAAGCGGGTCAAGGACGCTAAACACGCCTCCTCGAGAATTAGTTTGACATGTGGTGTTCCGCAGGGATCTATTTTGGGTCCTCTCATTTTTAGTTTGTTCATCAACGATTTACTAACTGTTGTTTTACACAGCAATGTTCATATGTATGCTGATGATGTCCAACTATATCTTAGTCGCCCCATTGGCTTGGTTGAAGATTGTGTTAGCAGGGTGAATGAGGATTTGGAACGAATTCACGAGTGGTTTGTCGTCAATAGCCTCTCATTGAACCCCACCAACTCGGTGCCCTTGCTCTTGTACAGACACACTATCGAGCCCTCACACCTACCCCATATTCTTCTGGAAGGCTCTCAAATTTCCTTTGTTTGTCGGATAAAAAATTTAGGCTTATTCTTGAATTCTGGATTGACTTGTTTTGACCATGTAAAAGTGATAATTAGCAAAGTGTACGGAGCCCTTAGACGGCTGTGGTTGTACGCCAATATTCTCTCAACTACTACACGCATAAATCTGGTGAAGTCTTTGTTATTACCACATTTTTCTTTTGGATCTTTGATATTCCCTAGACTAGATGCCGTCTGCAAGCGGGAACTGGGAGTAGCTTTCAATGATTGCACTAGATTTGCATTTGGTTTGCGGCGATTTGACCACATTATAAAATTATTGATTGCTCTCTGGACATTTACTTACTGCGTAAAGCATTACTATCACTCCATAAAATTCTGTACAGTGGCGTACCTTCATACCTGTTCGGTTTTATTAATTTTATGCATAGTGAGAGACATTTGAATCTGTAGTTTTACCTTTAAACACTTAGTACTTGATGGTTCCTACTTTGTCCACATAACTCGCGTTTGGAATACACTTCCACCTGAGATTCAGCGTACAAGATCGGTAGCATCTTTTATGCGTTTGATAAGTGATTTTCTGCGTCCACCTTAATGATTCTGCACACTCACGGACTTGGGATATTTTTCTTTTCTTCTTTGTTCAGCTTTAGTTTTTGATTAACTTGATTAACTTTGAGCTTTCTTTTTAATAATCTCTGATTGCCTTTTTTTCTTATTATTTTTCTTATTTCATTGTAATTTTTATTATTCCTTCTTTATAGTAATTTTATGTTTTTCATATTGGTTATCTCTAGTGCCTAACTCTCCTATTATAGAATTATAGCTTGTCTTGTTTAATGTACTTAAGTAAAGCCTTTTGTCTTATTGTACAGATTTTGAATTAAATAATTGTAATTGTAACTTAAAGGATAACAGTCAAATAAAACATGCTTTTTAGTATGAGCCATCATCATGCAACTTGAAACTTGACCTATGAAAAGAAAATGTCACTACTATTTATCCGTAAAAACGTTTGCTGTTTTTGCAAAAGCGAATTTCTGGTGTACAGGTTTTCGATTTTCGGTGTTCAAATGCCTTAAATGAGAAAATTTTAATGTGAAGGTGTGTGCAAAATTTGTAACAACTTATTCAATACCTGCTTGGGGCTTATCAACGGCCAATTGGACAGGATTTTCTATAGTCATGTTACAGACTTCATTTTCTAGATGCGTAGAATTACAATGTAATCGCACATGTTGTTAAAAAGTTTCCAATTTCCGAAGAAGATCAAAACCACAATAAACAGAACTATATAAAATAAAAATTAGTATGAAATAGTTCAATATGTTTGATTTCAGATTTTTCCAGAAATATGGCATACCTATTCCTATTTGAATATGACAAAAGTCACAGCGGCAAGTGTTAAGTGACTTCTGCTGCAATAATTGTCATGAAACAAAATCAGCTTTCATGTCACCCAGTCTTTTACGAATCGACCTTTCGAAAATAAGTCACATTTTAGCAGGGACCGAATCAGTTATGACTTTTTACGAAAAAAGCCAACTTTACCTGTTATTCCTGACCGATAATAATTTGAAGCTAAAAAACCCAAGCTAGAAAGGCTTTTTATTTTTTCTGGCAGCCAGTTGGGTTTTTTAATTTTTCTGGCAAAAATAAAAAGCCAGCTTAGCTTGGCTTTTTATTTTTCGAGCTGAAAGTAACAGGTTTTGAAGCTGGTTATTTTTTTTTGAGGAAGCATGAAAAGCCAAGCTGGTTTCTTACTTTTACTAGCCGAGTATCAATTTTGGCTAGAAAAAAAAATTCGTTTCCTTTAAAAATAATTCGAATATGGGAACCCTAATCGCTTTTCAAATAATTTGTCAGCTGTGCAGCGCGGAAACGGCAAAAATAACATAAAAAAGATAGGAAGCAGCCGACAACGATAAGCCGCGCTCGTGCAATTGTTAAAGTTTTAAGAACTCCGGCTTTTCGGTAAATAATGACGACATCCTAAAATAAGTCAGAAGCAGAGCACATCGTAAACTCATACCTTCCTTTAGTTATTATTATTGATAATACTTAACTACACATTTATTACCGGATACCGGATAAGAAAAAAAATCATAACTGGTCCGGACCCTACAAATAAGAAACCAGCTTGGCTTTTATACTTCCGGCTTCGGAAACTGTTAGTTCCAGCCCGAAAAAATAAAAAGTCAAGCTGGCTTTTTTTTTGCCAGAAATGTATAGTAAGCCCAGGTGGCTTTATATTTTTGCCAGATAAATTGAAAAGCCAAATGGCTTTTTATTTTTGCAAGATAAAATAAAAAGCCTTTCCAGCTTGGTTTTTTTTTAGCTTTTTTTAATAAAAAGTTAAGTTTTCAAAAGCTTTGCGGGAATCGAAACGAGTTTCATGAGACATCTTTTGGTATATTCCACAAAATTCCACGATCATGATTTATTGCACCTTTTTTTGTTTAAAGTTTTCAAAATACCAGTTATTTTCGTTCCCTGCATTTTAGCGCTAAATGTCACCTTTTATGGTTGATGTCAGTGTATAAGAATCGCATTTTCGAAAAAAAGTCACAATTAATTATATCAGAATCCACCCCATGGTGAGTGGAGGAGAGAGCTTGAAGGGAGCGACAATAGTTTCAGGTCGCTTACCTTACGATGTTCGAAAGCAGCTGTTAGTGCTGAGGAAAACACCTGCACACCACTTTTATAGCGCATATGCGTCTTAAATATACATACTTACTAATTTTAATCCCAGCATTTGTTTTATTTAACAGCCTTAACCCTTAACACTTTGGGTTACAATAATTTTTTATCTAACAGCCTCAACACTAAATTAATATAATATTAAAAAAAATCACTAAATCGATTCTGGCATTTCATCGGAAAGCCCCATATTAATGTTCTCCAATCTAACTACTCCGAAATTTTTAGGACCACGTTATTCTGTGGGACCGGAGGTAAATTTTCCAATTTACTCGCCATTTTGCCCTCATGAAGCTTTGCATGGCACTATCCGTTTCGGGCTTAAAACCATTTTTGATGGCATCCACTGCACTTTGAAATTTCCCTGTAAAATCGGAAGTGCTACAAGTCTTCTTTTTTTTGGTCTAGGAGTGTGCGAGCTTTTCGATTGGTACGAACTGCTTTCGTGAGACATGCCATCAAGCTCACTACACAAAGAATCGTTCGTGTCTAAAAACTGATATCCGCCCCACCCGCCAATTCGTCTTACCTGTGGGTACCCTGCGGTCTAAGAAAAAATCACCATTTTTGAATATTTTATTCGATTTTCATTTATTATTTACTTTCTAGGCAGCAAATGGTCTTTGAGAAAACCAAAATTTGTCGGATTGGAAAATTATACATCTTGGAATTTGTCGTGAAAACCACAAATTTGTCGTGTCCTTTTTTCTAAAAGCTTCAGCTTGCACCACATCCAGTTTCCTTTAGAAAAAGGACACGATAAATTTATGGATTTCATGACAAATTAACGACAAATTAACGACAAATCAACGACAAATTAACGACAAATTCCCAGATGTATAATTTTCCAATCCGATAAGTTTTGGCCGAGTTCCAGTGAGTTAGGGTGCTAACTTGACGTCAACTTGCACCACATCCAGTTTCCTTTAGAAAAAATGACACGATAAATTTATGGATTGCATGACACATTAACGACAAATTCGAAGATGTATAATTTTCCAATCCGACAAGTTTTGGCCAAGTTCCACTGAGTTGCGGTGCTAACTTGACATCAACTTGCACCACATCCAGTTTCATTTAGAAGAAAGGACACGACAAATATCTGGTTTTCACGATAAATTAACGAAAAATTAACGACAAATTATGAGATAGCTCTGAACTATATCAAACGAAGTTGCGGTGCTAACTTTGCGTACGTGAAATTCACTCCCGCACTCCCAGATAAGACAGAAAGTTTACGGCAATCTCTAGCAAACCGGTCCCTCAAACTTCTCCACTTTTTAATACAGATTTCATCTTAAGTAACAAAAATCTATTACGAAATTTATTTCAAAAATATTTCTACTCCTTTACTTACCTGTGTACTTCCAAATTTGGTAGCAATTCTCCTCCAAATTTCGGCTTTTTGTTGGGCATTTTTGTATCCTGCCTTTGATTTTTTGTAAATTACCCCATTCTTACGTACAGCAGCAATTAATGGTTCCTCAAAATTTTCCATTTTCCTTTCAGCTTTTTTCACATCAATCGCACTCGACGAATCAACATAATCAAAGTAAATTTGACATCCGTTCAGTTGCGTAAATTTCAGATTTGATCAAACTTGTTGCGTATGACTGCGACTTTCTGCATCCAAAGTGCGCAGCTCCATATTTGAGAAGCATACAAAGAAAACCGACTTGTCATTTTTCTCCGTTCCGATCGGTTGGGTTGCGTCCATTGTAATTCAGCCTTTATACTTACACCACATGTAATGGTCGTCATTTTTCGTTTAAATTCTTTAATTTAGAAAATATCAAAATATCGCACATGGCTAAATTAAAACTAGTTTGTTTGGGTGAATTAAAATTTCCCAGCGAAATCAAAACTTAAAATTTTTATTATTATCGTGGTGGAACAGAATTCGTTGATGACATTTTCGGGCTGCTTTTATTTTGCCAAACCAGCCTTCAATTCCGTCAAGCTGCTGCTTATTAGGAGACCGTAATTGTTTCTTTCTCTTAGAGAAAATCTACCAGGATCACTCCTTTACAATCAAAGAAAACAGTTTCTATCACTTTACTTTTTTTTTGGTTCCGATGATCCTCTACCAAATCACTCTGTGAATTCAATTTTTTTTCTGGGTCATACTGATAGACCCACAGCTCATCCCCCGTGCTACGTCGTAAATAAAATAAGGATCCTCTGAATTTTCTGCGACTCTTTTTAAAAAGACCAGAGTATAGCATCCAATCATAGAATTTCCGACTATTCTCAGCGGATTACTTGTCTGTACATGGACGGGTACAAAACTGATATGGGTGTTGATGCCCGGGTGTAAAGCGCTGTATCTAGGTTTAGGATATCACCGATCATGCTGGGTATGCTACAGTGTTCCAGGCCAAGGTATATGCCAAACCGACCTCTGCTTACAAGAATCTAAAAACAGCATTTAGCAATAAAAGCATCTTTATATACTCTGTGTGTCAGATAGTAATTGAAGAAATTTCATCTTTCACGGCCAAAGCTCCCTGAACAAATTGAGTAGATTCAATCTGGTTGGCCTGATCAGGATCCTGGGACATTAATGCTGCGCTGGTAACGAGAAAGCTGATGAACTAGCTAGACAAGGCTCAGCTTCATATCTAATCGGTCCATAGCTCATGTGCGCATTATGTCTGTGCATGGCAAGGGGGGTCATTCGCAAACTCGCTTCAGAACACCACAGCATGTGTTGGACGAGTATCGTGGGACAGTACCACGCCAAGCGTTTCATGGCAATTACGCCCCTGTAAAGTGAGTTGGACTTCTGAGGCACAGTAAGATGGACTTTAGGCTCTTAACTGGTCTGAATACCGGGCACTATCAACTAAGGAAGCACATTGTAACTACTGGCGTAAGCTCTAATCCGACCTGCAGACTGTGTCTGAAGGGTCATGACATTACATGTCTTGCGTGAATGTCTGACCATAGCTTCATGTAAATTATCAACCGTTGGTAAACCACAGCTGGAGCCTAGTGAATGGTGGCCAGACCGCTTCACGGATTCTTAAACCTGCTCACAAAAACTAGCCTGCTTAAGGAGAAGGTTAGGCAGAGGCCCTCTAAGTAATCACAGTTCATTATAACCTCTCATATCCCTGTTTAACCAACCACACAAAAGCATTTACTTGTTGTACCAAGTGTTCTGGGTCTAATATCGATTTGCTACCCAACTAAAAAAAATTTTTTCAGACTTACATAGATGATCAGTGAGAATTTCCTGAAGTCTCCGATTTTTTTTAATACACTTTTCGGAAGAGTATTGCAATTTCCTTGAATTTTGGCTATCATTTAATTGTGATTTACGTCGACGGTATTCAGCAGCGAAGATAATCTTCAGTCCTCTCTTTCTCTCTCTTCAGTCCTTAAATCTTTTGCTTCACTCAATATCAACTTTTTGTAAATCATCTATTATTGTTGTTTGCGGCTCCAGTTCAATGTAACCAGAAACTTAATGTGTGACTGGATGTCTAATTTCAAATTTTGCCTTATTATGATTATCACAGAAAACTTGCAACACTCAATACAGAAAAATAACTCAGTTGATCTTATCAATGCTCGTATGCACGTATAGAAATGACAAGAGCAGTCTAGAAACTTTTTCATTCACCTACGCATAAAAGAACATCTGCCAGGCTTTCAATGGATACAAATAAAAGGCAACATGGAATATTTCATTCCAAAGTTCAGATTGGTATAGACAATTTTAAAAACAAAGAAGTCCTAAAAATCATATTTGGGTTGTTCAGATTATTTGAATACCCGGAATAGCCTTTATGAAAACTTACAAATTTGGCTACCAACATCATTTATGCCAATGACTCCATATATGCTAGGCTAATATTCGTCCGAAGTATTTTTATATCTCTAAAGATATATAGCAAATTTGAGAATTCTAAAAAATATGGAAAAAAAACGGTTTTTTTGTCTAAAAATTTCATTCATTTTCCATCATATCAGTAGCAGCCACTGTTTTTCCTACAGAAAATGAGTAGAGAATTTTTCAACTTAAAGTGGCTAAACTTGGTCATTCAGAAAGTTTCTTTTACGGGCTCCATATAATACATGAATGTGGAACAATGAAAATACAGCTTAACATACCCTACCTTCATATAGGACTCTTTCATCCTTAATTCTCTACCACCCTTGAGCAGCAACGCGTATATAGATGAGCGTAGAGACCTCTGTCCGTGAAAATGTGGTGGCAACGACCGTAGTCAAAAATCAAAAACAATGGAGCGGCATTATTTTCCGACCAAGTGGAAAAAGGATCTCACCCGAGCGTTCATTTTACACCAACGGCAATGCCTTCAACCATGCCATCCATCCATGCACTGTGATATGAAAAGTGCTGAGAATTGAAAATTTCATACCATCAACACACTACTACATTCTATTTACGTATACATGTATGTATATATATATATAGGAAATTATTATATATATGTAGTAAATATACATCCATTCATACCCGTGCGTTTTGAGTACCCAATCAATTTGTTTATGCTCCAAGAAACAATTTCCAACGAAATTATTAATCCTGGAGGATGGTTAGAGAGAGAGATAGAGATAGGTAGTGAAAGAAAGAGGGAGATGGTGACGACGAAATCTGGTGAGAATAATTGTTATTAAAATGTGGAAAAGTTAATTTAGCCAGGGTTGAATCTATACAGACATTATACATATATAGATATGAAAAGTTATGTGGAAGTCGAAAGTTCAATGAAAAGGTCTAAAAGGGTTTCGGCCGGCTTGGTACTATACATACATAAGAGTTCAAGGTTTTTTCAAACTTCCTCCACAAAAATCCATGCAAGTACTTAATTTGGTGCAATTATTATAATAAATTTCTTCATTGAAATTTCTATTCATTCTTGAAGGACTTCTTAGAAATGGTACAGTCTCACAAATAGGACAATAAGTGTACCACCACACATAGTTCAGAGTTTTATTTGTTTTTTTTTTTTGCTTATTGAATTCCTTCAGGAAAAAATACACAGAGGCTTCCAACTATTGTTATCCATTCGAGAGGTTTTCATCGTATAAAAATCTTGTTTCCGAACAATAAAAGGCAGACTGCCGGCGACAACAAAGAAAACTTTCACTTGTGGCGCCGAGTTCTGTAGACTTTTCATGATACTGACAAATTCAGAAGTATACTCTCCCACGAAGACTATTACTTCGTACATTTTAGTTCTATTCAGAATAGCATACATATATACCTTTATGGTATACTACATCATGGTTTGGCTTTTTTTTTTGTCTTTTGTAATGTAATCAAACCTTACAATAGATTTTGAAAGTTTTTTTTTTTATGTCCGAACAAATATAGAGAAGAAATGGACCAGTTGCACATAATTTCATCATACCTTTGTACGTATATTTAAAGTTTGTTGCTTTGTCTAAGGTTAATTTAGGAGCAGAACACACTTGCAAACTATGTGTAATTTACTGCCTATGTACATAATTCAATTTTAATATGATAATAGCAGTATATTGATAGTTAGGACCCCCTCATGTAACTACATTAAGCAATGAAAAACAGTAGCGGTCTAATGATCGTACTTTGTGGGATATCATGAAAAATCAAAAGGATTTCAGATAGATATTCACCACGAAACACTCAATGCTGACGCCATACAGATTCATGTGCAAGCCGATTTGAAAAAAATTAAAATGTGGCTGAACTAAAATATTTGATTTACGTCTATACTCAAAAATATCAAAACGGCAAATCCAAAAAATATCTACAAATTGGAAAGCTCCCATTCAAAGCATGTTCTATGAGACAGCCTGTGTTCAATTTCATGTTGCTTCTTTAAGAATGATGCTTTTCCAAGTACTTCTTGATCTTCCTGTTAGACAGATTTTAGTAGAGATTAGTTTTAAATCCTCTCCCAAGTATATTTTCACAATGCTGCTCTTACCAGTGTAGATTCAGTACACGATTCGAACATAATTGCCCAAATTTCCGCCTATCACAAACAAACAACGTTTCAATTAGACAGCTGTAGTTTGGATATTTTTTTGCTAATACAGGAATTAACGACGTTTTTTTACTGATACAGGAATTAAGGACTTTTTCTATACCGCCACATTTTGTAATTAATTATGCTACTAAATAACAAAACTTCCTGCTTAAGACTTTTCTTTCGATGTTTATGTAAGTTGCTGAGATAAAGTTTGTATTAAACTGCATTTGCTTTGTAATGAGTCCATAAAGTGTAAAATTAGCTGGACTGCTTCTTACCCCATTGAAACGAAAACCCATCGTTCCTGAAAGAATCACAATTTAAGGGCTTCCCTAAACATTATTTCGAAGTTCTTTAGAAGAATATTCACTAGAAAAATAAGCAAATGCTAAAGTTTCTATAGTCAACACCTGGAAACTCTATAGAAGATTATTTGATGAGCTCCAGCCGAAGTGCAAACAGGGTTGATTTCATCTAATTTTCCGCGAATTTGTAGATTTTTCCTCCTAGCTATGATTATTCAAAACACTCATTAAAGCTTTAGGTTAGGTTAGGTAAGAGGGTTGCCGGCAGACGACTAGCCTGCATCACTTAGACCTCTAATGGGTCCATTGTGCCCCTAGAGCTCAGGGGATAACTTTTCAAGCCCCAAATCTATCCTGCTCTCCTTATCAAACTCAGGATGTATCTAAGACTTTAAACCTAGATCCATCATACTTCTCTCGGAAAACTCAGGATATGTCTAAATTCTACACTTTACAGTTCCCCCAGTCTTGAAAAGAAGTAGCTACCCAATAGCCCACCTCTTTCATTCAACATAGCAGAGCACACGTAAAGCACGTGTTGGACGGATTCGATTTCCTCCGAGTCCTTAAAGCTCCTGCAGAAATCGTTTGCCGCTATACCCAGTCTTCTAGCATGATCCCCTATGGCCCAGTGACCCGTAATGACCCCTACTACCTTCCTGGTATTTGCCCTACTGCCATTAAGCAGTTCCATTGTCCTTTTCCTGTCATATGCAGGCCACAATTGCCTCACAATACGGCAGGTATCCCTACTGGTCCACCAGAGGCTTGCCTTTTGATAGGCGCCTCTGATGATTGCCTCTTATAAAGCTCCGATTGGTACACTCACCTAAGCTATTGCTGCGGAGCTATCCAATTAATCATCAGCCATATCTGAGATATCCTTATCGCCAGGTACTCAGCATAGGGTCACCCTGTGCCTTATAGTCAATTCCTCAAGACTGGTCTTGCATAGCTGCACCAATTTTGATTTTACCAGCACAGCTTCCAGCGCCTTGATGGCTGCCTGTCTATCAGTATATATGCAAATGTGCCGTGCGGGCTCTTTGCACATGGATAACAATATTGCCGCCTGATAAATCGCTGCGAGCTCTGCCTTAAAAACTCCTCATTTGTCAAGCAGTCTATAAGACTCGTGCCACTTAAGATTTCTAGAGTACACTCCAGCCCCTGTGCCCGCACTGGACTTGGATCCATCCGTAAAAATAAAAATATCGGATGTTACGACCACCTCCTTCCCTTCATTAAAGTTTTAAGAAACTCCTTCGCGAATTATTTTGCATACCTTCTAGAGCGCTGTCTAAACATCAGTAAAGCGCCTACCTTTGCGGATATGCCTATGTAAAAAAGCAAACAACTGGTAGAGGGTAGGGCCAGAGCCAACCTCTAAGCTAAAAGATGTTTTGTGTATGCTCGTGCCATGTTAGCGCCAGTCCACGTTCGCTTTCACCTAGGAAGGTTATTATCTCATAATGGTCAGTTTTCTGGATATCTGAAGGTGTTACAAAACCCTTGCCCATACATTGAAGTCTTTGTCAAGAAAGACTTGCGCATTCAGAGAAAGCGTTCTCTCCAGATTCTACGTCTACGTTGTAGAAATAGCAGTTATCGTCTGTGATTTTACGCATTGCCTTAAGCATGTCCCCATATGGGCAATTGCCAGTCATTATACCAGTGCATAGCCTGATCTGGTACTTAGTTGATGACTTTTTTAAAGTTTTCTTCTATAAGAAGTTAATGATCTTCTTCGCGTGCCTTATTCAAGGAAAGTTCTACCAGTGTAACTGGTGAGCCTTTTCTGTTTTGGACATTATTTTTGTTGCTAAATACGTTTTTGTAGGGCCGCAGAAGTGTTCGGATCCATTAAATGGAGATTTCGCTCCTTTTCTGGCTAACTAGTTAGCAATATCCTTACTTTCATGCCCCTCGTCTCCTATTGCATCAAAGGATTATTTTATTATCCTTTGATATTAAGTCTGGGACATCCCTATAGTCCCTAACCAGCTTTAAAGTGAATGCATTACATAAAGACACTATATCGTAGCTTGGTTGTTGGAGTTTATATATATATAGGTATTTGTTTTCCGATATACATAGCAATTTTGTTTATTGATTCTAATGCACGTTGGCTGGGTTTCTGCTTGAAAAACAGGGGCCTTGTATAACTTGCATCTCAATCCATAGTGTCCCACACATACCATGCCTTTTTTCTAAAATTTGTATATGTACCAAATGAGTGATCCACTTTGGAATTTCGATTCATTGTTCTTCCAGTGTTGACGATCTACTTTGATCACTTCAAAGCGGCGTCCAAGTTGAAAGGGTTTCGGCATTTTGTCTACGAACTTATAGGCTATTGAGCAGTTTTAAAATTCTACAAAAATTTTTGATGATCAACTTGGTCTCCAGGTTTCCTAGAGCTGTCTCGAAGTACATTTGCATTAAGAGCACCATCATTTTTAATGAAAAAATGTAGAGAAGGTAAACCTAGCATCAGTTTTAAGGCTGATGTCGTCTAGTCCTTATATCACCTGTTATTTCGAAGCATGCAAGTCTTTGTAGCTTTTTCTTAACTTCATTTGGACTTTTTCTTCCTTTGTTTTGGTCCACCATATGAAGGCGCCCATAGGTAATGATAGTTGGGCCATCGATACTAATATAGAGCCAATAAACTATTTTCGGATTCAAACTCCATTTTGCCATTCAGTTTCATGCAATATATACAACAGGTAGGTACATAATTCTGCTGTAGCTTTCTGTATAACCTTCGACAAATGTTGGTTCCACAAATTGTTCTTACCTCGGCAGAATATGATTGAATGTGACCCATGAAATGGGTTATAGAGGTGGTCGAGAAAGGTGATGAAGGTGGTCGAGAAAAGCAAAACTTTTTGTTTGTTTTTCTTCAGCTGGGAGGTATATAGGTTAGATCATATGCGACCGGATATAATAAGTTTTGAAAATCACGTGATGTATCTATTAGAGCTAAAAGTATCCGGATTATTTGCTATCCGGATTTGGATCTGAGCTATCCGGATCCTGATGAACCAAAAATTTTCAAAATTTCCTCCAGATTGGATTGTTTGATTGGGAAAATGGAAAATTTATATTTACCTAATGAAGCAATGTAATGCGGATGAGATTTTGAACTTTTTTGCTTTGTCTGGATCCGGATATGGTTATCCGCATATCCGGATATTAGCAAATCTGGATCCAATTTTCAACTCTATTATCTATGGCTTTCTTGAAACGAAGCATAACCGCTCAAAATGCATATTTTAGAGTTCTACCCCAGTTTTTTTTTCGTTTAGTAATTTTTTTTAACTGTAAAATATTTCTCCCTTTCAATTACGAATCACCCTGTATAACTAATTAATTATGTCTTTTTTGTCTAATTGTTTGATGGATTCCTTGTCGAAGGCCAGTCGCACCTGAGAAGACTTTCTAATAGAAGGTCTCGTGGCAGTGACCCTTATTAGGATTCATATATAGGGACTATCGTTGATTTGCTGAACAGGATTCTTTTCTTTAATCTTGAATGCATCGCTTTGCTGCCCCGGCGTCATTTATACAGTTCCTTCGATAACTTCTAATTCTGCTATAAGAATGGCATTCTGTCGAGACTACTATTTCTTATCAGTTATCCTTTTTACAGGTTTTTAGTATTACTGTTGAAATCTTCGGTCAGCAACTCAAATCTTCGGCCAGCAACTCTTTTGCACAATCTTGTTTATAGTTATTCCCCACCAATATTAAGCTTAAGCACCGCATACTACAATAATCCTTGCCAATAAGATTTTTTTTCCATCCTGTATACCCCTCAGTTCCTGCAAAATGTCCTACTAATATAATCCTCCATAAAATTTCACTTTCCCGCACACATTTAATCGCTATACCTATTAAATTCTAGACTCCACCATTCGGCTCTACTCCAACAGTTAAGCACTAAGGGTCCATAATATGAATGGTTTCTGGCCAAATACGATAGCCCCAAATCACTTTCAGTGTCCACTTTCCGGATTCCATTCCAATAGCGAACGACATTGTAACACTGTTACATAGCGCATCGCCTGAGGACAACATCCTTATCATAATTATCCCATATCGAAGAGCACCAACCCCCTTGTACGGTATTTCAATGGAAACGACTCATCAAATACGTACCAGCACCAGCAGAGTAGCACTTGGCCCGATACGGTTCCCATATAAATGTACTATACATAGACACATACCTACAATGCAATGGTGTGGTCAATAAATTTCCGTTCAACCTAAATATCCTGTATGACAGCCCTTCAAGGGTAATTAATATTCTACGGAGCATCTCTTGGCTGTGTAATGCGTGGCTACTTTAATATCTAGCATTTCCTGGTCAACACTGAATTGGTTTAGCTCGAGGCGATTTTTCCAAATATTAATCAGCATCTTTACACGCGGCACCACCACCGTACACCAAACGGGTGAAAAGTCCTGCAAATCGTAGATACTTGGATCTGGGACAATCAAAAATTCATAACGATTCAAATGGGGAAATATCGTCTAATGAACCGGAAGTCAGTGCGGCTTTTATCCAAGTGGTTGAGCCAGAGTGCTTAATGTAATGAAGGAAAAGTGTATAGCGTATAACGGGTGTTGAATGAAGAGAATAAATATCCGAAAAGAGGGTATGTCACCCTGAGTTCGAGATTCTTCTGATGACATAATTAAATTCGTTCCGTCAGTGAGACTTTAATCACTTGTCATGTTGGTGAGAATAATTACTTCACCGCACGAGGGACATTTATTACTCTCCTGTCAGAACTTCGTGATTGTTGACGTTGGATATTCCGTCAGGTGATTTGCCAGGACTGAGCTTTGAAAAGGGGTCTTAGGCCCCCATTGAGTCTGCCACCCAAACCCCTCTGGCGTTCATGGATTTCGGAAAGATGATTAGATTATGCGATTCCAAGAGCATAAACTGACAGCTTCAGAGTTCTGTTGACGTCCAATTAGGGAGTAACAAACCTGGCCCATCTGCCACAAGTCCATCCTTCAGGATATTGTTCTTGAAAGTGACTTGAGAACGTTTTGAAATGAATATAATAAGTTGAGAGTAGAAAGTTTGTTGGTGTGAAATGACTTACAAGTTATATGTCATGTCATGTATGTCTAGAAGGGGGGATGGCATATACTATTTGAACTGTTATGAGATCATATAATAAAATTGCACTGTATGTAGTATATTTATAGTAAGCTACCAAAGTTAATGTGAAAGCATAAAACAGATCTTATCTGGGAATTATTTTAGGATTTTATTTCCTTTAAGCAACTTTGAGTGTCACATTTGTGCGAGTTTGAGCCGCAGGACATAACAGAACTAGAGAGTGCTTCAAATGTTCTGCCATCAACTTCTCTTCCTTTTTTATCTATTTTCTCATTCTCGCCGTCCTTTAGCTTGCTCACTATACATTTTAATAGAACAACAATGTGCCGTTGCTGCGAAGTGTGTTGGTATTTTGTTCGCCGTGTATCGTCGGTAGTTGTAAATGTTGGTAGAATGGATGATTGTGGGCTCATAAGTATAGTATACATACCCTATCTACTACAACTACAACAGTGAAGAGAACCACCAAAAATCCGGATTCACCCGACAGATGAAATGAAACTTTCAAAGTTGATCTTATCACCTACCAGAACGAAACTCGTTTACGACTGGAGAAGTTCCTTTTTATGGACCTATCAAAGAAATGTTTCGGTTGCTCCAAGGTAAACAGCCACTTTGCTTCGGATTTCGAAACACTAAATTAAGTGTGGGTTTTGGGATTTCTCCCGAGTTATTTCTATACAGTCATATATATGTATGCGCACACAAAGTATCCTAGCTGTATAGTACTAGATATGTATGTATGTATCTCGAAAAAAGGGAAATATTGAGAATTTTATTTTTTTTATTTTTTTTTTCGCTTTTCCCGCCGCATCGCATCGTGCACAGATAATATTCTTTATTCGTCTTGGAACTATGGAAATATGGAGAATACCATAAAATACGGTTTTCGAGGGAATTTTACTATCATGGAAGCAATCTTGGAGTTGAAGAAGGCAACTCCGGTTGAAAGTACCTATGGAGGATAAAATTGGACGTGAAATTAAATAAATAAAGAAAAAAAAAAACAAGAAAGCATTGAACTTTTTCTAAGGATTACGTCAGAAGAATTTGTGAAGATATTTCTTGGGAGAAGAAAAACTGATTCTTCCAGAAAATTAAGCTAATACTGAATTTACATATACATATACACGAATACACACACGCAAATATGTAGGTACGTAGATGAAAAACCAATAAAGATGAATTCATTGATGAATAAATATTTTGTTAGTGGGCATCTTGTGCTTTTATCATTTTCTTAAATCACTTCCCAATTCCATACCGGGAGCAGTTATTTGGGTCAACTTACTTTATATTATTATTTTTTGTCCTTTTTCTCAATAACTATATTAAATTAATAGGAATAAAATTTGGTTATTAGGTTTGTATGTATGTTATTCTGATAGATGATGTTACGGTCTCATAAATATTGCTAGAATCGAAATATTCTAATAATTACAGCACGCCTAAAGGATCAAGTGTGTATCACAAAGAGTCTGATGAAGGAGAGGAAAATGCTAATTGAATTTGTTACCCAACATGATATCATATATACGTAAGTAGGTTGGTGGTTACTACACATACCACGTATATATAGTTAGATTAGGACTGAAAGCACTAGTATACCGTATTCTCATAAGGACAGAGCAAAACAATTTTGAGATTCGTGATATAAAAGTGAAATTAAGGACAATTTAGGGCAATTAGGTTAGCCATAATATATCTATTGCATGGATTAAGTAAAAATGAATTCAGTGTAGACAAATAGATACGTAAAGAATTATAATAAGAAATAAAAAAGTGACAGTTCATAATAAAAGCTGCTTGAGTTAAGTCACTAGCAGATATCAAACCTATAAAATTAAGTGTTTTTGTTTTGGGGTATAATTATGTAGGTATGACAGAGGAGTAACAATTTACGCAAAGAAAATTAAAGTGTCGGCGGTGGGATTTGGGGTGGAAGAAATCTAAATAGTTTGGTATTTTTGTTAAAAATTAAAGAAAAACGTTATAAGATGGTCTTGTAGTAAATTTACACAATATCAATATGGGAATCAATCACATCAATTTGAAACAAAACTGTGGAAAATATTTGTAATTATTTTGACAGAAAAAAGAGGTAATGTGGAATAACTATATTCCCGAATTGCACGATGAAAGAAGGGGGAAAATTTGTTTTCTTTACGTTATATGAATCTATTTAGATTACGCATTTCTTCTCTGACCGAAGTGAAATTCGGTAAGTAATTATTTAAATAAAGACTTTATATGAAATCGATCTCTATTAAAGCGCTGTTTATAAGGAATGTCCAGTGATGGAGCTATAGAAGCTACTGCAGTATCCCAGCTGGCTTCCTTGTCATGCTTGTACAAACATTTGTTATAGTAGGCTTAAGTAGTTTAAGTAAATAAAGCAAATGTTAAAAATAAATAAATATTAAAAGTGATAAAACTAAAAGAAATAAGATAACGATGGACTGAGATTGAAATCAAAATCTATTTTTATTTTGAAGCATAGGTATTCAATGACATTACGGTCTTCTGAATATAGCATCCTTTGAATATAGAGAGTACAGCCAAACTTAGTATGGAGGCAAATTCTGGTTGTGCTAGCATCTTTTGCCGCTGTAGTGAAAGCTAAGTATAGCCGTGTAGTAGAATCAATATAGAGAGCGGAGCATAAAGATATATGGTCGAATATACTGCAGTTGTTCCCACCAAAAATGCTCTTAATAGTTGTGCTTTTGGTCGATACCACTGCACCAAGATACCCAGGGAGTTTCTCAGCTATAACAAACGGTAAACAAATCTTCGATATTTCATCGTTTTTGTAATTAGATAATTTCAATTTAATTTAATAAAAAAATGTGTGTAAAGCACACAAAATAATATTTTATAACTATACTTGCCGATTTCTCACGTCGTTATTTTCACAAGATTCAAATTCTTTGAAATTATGCAAACTTTGTTTGACAGCTGAAAATAAATTTGTCTCTTTCTTCAATATAACTCTGACCTAATTCATGATACTCTGAAAAAAGTCACGCTCATGAACATGAATTTTAGAGGTATCAACACTTCTGGTTGTCTTTATATTCCAAGATAGCATCACTCAAATGACCAACTTTCGATGATTAATTTCAATTCATTAATAATGCCGCATTCACAATGCAGAGTGGAGTAGATTAGGGTAGATTGGGAACTGGCATCCTTTTTGTCGCACGCAGTACTGCATATGGTTATCTTTGTTTGACTCAAAACAACGCAGAGGGGAGCAAATGAAAATAGGTTCTATTTCATGCTGCAATTTTCGAAAGCTTACAAACTGGAATTTCGAACTACTAGCATCTAGATGGCGTGGAAAAAGCTCCATACTTTTTTTTTATCATAACTAACATGATTTAATGTTATTTTCCGATTGAGTATTTTATATGATTGCTAATAAAAAAAAGAGGTATTTTTTTCAAACTTTATGATTTAAAAACCAAAAAAAGTACGTTAATTTTTATCTCGTTTCGAAGCATTCTCATGGTGCAGCAGGTGAATCTCTCCTTTTTCTAATTTATTATTTTGACAACGATAAGCATGTTGATTTAGCGATATTATGGCGATTTCTTATGTTTAATTTCAAAGTTCGAATTTCACTCTGCGCTCTTTTGTGAATAGCTTCAAAGTGAATCTTCTCCTCTTTGCATTATTTATTTATTTATTTCGCTAAATGCTAGCTACAATGGTCCCAGGACGCAATACTTAAATTAAGCTAAAGTACAGAGCAATTATTGAGGATTTTTCTTAATTGAGTCTTATTAATGTTAAAATCTATCGAATGAAAATTCAAATTAAAAGTACAGCACATTCTAGTCATAGGCTCAAAGTGTCCATAGTTGGTTCGAAGAGAACACAAATAAATGAAGTCATTAGATCGCCAGTGTTGAGATCGTGAATTAAAATTCTGAAGCATCAGAGGCATGTCGATGTCACCCTTGAAATATAAAGCTAATGTCGCAAATTTTTCTACGAGTCTCAAGAGTAGGAAGGTGTATTAAATTTAATCTTTCGTTATAAGTAGGAGGATGAAGTCTATCCCTCCATTCAAGACCTCTTAGAGCAAAAAGTAAGAATCTCCTCTGCACGCTCTCAATACGATCGGAGTGATTTTTGTAAGAGGGACACCAGACATGACTGGCATATTTCAAGATGGATCTAACAAGAGTGCTAAAAAGAAGTTTAGTAATGTAGATATCATCTAATTCTTTTGCCCAACGCTTTACAAAGCCTAACATAGAGTTTGCCCTATTAACGATGCGATCTATGTGAAAGTTAAAGGTGAGTTTCGAGTCAAACAATATCCCCAAGTCACATATTTGATCAACTTTTGAAAGTTATAACCCATTCATAGCATAGACAACATTCGAAGGGACTCGCTTACGAGAGAAAATGGTTACCTTACATTTATCAACGTTTAAAATGAGGGAACTCTTTTCACACCATTCAACAAGTCTGTCCAGGTCATCCTGCAAATTGAGACAGTCGCAATGCGAGCCGATAGATTTATATAGTTTTAGATCATCTGCGTATATTAGCAAATCAGATTTGGTAACTACATAGGAAACATCATTTATGAATAATATGAAGAGAAGAGGCCCTAATTGACTACCCTGTGGAACACCGGAGTAAGCCGTTATTTCTTCAGACAGAGCAGAACGGAACTGAATCCTAAGTTTACGATCCTTAAGGTAGGATGATAACCAGCTCAACAACCAAATTGGTAAACCTAAAGATCTCAGTTTAAATAACAAAACAGAGTGAGGAAGCTTGTCAAAAGCCTTGCTGAAGTCTGTATAAATACAGTGAGTTTCGTAACCACGCTCAAACGATTCGATACAGGTAGATGTAAACTGAAGCAAGTTTGTTGTTGTTGACCTTCCCTTCTTAAAACCATGCTAATGAGCATTAAGAGCCCCACTACAATGAAAATACAAAAATTCATATAAAGAAGCTTCAAACAGTTTGGGAATACAAGACACTTTAACAATAGGACGATAGTTGATAACATGCTCCCTTTTACCCGACTTAAAGATTGGGACAATAAACGATTCTTTCCATAACTTAGAAAATTTACCAAGTCGCAGTGATAAATTAAACAAAAATGTTAACGGGTAAGAAAGCATTCCACTGCAGTTCTTTAAGACAATAGGGGGTATCCCATCACGCCCAGCAGAACAACCAGAGTCCAGCTTGGACATGGAATCTTCAACAGATTTCTGATCAATAGTGAGGAATGGGATATCAACTTTAGGAAGCGTCGTTAAGTAATTAAAATAAGCTAAATCTATTTGAGCATCATATGTTAAAAATGATTCACTAAAGTAATCAGCACAGAGATTAGAAATCACAGACGGATCATGACTAGAGTTATTATTAAATACTAACACAGGAGGAAAATTATTAGATTCCTTTTTGGTATTTACAAAACGCCAAAATTGCTTAGTATCAGATCTTATTACATTTCTCATCCTAAACAGGTACGTATCATAGGCATGCAGAAGAGCATTACGAAATTCGCTCCTCAAAAACAAAAATTCCGTTAAGTCATCATTAGACTGAGAGAGGTGAAACTTTCGCCAAGCCTTATTTCTTAAGTTGCGCAAACGTTTAAGCTCAGCATCGTACCAAGGAGGACACGAAGAGCCATTCTTGATACAAGACAATGGAATACAATCATTGAAACAATTATAATTATAAAATTGGGCTGTAAGTTCATCTACATCATTATTGCTAAACACAAAGGACCAGTTAGTAGAAGATAAATTAAAGTTAAGTAGATCAAAATTAGCAATTTTATGAATACGGCATTCCTTTTTTTAGTTTATTTGCGTAAACCATCGACTAAAAATATATCCATAGGAACTAATCTAATGGGGCCAATTCATTAAGTCTATTTTTCGTAATAATCGACTTGCCAAACTCTTTCTTCAATAGCTCGTCGAACTCGTAACTTGTTGAAATCAAACTACTATAAAATCAATCTCGTAAAATTCTGGTCACAAAAAGTTGGTAATTATCGATCGATATCATTTTCTGGTGACTCTAACTACATTTCCTTTCTGATTTTGGGAAAAAACTCGAATCAATGCTGCTGCCCCACCAAATCCATTACCCACACTAAACGGCCATTTTGTGTAGAAATAAAATCTTTTCTTGCATCACTTATTATTTGCTGATACAGCTACTCAACCGGAAATGAGCTTCATCGCTAAATATTTTTGTTTTTGACAAAATTATGAGGAAAGTAGCGGAGGTGCTGATGTATGTCACTCTTGTATCATCGCAGATTATAATACCCAGGAAAAACAGACGGCAATTGTTCTACATTTGCACAGTTCGGGATAAAAAATCATCACGGAATTTTAGTGTAGGGCCGAAAGTATTTTGAAGAGTGAGAAGATGTGCCCGTCTTGCAATATCCAATGAAGGTAAAACTGTACGACCAGCCTCTGCCCACATGTGCAAATTCTTGGTATGATTTAGGATTTTTAGAGGTGTGGTAGATTTGACCGGCAATATTTCTTACACTTTTTCCAACATCAAACTATTTCGATGCTTAGTTGGAAACAGAAAAAATGTGGTCTGTCCAGTTTAAACAACTTGAAATATTAATGCCAAGAATCTTTAATGAATATGTATCGGAAATTAATACTGCATTAAATGAAACAGGAGTGCTTAAGTGGTGGTGATCTTGTTTAAACGGGATGAAACCTTAGATGAATTGAATTGCTTTACCCCAAGCGATGGTATTATCAAGATCGTTAGGTATTCAATGAGCTAGTCATACAATCTCGTTTAGCACATGTGGCATTCCCTCTAGAGTCAATAAGAGTATCAAAGAAGTAAGCGAAATCAAGAGTAGTGTCATCAGCGAAATTTTGGATAGGAGAGCCGTTCTAGAAATACATATGTATATCTATGCGAAAATCACTTCAAAAATCAAACTTGCTCAGACCATACGAAATTACATACGAGAAATCATCTAGGGTATCATAAGAATTGGTCATACACGAATTGAGGACTGTTTTTTTCAAAATACAACAATCGACTTTTATAAAAATGTTCAGGAGGTAGTTTTTTTTTTTTTAAATATTTCAGGAGGGAAAATACAATTTTTAAAACAGTAATGAGCTTTTGAAAGTGTCGATAATACCACATATGTAAATCTAAGGAAGTTCAAGAAAACATGAAAGAAAACCAATATTAATTAATTAATAATAATCGAAAACAGTCCAATCATAATAGAGCCTTTTATCAGTTCCATGTTGTTCTAACAGGTCATAGTATTCTTGAGGCGCTAGTATTTCTTTCTTTTTATGATCCTGCTTTTCAATCTGATTGAGGACGCGATCTGGTGGCATATAACTATGACCTTTGATTGGAAAATAGTGTTTTATTTCCGAGAAGATTTCACTGTTTTCCAAAAAGTGAACCATAGTAAAGTCATTAGGATTGTGTTTTTATTTTGAGCAACACAGGAGTCTGAAAACAGGATTCTGAAAATAAACGAATTTTTGTTGTCGGATGATCTGCATTTATTTTAAACCTCTTTTCAATATGTTTTTTAGAAAATCTATTAAAGCTGAATTCATTTCATTTGATCCTCTTCCCGCTTCAGTTTCAAGGCAAGTTAAAAATATGAAACGTCTTTCTTCTCTAGCTTTTTACCATGCACTACTATTCCCAGGCTCTATAGCCATACTTGCCGCGAATAAAATACTTCCCCGATTGATAATTTAGGTAGTGGTTCATTCTGTTTTTAAATCGAAAACGATATCTACAGTATTAGCCAGAGGTTCGTTCATGATGGAGTGAAATTTTTTAATCCACC